>CM077249.1:13776524-14376524 GCA_039654775.1 Spinibarbus caldwelli | reverse complement strand
TTTCCCTGAAAAGTTTAAAGACTGTGGCTCTGAGGCGCCATTAAAACATTGCTCTGTTTGTTTGAGCATCCTGACCAGCTTGACACCGACATCCTGACCGTGAGTTTGGGGTGCCAATTGCACATGGGGGAGTGTTTGGGAATTATTTTTGCAATTCCGTTTGGTGACTCTAGTGGCGCACGAATTACACACTTCACTTGTCACACTAGTGTGGGGTTTTTGATCTCACATGCGGATGAAATACCAGGTCTATACTGACATCAAAGCTGAACATGTATCTAATCTGTACATAGTAATGTTATGCACTATCTCCGAGTACATTATGTTCATAATTGTTAAACAGACAGTTGTGTAATTTGTACATGAAATATTTCTGAGTAAATGGGAACAATGGGCTAATTCATTTTGCAATCTTGTTTTTACTTCACTGCAACAGACAAAGTATAAATGAGTGACATTGCATTGCCTGAATGAGAAGGTGGGAGCTTCATGTTCCTGAACCCCATGCAGTTCTCAATGTGATTGAAAACAAGAAATATCACTTTACTATCAGTGGAAATAGTTCATCATCATTCATCTTCTTTACTGTCAGCATATTTGCCTTACTTTAGCTGTGGGTATCAGCTTTTGTTTGTCTCATACTAATGAAAGACAATAAAAAAATCTAATTAAAAAATTACTCTTGTGGTAAATAATATCTTGAGTGAAAAGTAGACATTTATCTTCAAATAAGCCTCTACTATGCCATTGTTCCTCTCATGCATGAGCAGAAAGCAGCCAAGAAAGCAGTGAAGATTCTTGGTAGAAATAACACAGGTCCCAGGGGTCCACATGTGTGGGTAGTGGGTTGGTTGGCACAGTTTTTATTTTTTTGTTGAATATCTCAAGTGGAAAAAAATATTAACCCAATTATGTGCAAACAAACGTTCTTAGATAAGAATATTCACATTATCAGTGTTGGGGAGTAACTAGTTACATGTTATGGAATTACGGAATTTAATTACAAAATAAATGTAATTGTAATCAGTTACAGTTACTGAGAAAAAATATGTTATTAAATTACAGTTACTTATGAAAATGTTAACGATTACAAAGGGATTACATCTGAATTTTTTCACACACACACCCACATACAGATTTTATTGATTTCTTTCATAAATTGCATTGACTGCTCTAAAATATGAGACACAAATCTTTCAGGAGTTCAGGATACTGAATAGAACACATGCTTATTCGATAACTCTTTTATTTTCTATTTGAATTTATGTATACGCTTTATTTATCTACGCTTTATCTATATGTAATCAAAGAGTAATCAAATGAAATCAGTTACATTATGTTAATAATGTAATTGAAATAGTTACACTACTTATTACATTTTAAATAAAGTAACTTGCAATCTGTAACCTGTTACATTTCCAATGTAACCTTCCCAAAACTGCACATTGTCATAAAATATTTTATAAATCTTGTTAATTCATGACTAAATTTATGTTAATTAACACATGATGGAAATGGCTGGCACAGTATTAAACAGCTATAGATTTGAGATGGTAGCAACAAAAATAAAACAAAATATAAAACATGATTCATATGATTCATTTACTGCATGATGTTTTTTGCTCTTCCAGTTGCCTTTTTAACATATTAACAAATTCTATTCTGTTTTTATTAAATGTGTGCATTTGGCTGTAAGTATGTAGAGATAATATGATCATGCGAATGATTAATTAAAAGGGAAATAATTACACATGATAAATGATTTTAGCTATGCAACATCATTTATCACAGATCTGGTTCTTATCTCTATTAAATAACATGAATATATTTTAGAACCATCTATAATTGCTGATAAATATATTTTAGATATCTATATGTAATCAATGAGAATGGTTCAAGAGGTCAAATGTCAGATGCAACATTAATGTTCAGTAATGACTCAGAAGTCATCCCTGTGCCAACCTATAGTTTTCCCAAATCTATAGTATCATCTAGCTTTAATGTGGTTGTCTGTTCATAGTATGCCTAGTCACTGTATCCTGCTGATATTCCCTATTCAATTTCTATTTTAAGAATTCCTCAAGCTTTGTAGTGCTGTGCCAAAAAGGAAAAAATAGTCAGTAAACTGTGCGCCGTATCAGTGTTATAGCGACCTCTAGAGGAGGTAATGGGCTCCGAATATAAAACAAAGCATGCTGTAAATAATAAACCAATTTTGCCAGGTTAAAACATAAGCCTCAATCAAAAACATAGTTTTGAGTAAAGACAATGACCAAACCCAAAATACACAACAAAATCTAAATATATAGCTCAAATATATCTCATTCATTTGACTAAACGTAAAGCGAAAATAATTAAGCTAACAGCACCGCCCTGTGGTTAGCTACAGAATTTAATTCCAAGTAAAAACATATTGTGAATTTATCTCATAAATTCACAGAAAGAAAGAAAGAAAGAAAGAAAGCCATAAACATAAATTAAACAAAATACCAAATGAACCGAAGCGGCATTTAAAAGCACCTTATTTTAAATCTGAATGGCACTTAATTAATATCATCCATTGTGCTTAATAGTCAAAAAATATGACATGTTGAAGCAGTCATTTCTATGCCAATTTCTGGGATGAGCTGAAGCAAAAGCGTCTCGTGAGCTCGTGCTCGACATGGAGGCGTGGTCAGCAAAGGGATCTTTTGGCGGACAAACCAGCCTCAAACCCGGAGCTGAGTGCCTTTCAAAGCGCGCTGAAATCTTTTGAATCTTTAAACATACCGCGACCCTCGTAAGCCCAATGCACGGGTTCAGCATGGCGCTCATCTGCACAAATACACCACATCAACAGCTAACCGGCCTGCTAACACACTCGGATGAACAGTGACTGGCATGCATGCATTTATCCATTTTGACTGACTCTGTGTGCATTAAAAACAAAGCGATGTCGCTATTCGTTTACTGTTAGCACCGCTTGCTTGTAAGCTGTCAGTTACATTGTTACTTTACAAACCCTTGCCAGTGCATACTGAACACTGTGTTTATTTACATGTGTGACAGCGCTGCAAGAGAAGTGACGCTTTACAAACATCAGCAAATCCAGTCAAACTGAAACACAGCTTTTGTTAACAAATCCCTTTAGGAATAAGCAGTAGGTACCCTCTGAACTCTTCACAGCAGCACAAAATGAACGGAAAAGTCCTACCAGACACTCCACTAGCTGTAGACTGCTGGCAGCTCCGCAGGTGTTCTCCTTGTCTCACGTGCACGCGGATCACACCTCTGGCCTCTCGTCCACCTGGAGTCACCGGCCCATATACTGCTCTCCTCTCACTGCCAGACTGCTCCAGCTCAAACTGAAGGTGAGGTCAAGCAGCTGATATGACTAGGGTCTGGGGAAAAATTTAAACAAAAAATTATATATTTTTTTTATTAGTGGTATTTTAGTATTATTTATGTGCTATTACAGTATTTATTGATATTTAGTTTCATTTTAATTTTAGTCATTTTGTTACGCTTTAATCAGTTTTGTTTACTTATTTTTATATAGGTTTATATTTTTGGTTTCAGTAATTTAGTACTTAAACCTATTTATTTTAGTTAGTTGCCAAATCAACATTACTAGTTTTTTTTAGTTTTTTTTTTAGTTTAACCTTCTCACCTAATATTTGTATTTCTTGATAGTTTTAGTTAACAATAATAACACTTATATAACAAAGTCAACTGTAAAATAAATAAATAAACTAGTTTATTTATTTACAGGATGTTTAGTTACAGTGAACAGTGCTTTACAAATAAATGTGAATCTAAATAAATAATAATGGGTCAAAAAATTATAGACTCAGTAGTCAATATAGTAAGCGTGTGCTTTGGCTTAAGTATAGTAACCATATAAAAGCCTGTTTTAATTAAAACAATAAACAACATGTCTATAATATCGCACGTTTTCTCACTCAGTATAAATTGGTATATTCATATTTAAAATATTCATTGAAAATATTTAGCTGTCTTTATGTTTTAGGAATGAGTCCCACGTAAAAGTTCTAGTTTAGAAAACCAAGGCCTGGTTTCACAGACAGGGCTTAGACTAAGTCAGGATTAGGCCATAGTTCAATTAGGACATTTAAGTAATTTTTATAAACGTGCCTTAGAAAAAAACACTACTGGTGTCCATCTTGAGACAAAACAAATGCATTGATATATCTTAAGGTCAATCAGTGCAAGTTTATTTCAGTTGAAACAGCTCAGACTTACATTTTAGTCTGGGACTAGGCTTAAGCCTTGTCTGTGAAACCAGGGGTAAATGGAGGAAAAATGCTTAAAAAAAAAATTGCAGCCTTTTGTCTGCTAAGCTCAAACTTGGAGGAATTACAAATTGTGTCCTGTTGTTGTGTTCCATAGGTCGAAGAGAAATGGATTCGTCCACTGGAGATTGGGGAAGCTCACATGCTGTTGCTCGATGATCTTGGAAAGGAACGACTGACCGTTACTCTAATAGATGCCAATCACTGTCCTGGGGCAGTTATGTTTCTCTTTGAAGGATACTTTGGCACCAGACTCTACACTGGTGTGTATGGGAGGAGAAAATGAATATTATGGAAATGCTCTAATATAATCTAATAGTTTTTCTTAAGACGGAACATTATTGAATTTCACTGTCACATACTGAAATTACATTTTAATGATACTGTTATTGTGTTTTACCTCAGGTGATTTTCGTTATACCCCATCTATGCTCAGAGAACAATGTCTGAGGAATACCACTACCATTGATGTGCTGTATCTGGACAACACAAACTGTGACCCCACTCGAGCCGTACCTTCTCGTCAGCGAGCCACTCAGCAAATTAAAGAGATCATTAGGGCTCATCCTGGATACGCTGTGGTTATTGGTGAGACTCTTACCCTTTCAAAATTTTGTCATATGTATTTCATGTAATAGAGTGTTTTATGTTTAGACTACAAAGAAAGAAACAGATTTAAATCAGATTTATTCATATAGCCTAATTTAATAAATTACATATTCAAATATATTATTTTTCATTTTTTACTGAATAACATTGTATGGTTGTGTTAATAGAAAACATACTGTGACAAGTAACTGAATGAATCTCCATTGCAGTAATTATTGAGTCTGTTACCTGTTATTAGGTCTTTACTCTCTGGGTAAAGAGTCCCTGCTGGTGGAGCTGGCTATGGAGTTTAAAACATGGGTGGAGGTGGATAGAGAGCGTCTGGAAACCTTGCGTGTTCTGGAGCTCCCTGACGTTTTCACCACTGACTCTGGCGCGGGTCGCATTCACGTGGTCGCTCAGTCTATGATCAACGCCTCCAACCTGCAAGCATGGAATAAAGTGCAGCCTACCATCGCTATATTGCCCACCAGCCGCCCCATGGTCTCCTGTCACCCTAATGTGTATGTGGTGCCTTACTCGGACCATTCTTCTTACCAGGAGCTGGAGGACTTTGTGTCTGCCCTGGGTCCCATCTCACTGGTGCCCATTGTGGGCAACTGTCTGCCTTATTTTTCTTCTCTTCTGAACCCCTGCAGGAAAAAGCCCAAAGAGGTGGTGATTCCAGAGTCGGTCAAGCACTACATGATGACCAATTCTAATATTCAGACCTCCACAAATGGCATGACAAACATGGTTCAAAGAACCTCGCGCCCAGAGTCTCGCGGGGTAGTGTTTGACTCTCCGCAGTTAAAAATAAGCCGACTTAGTCACAATGATGGGGATTCTGAGATGGATCAAGACTCTGACTGCATTCTTCTAGACATGAGCACCAACTCCTACTCTCGAGAGAACGGCCCACAAAACAAACATTTAAAACCCATCCAAGTTGCCTCAGAAGATGTAGTCACAATTGGCAGCAGCCTTCCTTCAGATGACAACGAATCTATTAGTACGCTTACAGATGTAAAATCACCTGACCACTGTTCTGTGTGTGAATGTGAGCATGAAAGTCCAACAAAACCATCCAAGGAGAAGAGTCCTCAAATGGGCAGCACCAATTCTAGAGAGAGGTGCTCTTCGATGGACAGCATCAGTATCCATGACCAGACCTGTGTTACTGCTGCACTCACACCCACTGAAACACGATCGGTGACCGCCGCCTTGACCTTCACATTACAGCGAGAGCAGATTGAGCAGTTGCTCCTTGAGAACTTCATCATACCTGCTGAACAACTTAAAGGTGACCAGATGTTGTGGGGACTACATGAAGAGAATCGCCTTACTCCGGTTGACCTTCCTAAACCAGCTGGTGATCCTCTTGAAGCAGCTATAAAGACATTCAGATCTAAATGTGATTAAGCAAGCACTTAAAGTAAGTGTAATGTTTATGTGAAAGTTTAATTATCATGTATCATTGTAATTTAGATGTCAACAGTATTGTGGTTAATTCTACAAATCATTAACACTGTGCCAAGTACTTACTCTTTTTCACATTGTTTTTCTGCATTTCTTTTGAGCCAAAAACTTGGTATTTTTGGTAATACTGATGGTATTATTTTCATTATGTGGATGCTGAGGTTCAACATATTTTGCATGCATTTGTTATCTTATGTAGCATCGCAAGCACCTTATTGTGTAGATTTGTTTTCAGATGGAAAAAATATCCTATTAAAAGTGTTTCTTGTTCTTCTGGGTAAAAATTCTCATTGCATATCAGCTTTTTGCTTGTGAGAAATTTTTACTTAGGTTTTATTTAAAGCATATTAATCTTGTAGACCTTTTGAACAATAAACATTTAAGTTTTTGTGTAGAATATTGATACATCCAAATGAACTTTTATTTAATGTGAAAAATGTTTGGCAGACTGAAGCAGATGGGCATGAGTTGGAAAATCCTATGCATGTTGTGACATAACAGACCAATCATTTGAAGTTTATTAAAGCAATATCTCTTGTTGGTATTTTCAAATTAGCATCAAATTCTTTGAAATATTCTCTTTGAATCATACAGCCTGTGACTTTATTTGCTCAAGGCTCTAAACGTTAATAGGAAAAATAAATCCCTTACTTTGATTAATCTGCCATCTAACTTCTTATTGAAAGTTTTCTTTAGGGCAGTTATTCTGAAAGTGTGGGGAGATCTCACTTCTGCACCACTCAAATCAGATGCAATGACACCGTACAAAAGAACCAGTGAATCTTGTGTGCAGTGTATTCTCATCTCCGTATTATCACTGCTTTAGGCTGTGTGAATTGAATAACCAGCAGGTGGCAGAGTAGTTCAATAAAACTCAGCCATACTGTATACAGTAATGTGGAATTAATACAGTAAAATATACTGAATTAATCTTATTGATTTTACAGTTGCCTACAAAAAAGTACTGATTATGTGCACAACATAATTCTATTAAATTTTGAATAAACGCAAAATCTAATCTGATACTAAACACTATTTCTGTTTAAATTGAAATTACAGTTTGCAGTAATTTAAGCTCCCAAGGCTGAACTTCTGTTGTAGAGGGAACAATTATACCACTGACAGTCTGATTAGATTAGCTGACACTAGAGAAGCAGCCCTTCTTCATCTCAATCTGTCAAAAGATCATTCCTCACAGATGGGTATGAGTCTAAAAAACCTTCAGCCAGTTACACAGAGAAAAACCACAAGCAACTACAGTGATATATGTGACAGATTCATCACAGTTTTATCAGATATTTCTGTTTCGTCAGATAAATGTATATATTCAAAGAATAGACACGCCATCGAAAGTTTCACCAAAACAATTCCTCTGTGTGAACAGATTTTCCGCAAGGATTTGTCCCTGTCACTGATACCACTGCCTCATATTCAGACAGATATGAATAAAATAAGAGCGGATCAATGTCTAATTTATTTCTATCATACCTCAGATAGAGAAGTCGGAGGTCTGTGATTTAGTATTTAGCAGCTTGTGACAATACCTGTAATACATATTTAGGTAGTCCAAACACTTCTGTTTACTATTATATCCACGTACTAAGGGATTGCGTGTAAGTGATTGGGGCTTGCATGCTGCTGTGTGAGGAAATATGCGACTAAAGCCAGGCTGTCCTATAGCCGTGATGTTTAATTCACCTCTGGTTTCTGCACACGCTCACTATGCTCATAAAGGATGAATGGTTTGATGCATCAGGGGGACTCTTTGCATTCCAGATGAGGCCAAATCCACATTAAAAACGCTCTCCAGGCTGAGCTGATCCAGCGCAGGCATCCTTACATCAGCCTAACATCCTGGATTGACGGCCAACCGCTGGCTCAACCGCCACAGGGAAACAACAGACTGACTCACCACAGCCAGTGAAAGAATTATCAGCCTAAATGTGTAATTCATTCGGTCACTCTGAGTTATCACTGGATGGTTAAATGTTAGATTGGATAGTAATACCATTATCGACATCAAATCCTGTTATTTTGTGATTCAAGAGAATTATTTTGTACTTAACAAGTTGTCAACGAGCAACAAGTCTGACTTTGTTATCTGGGCCGTGCCTTGGAGAGATACAACTTTGCACAGCAGCAGTAATGAGCATTTATGATTTGACTGATGGCTGGCGTAGAGTAAGAATAAGAACCGCAGCTTGCTTTCTTTCCCACACGCATTTACCACAGTTCCCCAAGCAGATTTTGCAACATGTTGATTGTATGAACTTGCTGCATTGACTAACAGAAAACTTCTTGGTTTGAAAGTGACTTCTGTGGGAGATATGCTTTATACATTGCTAGACAGTTGACAACAGACAACGGCCCTTTGTGCCTGCAAAATCCTGCTGAAATTTCACTAATATGACTGCACCTTTACGTAGTTTTCTCACCTTGATGCAGCTGCCTGACCTCGAGTCCATCAACCTTGCAGCAGAACCCCTGCTGACCAATGAAAGCCTCTGACATTTGTCTGTAGGAGAAGCAAAAGACAAACAGAAATAAACAACGCATTTGCTCATGGTCTACAGAAGGGCAGCAGGACAGATCTAATAGCTTGCTTGTACACCCCATTAGTCCATGCTGGACACTGCCAGTTAAAGGAGTCAGACAGGGGCAAGGCATTTACACTGAGTGCCTTGAGGGGGGAAAAAACTTGTTAAAACGTCACTGACCCATGCTGTAGGAGTAGGATGATATTTTCTGGGTTGTATACAATTTTGTTTTACTCTTTATCCATTTGACCTGTGGGTCCATCCATATAAACAGGTAACAAACAACAGTTCTGGTCCTCAAATCTTATTGGCCAAGCAGTGTTTCAATAACAGCACTGCGACTTTTTTTTGTTAGTATTCAGTGTTGGTTAGTAACTAGTTCCATGTAACAGTGTTACGTAATTTAATTACAAAATAGAACTGTAATCTGTTACAGTTACTGAGGAAAAACTGTGTAATTAAATCACAGTTACTTATGAAAATGTTAACGATTACAATGGGGGTTACTTCTAAATATATTTTCTGTAAAAAGCTAAGATATGTTGAATAATATTAATTTGTTGCTTTGCCTGTTTTTGATGTTCACAATGCCTTCTATCATTTAAAGTCTGTTTAGTAAAGCAATGCTACTCTGATGCTTTTGATTGGTTCTCTTGTTTGAATTTGCAGCACACCACGTCTGCCAATTACATCAATCCATATTGCCGCTGAAATCTTTAGGCTAAAGCCTATCTGAGAGTTGATAAACTGATTAACATTTGAAAAAAATTGTTAGAATTTTGGAAAAGTAATCAAAAATGTAATCAAATGTAATCAGTTACATTAATTGAATTAGTTACACTACTTATTACATTTTAAATGCAACTTGTTAATCTGTAATCGGTTACATTTCCAAAGTAACCATCCCAACACTGTTAGTATCAGCATTGAATCATTCATTCAATCAATCAACTGATTCAAAAACAGCAATTCAGTCAGGAACTAAAGGCCATACTGAAAGTTTATTGGAGGTGCAGAACTGTTGATTCTGATTTTCTTTGGCAAAGCAAACATAGACGAAACAACTGCTAATGTAAGCTGATCAATATTAATTTCTTATTAAATTGAATGGTTGTATAAAATCAATGTCACACCCATAATTGTGCTCTCATGAATGTGCTTCGACTGACACAGAAAAGAAGACATTGTTGAATAAAGTCACTATTTTTGTTTTCTTTGTGAACAAAAGTATTCTTGTAGCTTCATAACATTAAGTTTGAACCACTGATGTCACATGGACTATTTTAATGATGTCCTTACTACCTTTCTGGACCTTGAACATGGTAGTTGCATTGGGTGAGAAAGTTCTTGGATTTCATCAAAAATATCTTAATTTGTGTTCCGAAGATGAACAAAGGTCTTACGGGTTTGGAACGACATGAGGGTGAGTAATTAATGACTGAATTTTCATTTTTGAGTGAACTATCCCTTTAAATTAATCTTTTAGAACAAATCGGTTGTCTGAACAATTCACTAATATTCAGAACAGCATTCATTCTTGTGATATAGCTTAAACGTAACTTGCGTTGAACTTTATCAAGGCAAAACTTTGAAAAGCTTGAGCCTGCAGAAACTATATTTGTGAGATATAGCAAATCTAGGGCTAAATGCAGCTGGAAATGTGTTTGATTCTGATACTCTTCTGAAGTCTTCCCTGCAGTTTGATCTCAAATTGCATAATTACTTGTCTCTGATCAGCATCTGCAGTGCAGGATAAAGCACCATCACCCTAAGCATAATACAGTTGGTATTGTCAGAATCAAAGCCTCATGTGATTTGAGCCTGCTTCCTGAAGTAGGCCATCCATACAGCGACTTTTACTGGGACGTTCGAGACAAGTTCTGGTGGTGCTGCTGGAGGTTTAAATTAGGCATGGAGCATTTCATCAGCCCCTGTCGCTACTGCAAAAGCCTTTGATGTGCCCCAGACAGGGTGTCCCTCCCTTACACCAAGAGCCAAGTCAGCTTAATGAGAAAGAAAAAGAGGGAGAGTTATGTATGCGTGTTCGGATGCATATGCAATTGAGAGAGTTTAAAACGTTATTGGAAATGCCATTAAAGACCACAGCAGAGAATTTATTTAAATATTAAGTTGAAGACATGCACAAAGCCACTAAATCGCTCAAAAAATGTTGTATTACATGTTCTGTTCATTTTACTTGATATTGTTTTGCTGAACTTTTTCTGATTATTATTATTATTGCACCAATGTTTTTATATTTGAGAAATTTCAAGTGTCAAACTGGAGATCGAGCACACTTTAGGAATGAAAAACATTTGTCATTTCCTTCAAATTTCTTTTGTCATTCTGGGATTCCAAGCTGTTCACTTCAACTGCATCCAGTATGAATTAATAGCAGGTGGTCAGGGCACTAAAATATTGCTGGTTTTTCTGGAAACTTTCTCATAGTTTACCAGTATTATGATTTTAATAATAAACAATGAAATCTTCAAAAAGCAATAAAGCTGCATCTTTCTTGCAAACTTCTTGCTACTAATGTCGTTAAATGCATTTTTTACAGTCTTGTTGCCAAATCAAATTTTGCTATTTAAAACCCTGATTTGTGTGATATTGTTCTTTTCTAGCAGTCAAAAAAAAAAAAAAAAAAAATCAAACAATAAGAAATATCAAATAAATACATCCATAAAAATCAATGAGTAAACAATGTGTGTAAAACTGAGAAAAGAGATTATTTACTTCTACCATGCTGTAAAAAAAGTTGTGTTATTATGTTTTTCTTGGGTGTCAAACTCTATGGACACCAAAGTGTATTATATTCATGAAAAGTGCCAGCTGTTGACAGTTTTATCAGCTTAGTTCATTTTATTTTAGGTTAGCCTGGCATAATTTCATTTATTCTCACAGCACAGAACACCAATCCAATGATTAAGTGAGTCGGCTTATGATGATGCATGAGGTTATTCTGTTTTTCCTCAGAGTAAAGTTAATGTGTTGTGGCAAGTCTGTCAAATTTTCTGAGCAGAAAAAAAAACACATTTAACTGCTCACTGCACTTGCAAATGAATTTTGTTGTTTGGCTAAAATATGCCTGAAATGAACACCAAAATAACATATTTACAAAACCCCTCGTTCGTGTATTTCTGATTGTGAATATGTAGATTTTATTAGTTTTTATTCCATTTCCACCATTCGGGGAGATTATTTTGATCAGCTCTGAATACACTGCCAAAGGTGTTGTTTCTTCAGTATTGTTGAAACACAGACGAATGTCAGAACTGTACACTGCACATCTATTTAAAAATGTGTAGCCTATTAGGTGCAATGAAATGTGTCTGAGGGCTGGATTTCTTCTAGACTTCTGATGCACCAGATTTCAGATGACATTTGTGAAAATGTTCCCTGGTTTCTCTATTTCGGGTTCATGCTTTTCATTGGAGTGACTTTTTGTATTGTGTTTTAAAAGCCAGGTTGGCTTACGGCATGTTGACAAAGAGCATTAGTGTTTTCAGCATGTTGATGACCTCAGACCTGTCTTCCCTTCAGCCATGTGTCTAATAAAGGGACCGACATCTCTACTGAAATGGAGACAGACAACAGACAAAAGCCTGTTACTAATAAACAAATCTAGAGATGCTTTCTAATAGCGCTTTTATCAGTACCACTGGCATTTTAACATAATTGGAGCTATGACTATGATTTCTGCAAAGCCCTTTAACGGCCAACGCTTAATTTAACAGCAATTAATATTATTTTTTAGAATTAATTTAATAAAACAAAACAAAACAAAACAAAACAAAACAAAAGACACATGATTGGGGTGACAATTGCTTTTTGCCTGCATGCGCCACTAAATGAATGACTATAGCGGCGGTTCAAATAGGGTCATGTGTGTCAGACAAAAAAAAAACAAAGTTCTCAAATTAACTGAACATGTTTGTTGGTGAATATAACTTTTACTTCCATATTTCCATATTTCTTGGTGACCACGGCACTCCAGCACTGCTTTTAAGCGACGGCGTTCTTCATTCCTTGCACGTAAACAACAACCTCACGTATAATAGATTCATGAACAAATGACTCTGATGAAGTGGTTCTTTAAATGAATCGTTCAAAAAAACACACAAACTCTGGAGTTATTTGAATCACTTTGAGGAATCCTTCATTCAATTAATCAGAGCTGCTACTGAATCAACATTACTGAACTGAAAGTTGCTTGTCAGTGAATCTTTGCTCAAAACTTCGGTCACTGTGCTCCTCATTTCTGGTCTACAGGCAATGAAACAGGAATACTCACTGTAATAATATTAAGGATTCGAAAAAATAATAAGGAAAAATTCTTGAGAGTGATTTTACTTGGGTGGATCCTATATGGCAAAGTTTGGGAACCCCATAAAAGTAGGCCCACATCTCTGTTCTGTTACTGTGTTACAGTGCAAGCCATTGCTTTTGCTGGTTCTTCACAGCAATTTATGGAATTAATTTGGCATTAGCACTCAAAAACGATGCGGTGGTCTTTGAAGGGACCATCAATCAGTCTGTCAGAATTGTGAGTCTCCATCTCCCCAGGTAAAAATAGCTTCCACTCATTATAGAGCAGCTGAAGGCCTCAAGAAGCAGGACGGCAATTTAGCGAATGCATTTTTGCTATAGAGAGAAAACAAATAAACTCTCAAAATATATCTCCCTACCATCCTTCCCTCCTTCAGTTCAGGTGATGCAGCTGATGTATCAGAAGTGAATCTTATTAAATGTTGCAGGTGCTCTTGAGGAAGGAAACACACCAGCCGGCCCCTGCGGGGAGCCAACTGATTGGACGGCGAGTACTCTTCATTGCCGCTGTTCGGCAATGACAAAAAAGACTTTGATTAAAGGACAAGTCTGAACAATACTTGTGACTTAGTTAAAATTCTACCCATTTCTCAACTTAGAGTTTACTTTTCTATTTGCATCATGATGGCCATTTGCAGTCAGTCTATATTAGCCTAAACAGAATTGACCACACACTAAATAGCAATTGTTTAGCAACTAGCAAGTAAACAGAATGAACACAGCATAGATTAGAACTTCTGCAGTGTCAGCACACAAAAAAACTAGCTGACATTTAATGGTATTTTACCCTTTGAGGAGAGGAAACTCACCCATGTACATCATCTAAACACTGCGACCAGAGAGACTAGTGACTAATCGCTCAGAATGAATGTGACAAACCCAAAGGAACTAAAGCCAATAGACTTATGTAAATGTACACCTGTCTCTGGAGGGTCTAGCCGTGGCATCTAACATGAATTAATGAGAAAATCTCTCTGCTCTCCCATTAAAGGCTGCTTCGGTTTGTAATAGACTGCAACAGTTTGTAACTGATGGATTATTCATGAAGAAGAAACTCATGCATACAAAAAAAATTCTCTCTGATTTTCTCGAAAAACGTTGTCGTTGTTTTATTCATTGTCATTTTTAAGGCAATCCATTACAAATTTCACACACCACGGGAATGACAACAGCAATGTTCTATGTTCGGTTTGGAAATAGCTCGCCATGCATATCGACTGAGATAAAGAGAGGTAAAGAAGAAGAGAAAACGAGAGAAGTAAAAGGAATTCAGCAAGGATGGGATGCGTCATGCTCTGGATTTCGGTTATGAGACGAGGCTTAACGCAGAGCAACAGGCCAGTTTGTCACTGAACCCGTCGGCCATTTTGGCACAATCATGCATATCTTACAGAGGAAACGTTGGCACTGGACAAGGGCCACATCTTTAACACATAATTTACACTTTTTCTTACTATTACCTCTTTTCAATGGTTTTGTGATCTACAATATGACTTACTGGCTTTATTATAGTGGGATTAAAAAAAAAAAAACAGTATTTGCTAAATTTACACCATGCCATAAAATTAACCCATTAACATTCTCTGGATAGTCTGGATACATGTGTTTCAGGATGCCTGTAATTTGTTCTTCAGATTTACAAGCCACCTAGCAGCAACGTGTTCATAAATATTAAACAGGATTTAAAAAAGGTTACATTTATGCAAATAGAAATTCCAGGTTTACATTTGAGAAACAGAATACAATAAAAAAGCCCCTTGAAAAAAATAAAAAAAACACACATTAAACACAAAATATAAGGAAGAAACATGAAAAATAATGTTCTTCTCAACAGTAAAAGGACTATTATCTTCTAGTTATTAACTAGCCATTAAAAATATCAAGTGAAGAGTAAATAAGCCTTTAAAATCAATACACCTATTAACACTCTCAAACAAACCCTTTCACCCAATGCTCCCTTTGTCAGACTTAATCTTCATCTCCTAATTGATTGATGAATCACTATAATAACAGATAAATGTTCTAAAACCAAAACATTGGTACAACTTGGGACAAACAAGCAAAGATGTTAAAATTTACTGGACAAGGAGAAAATGTATCAAAACTGTGGGTAAGAACAAGTATAAACGGCCCTGCTGTCCAAAAAAGCAAGTCAGTCAGTATTTACTGACACATACAGATTTGTCTGTGATAGTGATTATTAATTTTCAAAATGGACCTCAGACAAAAGAGGCTGTATACAAGGCTTTATATGCTAAACAAGAATAAATCTTATAGCTAACAATTTCTGAGATTTAACTGAATGTCTTAAGCCTATTAAGGTTGTAAAATTGAAAAGGAAATTAACATGCGCTTCCTCAGTAATAATACTGCATATAAAATACTGTTTCTAATTTATGCTTGCTTTCAACCATTAATGTAAACTTACTGTATACTGTATGTAAGGCAAGTTTATTAAATTAATTGTGTTCGATGCTTGTTCTGTTATTATGCCAATGCTATAAATCATTCAAAGCTAGAACATTTAAACAAAATGGCATTATGTTTGCACTGCGGGTAATGCAATTTCAGCTGCATGCAATGTGTCTTTCATCTTTTGAAACCAGTAAAATAATTCCTGTCATGGTGAAGAATAGAAAAGTGTTTTAAACTCCAGGGAAAATCCCAGGAATGAGAGGGTAAAGGTTCAGCGTGGCTGGACACTGACAGCAGGTGAGTCAGACAGTGCTATGAGAAAAACAGCAGACGCTGCCTCATCTCCAATCATCTTTATCAGCGAGCGGCAAGGCATCTCTCATGTTTCCCCTAATGCCTCGCGTGCGTCTGAGGAGCTGCTGTTCAATATCAAGATATACCGGCTCCAGAGCATCAAGGAATTGCAGGGGCAAATTAAAGTGAATTTGGTGTTCTTGAGAGCTGATTGTGCCTGAAATTTCAGTCTGTGTACAGTGTAATGAATCTTAATTTGTGATCTCTGATTAACATTTACAAATTTTACAGCTTTAAGAAAATATTTTGTGCTTCTCTTAAACTTTTACGTTGGATTTTTCTTAACTGATTTCATCTAAAGTCCGTAAATACATTTAATACAACGTATTAATGCAATGTACAATTGTTTTTACCTGGATAGAAAATCTTGTTTACCATAGCTCTAAAAAGCTATAAATGGGAACAGCAATGGGAAATATAACTTTGTGCTAAAAAGACTTTGCCCAAACCCCATGGAAAAATAAAACCACCATAACACAAACTATCTACAATTTCTAGAAACAAATCAAACAATTTCACTAAACAGATCACTCATACATGGTAGAATATTTCAAACAACCACTTATAATTTCACTATTTTTTTAAATCACACTTTCTAGTGATCCTCTTGTTTACCTCCTTTGGCGGACACAAGGAAGATTTTCCTAATATAACACACAGTCCTCACATGCTGACACACAAGAGCTATAGCGTTTTTTTTAGATGTTGAGATGTTAGAGATGTTAAATAAGCAGAAAATTGCATTGCTTGCGGAGATTTTCTCCATATATCCAGCACAGTCGGACGTATGAATCTGAATGAGACTGATCCAAATAAATGTTGGCTAATTTGTGAAGAAATTATAAGGGGGAAACCAACTCACAGACCAATAAGAACTGTCCTTTTCAGTTCAAACTCCAGAACACAGATACAGTTTTCAATTTCTCCAGTGTATGAGATCCAAAAACCGGGAATTGAAACCATCCACTCTCCTAGACGCCTCACACTGAATCAGTTGTATTGGCTTTGAACGAGATCCAAATTGGAGGTGACATAACATCGCCTGTTTTCTTTCAGCAGGCTGGGTAAACTCATACGGTGGGGGTTGGGCTGAGTCCAGGTGGGCTGTAGTCTGGTGGTGTCTGGTTGGGCTTGATGCCCCTTGACTTCATATATAAAATTAACTGATCCGGGATCTCGGCCAGGACATCCTTGGCAAGCCGTGCCATGCTCAGGACATGGTTTCCCGTCCTATCCATGTAGTCTCTGAATGGTACAAACTGCAGGCACAGATAAGATTAAAAAGTAGTTAGCTATAGTTATTTAATTTATTCCCTGAATCATTTTTATGTTTTTTTTTTTTTCAAGTGTAGGTAACTGAAATATCCATGTAAACAATGTAACCTGGTTGTTTCACAAAAAATACACTGGATTCTTTCATTATTTATAGGCTGCACAAGCCTTGTTGTTGTTTGTTAGCTTGAGTTATTTTTTTCATGTGTGATGTCGCAGTGTTCTCTGAATCTGAGATGCCTGTAAATGTAGGTCACCAAAAGTTATTCAACTTCCCCAAACAGTTATATGACTTTGACACTGCTTAGGCTACATAAATATTTTGCTGAGATATGCGTATATGGCGTTCTGAACCAAATCAGTGATTATGAACGAATCAGAACGAATCCTGAATTACTGACCTCTTTTCACCACCAAATATTATGTGTGTGTGTGTGTGTGTGTGTGTAAAAATACGAATTCATACAACATATACAAATATATAGAGATATGTACCTGTACAATATCCCTCTCTGCCAGCTTTCCTCTGGAGGATATTCTTACATCGTCGCCGTCCAGTTCTACCATGGCTAAAAAGTGAGATGATCACGTTATCTGCCCTCCAGCCAATAAAACAATCTGGAGCCTTTCGCCCCAGCATGACATCAACGTTTACCTCTTTTCTGGAACATTATGAAAGGCCAAACACAAATACTAATAGCAGATGGTGGGACATGCTAATTATATTGAACAGCTGTGAGATCTGCGTGTTGACATCTGCTTATCAGTCCGAAACCCTAAACCTTCCCAATTAGGTGACTTTTCATCCAGAAACTCTACTTTACGGGAGTGCAAACTGTGAAGTTGCATTAATGCATTCAAGTTTTAAACCTCCCTGTGGGAATACTGTTATTAGCTGAGTTGATAGTTAAGAAACAGTTAGGAAGATGCTGAGTACAATACAAACAAGTAATACAGGATTATACAGTACATTTTCTTTTGATGTTTGCAGTACATGAAATATAATACGAGTAGGCTTAAATAAAGAGAAAAGAAAATGGAGGATATAATGAAGACATAAAGATGAAACCAAATAAAAATAGTTTCAGGTCTTACCATCAAATTCAGCCTGGCCAACACCAACAATAATGATGGACATGGGTAGTTTTGCCGCCTGAAAAACGAAAAGAGAGAAGACAAATTCTACCTCATGATAAACAATTTACATAATCTGATATGATTCTAAAATTACTGGTTGATTCAGATTTACTGTAATGGTGGACTGATCTATTTGCTTTTAGTTTAAGACACACCGAACAGTACAGTAAAAAACAAATAGCTATTTTACTGTATCATTTTGACTGGATGTGTTTTCAAGATTCTTTACCAGATAGCAACTTTAGCTTAATGACAATAAAGTTTAAACATTTTATACATTTAATACACAGCTTGTGATAACGGTAACAAAAGAAAATGAGTTGTTTATTTCGGAGCATGTTTAGCCAGATGGGTTTGAAAGAACGCTGGGACTTTGACAGTGATGGTTTGAAAGGAATATTTTGACACAGCGTGATTTTTTCACATACAGTGAGGTGAAAGCTATGCATTATTCAGACCCTCCTGGATCAGCATTCTCTCTCCTGTGCTAACTTTCCCTGTTCCTGATACGATGTCTGACTGACAGGTCAAATCCCCTTTATCAGAGAAGTAAAGAGTGAGCTAGCTCAGAGGCTTCTTACCAGTGACAACGGGTAACCAGAAAACCACAGGATATTCAGAGAAACAAAACTCACTTTCTCCCAAGAGCGACTTCCCAGTGGTTCGAAATGAAAAGTTATTGCATATAATGCATTACACATGATCCCAACAGAAAAAGACTAAAATACAAGAAATACATAAAAGGGGAAAACATGATTTCTATGAAATGTAATCTGTAGAGCCTATAATGAAATATACTGTAACTTTAATATATCAAATATATAATGAGAGAAATATTAAAGGCTCCTGGGGGTTTGAATTTTGAAAGTACTCCCCCAGAGGGACAGTGAAAGCCTGTTGAGAGGAATGAATAATTTGTCGAATAAAGCTGGCTGGACACACACCCTCAGTCACACTGATAAGTTTGTGGGCTGTAATGGAGTTAGAATTGGAATTTCACCGGGGGCCACACAAAAAAAACATCACACAAGATGAAAAAGAGCCACACGCTCACACACACACAGCACAAACAAACCCTGAACTGTGGGGCCTGGAGAGCTAATCAAATGAATTGAGTGATTTAGATCATTAATTACTACGATTCAGAGATCGATTCCTTCAATAATCCTTGAGCTTTATGTGGGAAACCAAAAGATGGACTCTATAAATGGTCAACAATAGTAAAGCAGAATCAGCTGACTGCTTCTTTCAGAATTTCAGACATGTAGTGGAAATCATTATGAATAAATTAAATATTTTTATATTGGTTTTCACTGTATGTTTCTTTATTTCTGAAATAGCTGACTCTGCTTTACTAGCTTTCAGTGAGTATTTTGTTTAAATACATTTGTTCAATGAATAAAATATTAATTTGTATATGTGTGTTTGTGAGTGTGTGTGCGCGTGCTGTGCTCCTTATGTCAAGTCTGTGAAGTCTAACGAATACTTGCTGTCAAGACAAGCCTTTATGAAGAACTGAAATACTTGGATGACTTTCTAACATTTACAGATAAGGATAAAATCTTAAGATGAAAGTTATGAGCTGAGGAAAACACATCTCAAATGCATTAAGCAGCACACACAACTTACAGGAGGGAAAGCTCCACTAAACTGTATGCTTTGTTAGTTTGAAATTCTTGATATAACGAATGTCATTTTTCCTGCTGCAGCTCACATTTAATTTCCAGATGAGTTCGTAATGTCAAGGTATATGAATATAAACTGTATTTTCCTATATCACTTATAAATGTTTGGTATGAATACCTTTATACCCCTGTTACATAAATAAAGCAGGCAATAATTATTCTATACACTTGTGTTGTGATGGGGATGGTATTGGTAACAGGCTGTTTTTTTTTGTCTACCAGTCCATCCCTGTCTGTATGCATTGTGCAGACAGGACATTGAGTGCTTGGTGCCAATGGGCAAGGATTATAAAAACATATTTATGGGGTTGGAAGTAGGTCAGCATTCCCGGAAATGCTCATGGGGGACAGAGGTGGTCATGTGTTGAAAGAAATAGAGCTGGGAAGATGAGTCTAAACAAACACATTTCACACACACTTCATGTATTCACTGCTCTATTTCCTGTAGGTCTTTCCTTCAAGTGCTTCTCTTGCAATCTCTCTTGCTCACTTGTTTGTTTACTTTCCCCCTCCCTCTTGTTTCTCCCTGTTTTCCTGACTTTTTTAACAAATATCTCAGCCATAAAATTGTCAGGATCATGGACCTGTTTTGCCCCGTTTCTGATCCTGTTTTCCTTTATTTGGTCATGTTCCTGTCCTCGTTTAGTTTAATTAGTCATCCTGTGCACCTGTTTTCCTCCCAGTTTAGCTCATTACCCCATGTATTTAAGTCTTAGTCTGTGTTTTCCTCCTTTGTGGGGTCTACCAGTGATGTTCGTGTGTCATTCCTCGTTCCAAGTGTGGATTTACCCTCTGTGTTGGATTGAATTAAAGACTGTTTCGTTTATCCACGGCTCCTTCGTTCCATCCGGCAGCGAAATGTGACAGAAGACCCGACCAACACAGTTACCTCCGTGTGTGCCCTTCGCTTTTGTTTCCATTTTCATTCAGTGTTTTTTTTTCCCGTTGTGTTCTCGTGTCCCCATGGATTCCCTCGCCATCAAGTTCACCACCCTAGCCCGCAAAGACCTCTCCCTTTTGGAGTATGCGGTGGAGTTCAGCCAGCTCGCCGTTTTAACGGCGTTTGACGATGCTGCGCTGAACTCACTGTTCTGGATTGGGGCGAACTACTACCGCCCCGTCGACCTCCCAGACACCACCGGACTATGCTGGAGGGAAGCTATTATCCAGTGTCTGGAGAGCGTTTATCCCCGATCTGGAACACGGCCAAACCCAGTGCCCAGCCCATCATTTCCCCGCTGCGCGGAGCGCGAGCCCGAGCCCACCGCTGACGGAGAGCCAGAGCACGTCGCGACCGACGAGCCATCGCCCAGGAGTGCGACAGAGCTGAGGATCGCCACGGAACTAGAGCCTCACGGAGCGTCAGACCAGGTGCGAGAGCCGGCAACAGAGCCCGTCACGAGGGAGAAGGCTGGAGACGGTGTGAGCGTGGAGAGGAGCTCCGCCCCCTGTACCACGGCTAAGGGTGAGCTGATTATGGAGCGTAGACTGTGCCACATCAAGGAAGGAGAGAGGGCTCCTGTTCCTGAATTAAGACCAGAGAGGGCTCCTGTTCCTGAGTTAAGCCTAGAGAAGGCTCCTGTTCCTGAGTTCAGCCCAGAGAGAGCTACTGTTCCTGAGTTAAGCCTAGAGAAGGCTCCTGTTCCTGAGTTAAGCCCAGAGAGGGCTCTTATTCCTGAGTTCAGCCCAGAGAGGGCTCCTGTCTGCATTCCTGAAAGCCCGGAGGCTCACAAATGCCCGCCCTCCCACACGCTCCTGCCTCCTCCTCCGCTGTCGTCTGGCAGCCCCTCTGCTCGCCCTCAGCCCACCATCTATACGGTGCGAGCTCCGCGGGACTGCCATCCTCCAGCGTCGCCGTGGCCGGAGAATCCCTTGACTCCACTTCCAGCCTCTAAGCTCCGGACTCCGCCTCGGCCTGTCGACCCGTCGGCTCCACCATGGCTCCTAGCTCCCTCCTCTCCACCGTGGTCCATCTGTCCACTGGCTCCGCCAGGCTCCCTCGTCCCTCTGGCTTCTCCTTGGTCTGGCATCGACCATCCTGCGCCTCAGGACTCCACTCCTCCGGCTGCACCTCGTCCCTTCGTCCCTCCGGCTCCGTCAGGCTCCTTCATCCCCTCGGCTCCTCCTCAGTCCTCTGTCGCTCCGGCTCCACCGCGACCTTCTGGAGCCCCGCCTCCACCTCGGTCGCCGGCACCATCTGCTCCACCTTGGTCCTCCAGATCCTCCCCGTCACCCTGGCTCATCGGCTCTCCGTCTCCGCCTCGGGCTCCTCCACCACCTGCTCCGCCACCGTTGGTCAGCCCCCTGGAGTCGTCAGCCCTTCCTCCACCATGGCTCCTCCCTCCGTCAGCTCCACCTTGGGTCAACATTATGGCTGTGGCCTGGGTCCCACCTGGCGCCGCATGCTCCAAATCCCTCCTGTTTCCTCCCTGGCTCCTCCCTCTGTCTGGTACACCCTGGTCCTTCCTGTCATCCCCCTGGCTCCTCCTGTGTCCTCCTTGGATCCTCCCTTTGTCGTCTCCACCCAGGACTCTGTTCGTTGTCCTCCTCCCGAGCCTCCTCCTAAGTTCCCACCCGTTCCCCCTCTCTGCTGTTCTACGGTGCGAGGACGCGCCTTCCGGGAGGGGGGCGATATGTCAGGATCATGGACCTGTTTTGCCCCGTTTCTGTTCCTGTTTTCCATTATTTGGTCATGTTCCTGTCCTCGTTTAGTTTAATTAGTCATCCTTTGCACCTGTTTTCCTCCCAATTTAGCTCATTACCCCATGTATTTAAGTCTTAGTCTGTGTTTTCCTCCTTTGTCGGGTCTGCCAGTGATGTTCGTGTGTCATTCCTCATTCCAAGTGTGGATTTACCCTCTGTGTTGGATTGAATTAAAGACAGTTTTGTTTATCCATGGCTCCTCCGTTCCTTCCGGCAGCGAAACGTGACAAAAATAAGTGCAGATTACTGTGAATTATGTGATGTGACACATTTGCAGCTAGCCTATAATAAATACTGTGAATTACAGTGTTCTCTTGTCCACTGAACCACATACCCTCTTGCTTGGCTTCAATGTATTCTTAGATTCTCAGTGACTGCTTGAACATGCACACATCTACTGGTATCAGTGACGATAAAACGTCTTTTTATTTATTAAATATTAAATACATAATTTTTACACTGGAAACATCATTCTTGTATTCATTATTTCTTTCCGTAAATAGGCTTCTGAAATATCCTTATATATATGTATAAAGAATGTTTAAATATACACTGAAAAAAGAAATGGTAGAAACAATTTCCACTCTGAAATTTCTGGTACATTTTAAAATTAATTATAAAGAAATAGAAAACCTAGTGAAAAATAAATATACTAAAATGTATTTGAAATCCATTTATTTCATGCTAAATATACTACAAAAACATTTTCATATTTATGTGCATAATAAAAATACCCTGCAATTGTACTTTTGGTATACTAAACTGGTATACTTAAAGTTTGCTAAATTGGAACAACTAATTTCGTACTTAATGCACTTTAATTGTGTGGAAGTCTTGCTGAAGTCCAACTAAAGATATACTGAAGTATATTTGATTGTGCTAAAGTGGAACTATTGCAAGTATACTTGAGGTACACTTTAAATTTCTTACATTTAATGACTGATATTATTCAAAGATCATACAATCCTCATCAATAGTGACATTAAAACACATTTTTGGCTTAATATTAAGAAATGTGCATTGTGCACAAGTAGTACTCCAAATAAAGTTCAATTATAATTTTGATATTAGTAAGCCTCGAGCGACATGTCAGTAAATATGTTTGAACTATACTTAGTATTAAATAAATGTATTTTAATTTTTTTTATTTTATTATTATTATTTTTTTTTTACTAGGGAAGTAACACATGAATTAAATTTGAAAATTTTAAGTAGAGAGACTGATATAGTATTTTCTTGTAAAACATTCTCCAATATTCCTTGTTTTATTTACAACTTCTAAAAATCATTTTACATTGTATTTACTGGAAACACTGATTAACAAAATTATTCTTACAGTGTAGCTGTAGTATATTAGTTTATTTTTGTTTATAAAACATTTAACATCAGTTGCTCTAAGAATATAGATATAGGAGACATGAAAAAAGGCTAATGGTGGTGAGAACAATTTGCCTTTGCTTCTCAAGTTTATTTATTTAAAAATGTTTTGATATTTTTATTGGGACAAAATAATGAAAAACAAAAAAACATTAATGGTCAAAATTAGTGATGACAAAAACCAATGACCATTCAGTCCATGGAATCGCTTCAGCTACTTCAGCTAGTATATATATAAGAGGCCAAATCGCTGTGAGTGCAGAGAATCAGCAGTAAGAGTGAGAGAGTGCATATGAGAAACACTTCAAAGTGCCCATTTTTATCTAATCATTTTAAAAAGACCAACAGAAAAGAGCACAAGAGTGGAATTTCCATATCGAACTTCAATAAAAATCACTCAAGTCATAAAAACGCATAACGCACATAAAGTGTTCAGTCATTCAAAGTGCATGAACCCATATCAGTCAGTGCAAAAATGTTACCGTGTGACCGAAGACCAAGATCCAAAGCATCACGGGTAGAGGGTGAAGAAGAGACAGAGCAGCAGGCAAGATCTTAAAAGGAAGGTGTGGCTGTTTTAATAATGTGACTAAACAGTCGCAAATTCCCTTTAAATCCAGTCTGCTGGGTAACCATAGCAACGGTGACAGACGAATCCCATTAGGTGCGGAAAGGACCTCCGGAAGACCCAAAAACCTTAACTCTTCTTAGGCTTTGCCTGGGGGCACTTGTGATGCAATGTTGCACCAGAGTATGATGATATAAACAGTTTTTGAGGAAAGTAGGTGAGAAAGAGAGAAAGGTCAAGGATAACTCACATTGACGATGGCTTCTTTAGTCTGAGCCATATCTGATATCACACCGTCTGTGATGATGAGAAGCACAAAGTACTGTGAGCCGTCTTGAACTGCTGCAGCATACCTGTGTGCGCAGACACATACACAAACACACACACACACACACACACACACACGCAATCAAATTTTCACATTAACAAACATATTAGCAGAAACCGTCATGATCCAAATCACCCAAATGAACCATAACACAAATATGAAAATCTCTTCATGCTGGTACCGTTGATTGTTTGTTTTAACATGGCGGATGAATAATGAAAGAATGAGCATCCTCAATAAACACTTAGTATTCAGCGCTGAACCTCATGCATATATATATTTGCTCTGGGATGTCCCTGTGCTATTGACACAGCTCTTCTGCCTTCATCAAAGTCCCATAATGCTCTTTGTGAGGCAAAACACTTTACAGAAGCTGTGACAGGAGATCTGGTCTCTCGGAGGTCCACACACAGTCACAGCAACATGAAACAAATACTTTATGCTTGTTAAATCATCTACATGTTAATTTTGACAATACGTACAATCACTATCACATTAGCTGCAGTGTTCATGAGTACAGAAGCCTGTGTCTGCCTCAGAATACCAAACAGAAAAAGTCAAGTGCGACTTTTTTCTTGTAATTATTTTATTCCTCACAACTACAACTTTGTTTCACATAATTGCGACTTTATAGCTCACAATTGTCACTTTGTTGCACATAATTGTGACTTTATTTGTCATAATTTCAATATCTCACAGCTGTGATTTTTTTTTTAGTTATGACTATTCTCACAATTTCAACTTTGTTTCTCCTAATTACAACTTGCATCTCACAATTTTGACTGTTTTTCAAAACTGAAACATTGCTCACAATTGTGACTTTTCTCTCAGTTTTCTCTGAATTTCAGCTGTTCCTCATAATTACGACTTTATAACTCACAATTTATTATCAACTTATATCTCTTTGTTTCTCAACTGTTTTTTCTACTTTTTCTCACAATTTCAACTTTGTTTCACAATTACAATGCTATATCTCATGTTACTTCGATTTTCACAACTGTGAATATATATATCAATTGTAAATATTTCTCAAAGTTACAAAATTATTTCTGACATTTGACTATTTCTCACAGCTGCGACTTCCCTAGGGAAAAATAAATATACTAAAATGTATCTGAAATACATTTATTTGACGCTAAGTATGCTACAAATACATTTACATGTTTATGTACTTAATAAAAATACCCTGCAATTTTACTTTTAGTATACTAAACAGGTATACTTAAAGTCTGCTAAATTGGAACAACTAATTTGTACTTAATGCACATAAATTGTGCAGAAGTAGTGCTAAATTCAAATAAAGATATATTGAAGTATATCTGATTATGCTAAACTGGAACTATTGCAAGTATACTTTAGGTACACTTTAAATATCTTGTATTTAAAGACTGGGACAGCCTGAAAAATATGCAAACAGAAGCAGAACCCTAAACAGTGAGCTTAAGTGTAAGGACACATTAGTGAAACTATAAGTGATTACAGCGATAAATTTGCGTGACCAACTTGAACAAACTGTGAAATCTGCGTGGGAAAATCTTTCGCCCTCAAGCCAAATTCCAGATTGCAAAGATTCCTATTGAACTGATTGTATTTGACCTTGATAATTCACAAAACAATAGTAAATGTGCCCCTTTACATCTCCAAAAGAGTATCAGTTATGTTTAACGAGCTCCTATTTTTCTAATATTTAAGATGTCAACTCTGGCTATGAAGTTTTAGCCAATGAATCCTAAAACACCAGATGAAAATGTGACCTTTTGTTTTTCCAAAACTGTAAAGGCAAAACTAATAAAATCTCTCATGACAAACATTTTTGCTCATTTGAGTCTAGAAATCTATTTCAGCACTGTCTTTCTACTGGTTTACACAGGATAAGTTTTCAACTGTGCCAACATGCTCCTTTGAGCAAGCGCTGTTGCATTTTTCTTACCTTGCTACATGGTTGATGACAGGAGCAAAATTGGTGGGTCCATAGAGCTGGACAGTCTTCAGACTCTCGTGGTAAGCCTCTAGGATGCCCTCCATCCCGTTGCAGTATGGGTTATCTACATTACCATTCTTCAAAAAGAACACCAGAGATCAATCAATACTATGCCTCTACTGTCAAGGCCAAATCAGCAGACTACATTTATCATATTGCTTTACATTTCTCAAGATACCTGTCATTATTCATTTGAATACAAAACTCCAGAGTATAGAGTATTCATTAGTGTCTACGCACTAGAATTTGTGGCGCATCGGTGAATTAAACTGCGAATCAATTGATTTCAATGGTGATGGTCCTTCTCAAGGGCATGAAGGCAAGCCGAAAAAGTTTCATGCAACCAAAAACTGGTTATTTCTGCATACTAAAATCCCATTTTTCACATTCATATTCGTCAAACGTACCGTCAAAACTTTCTCGAGTATGTCGCCCTTAGGGATCTCAGAATCTGTTCAGTATTTTATGATTCACCATTAGATAATCATTCATGCTCTAAGGACAGTGATATTTGAAGAGTGAAGCAGCAAGAATGAAAATTAATAGTCATGATCCTAGGTTCCAGCAGAGGGAAAAAGAGGTGGAAGGAGGAGAAGTTGATAGAGGAAAAAAGAGAAAGAGAGAGCGAAAACTAATTAAGAGACTGAAAATGCTTGACGAGATGAGGGTTTGGCACACATACATCATGAATGCTTGGGTAACGTTAATAAGCAGGAACATCAGGAGAGCCTTATTTACACATTACACATAGATGCAGCCGAGCATTACTAATTACAATATCATCAACATATGTGCAAACAACTAAATAAATACTTCAAAACAACCATACATACTCTCACACATTAAATTTCACAAAGCAACATTATTCAGAGTGTCTGAAAAACACAGCACGCATTCAGGATTCGTACAGAAATGACTCTGGATATGCGCCAGCTAGCTGTGAAATCCACATAATCTATCATATCTAGGAACAGGTACCAGGGGAAATTCATGGGAAACCCGGCCATCAGGAGGAAGTTTGGCTCCAAAGCCCAATGCAGGAAACATCTTATCGCTGTCATAGTCCTGAATGATCTCGCCTACGGCCTTCAGCGCCATGGCGTACGCGTTCATCTGATAGGGGTTCATGTAATGCAGGGAGGTTGACTGAGAAGGGTTCCCTAGAGTTTAAAGAGAGACAAATCATAAATTAAGGCAAAATCTGAATCAAATATGTTGTTCAACAACATGGAGAACAAATCCAATCAACCAACTTACCATTGGATGCAGTGAAATCAATGGCCACTGTGAAATGGATCTGAGTGCTAAAGGGAGAGAAAGAGAGAAGGTAAAAATATCAAATGAAAGCATTTCAATATAAGCCAGCATTTTCACACATTACAGATGTGAGAACCTGACGGTGAGGCTCAACAAAGGTGATGGATCCTGATTCACCCCAAACTGTGGCACGGATCACATTTCCAGCTTCAAAACACTTCAATGTTTCCACTCCTGCTGTTCGAGAGGTTGGTGTAATTACCATCCCCAGCCCTGCATTGTGTCGTCTCTCTCACCTGACAGGCAGACAGCCAACCTCCCGCTCAGCAGCCAGACGTTCCTCACAATCAGCTCTGCCTGGTGGGCAGATCCAACATCTGTGTAAACCCACTTCTTTTTCCTCATTTTTTTTAAATTAGGGCAACAGTGAAACTGGTCTCAGAACAGCAGTCGAGGAAGACTTCCACGTACAAAACCACCAAACATCACAGATTTGCTCACAACTCTGTTTCTATATTGAAATCAGTGGGAACTCCAGCTTAGTCCTGGATTATTGATGCTTATCATGCAGAGAGACTGGCTGGAAGACAGTACATTCACTAGACACAGTATGGAGCCAGTGATTACCCACTGATTCTGATAGCTAGAGTTCAATGGGCATCAGAGCACAGTGCAGGGACATGTTTTTTAAATAACAGCCCTTTGAATAACAATTTCATTCAAGCCATCAAAAGAAGAAATGTTATAACGTATATCAGTTGACCGTGATTTTAATGGTAAAAGACTGTAAAAATGCTACAGTAAGAACTTATTAAGAGGTTAATGGTAAGTTCTCCTACTATTTACGGTGAAAAACTGCATTGGACATTACATGTAATTTTACGGTAATATACAGTTTTTGGAAGTGAAAAAGAATGTATAATTTACAGTGAAAAAATGTAAATTGACATTCCCAGAGTTCCCTGCCTTACATTTCACATTTTATGATATTTTTGTTGAAATAACTATGCTTCTTCTTAGTTTTTTCTTATCAGTTGTGTACATTACGGTTGTATGTTACATCTAATGTTGTTAAATAATGTTTATTGCATTATTTCAGTTACGTGTGTGTTACTAAGTTGGTGTTTAGTATTTGTGTGAATGACACTGTGCAACTTCTATATATGTAAGTATTTTCCTTCTCAGCTTGTGGAAAAGTTGCTTGTGATGAGCTTTGGTTCATCATGTGACTTTCTCATCACCACCTGCTTTTGGTGGTTATCAGTGTATTACAAAGGTACTAAACAGATTTCAGTACTTCAATAGGTTGGTATATTAACATTAAGTTAATGAAATACGGTTTTTAATTGTAAATTTAAGTTAACTCCATAAAATCTAAAATGTTGCTACCATATTTTTTACAGTAAAATTCTGGCAACCACAGCTGCCAATAATTTACTGTAAATTTTACGGAATTTTTTTACAGTAATGTATACAGTGGGGTATAAAACCTACTAGTAAAAATTGCATATTTTTTAAAATTTAATTTGTAATTTAATAACCTTAATAACTTATTAGTCACAAAATATATTCTTAACAGTTTGGATGAAAGTTGAAATATTTTTTATGAATTTTAATTCAAATTGAAATGTTTTAAAAATTGGAATAAAATTATTATTATTATTATTTTACTTTTTCAGTTTCACTGTTTCAGTTTATTCCAGGTTCAAGTTAAATTTCACTGGAGTTAAAACAATTTTCCTGACATAAAAAATAAATAAATAAATAAAAATGTCCCAGTCTTGTTTTCCCTAAACTTTCCTGTTAGCTTTCTGCTATCACATCTCATACAGACAAAATAGCATACAATAATACAATACAATAATTTCAGACACACTCTCTCTGTTTAAATCTAGATTAAAGACACATCTCTTTAGCCAAGCATTCACATAATGCATCTCATGATCTTGTACTGCAGTTATATCTGATCAAACACGCATTATTGTTCTTTAGCTTGGATTGAACAAATAATTTTTGCTTGGTTGGAACAGCAGCTACGCTAATTATGTCTCTATTTGTTTCTCTGTTTCTGCCACGGGATTAACATCCCGTGGTAACTAGGATTTACACAAGCTTCAGTCTGGATCCAGAACACCTGAGAAGAGATGATGCCAACACCTCAGAGGACCTCAGATGAAGCATACCCTCAGACAACATACAGAACTACCAAATTTCGCCATAAGTTAAATATATTAAGTTTCTACAATATATAAATATATTGTAGAAACTTAATTTCCTGTAAAGCTGCTTTGCAACGATTTGTATTGTGAAAAGCGCTATACAAATAAACTTGAATTGAATTGAATTGAATAATACAATTAAAATACAATTAAATACAGTTAAAAAAAAAAAAAAAGCATTATTCTTTGCAAAGCTGCTTTGGTACAGTATTTATTGTGAAAAGTGCTATACAAATAAATTTAAATTAAAAGAAAAATATCTAAAATATGTTACAGATTCTAATACCGGCATTTTTAAAAGGCCATAAAACATCTAATTGGAAAACCAACATTTTTTGTTTACTTTGCTTTTGTTTATCTCTTTATCTTCCTTTAAATTAACAGAAAGCACTGAGCCCACAGAAAACAAATGTCTAATCTGAACACCTGCACAATGGAACGATTATACGGGAACAAACAAGTTTTTCTGCTGCTGATGGGAGTACAGAACACTTGTACAGATAACCTCTAAAGCACTGAAAAATATCATAATGACATCTAATATCTGAATCTCAATGGCATTCCCTTTTCAGCATGAACTCATGCTCTCAGTGCAAATGAGAAATGAGCTCTGGACGAGAATGTCGGAAAACATGAAGTCAGTGAATATTTATGAAACATTTCCACGCAGACAAAGAAATTATCCTCTGATGCAAGTGGGTAAAACACAAAAACGAAATGGGGGAAAAACATTTCAAAGAAGGCCCTAATCAACATGCGGCTACAGCTGTCATTCACACACAATCCCTGCAGTAATATTTTTTCCTAAGCGCTGATTCATCAGTGATTGGTCAGCAGAGAGTAATTATGTAATTTAAACATCCACTGTACATCCGCAAACACGACCACACATCTGTTAATGCGTGATTCGGGCCAAATCATATTCATATGTAACACAAGGGTATTGTGTTTACGCAAAAACCTTGGGCAAGGACCAAAAAACTCAATCCTTTTTTACCAGCCTTTATTATTTTTATTATTATTTAACTCAGCACAATATAAACAGGAAGGCGGGGGGAGCAGCACAATGGTGATTAACAAGCTCTGTTTATGCTCTTTTATCTTCATTCCCTTTTTTCTGTCCATCTCAAGTTTTTTTTTTTTTTGATTATCACTGATATCTCTAGGCACAAAGTTGGAGCTGGTCCATTAATCTGCATTATACCGGGAACCTCAACAGCTCCTTTGGTGGAGAGGAGAAACCTCAGAGAGCTTTTGGACCGGAGCTTTTATATGAAGAACATTTATCTTAATGCTGGAATTCTGAATGTCATCTATAGGAGTGAAAAAACAGCTAGAATAGAATGATATAGAAAGATGGGATTGTGACTGTCACATTAGCAACAGTGCAGACAGACGTGTTTTACATTCATGATAAATTAACACTTTTGATCCAATGAATGCAAAAAGCACTGACAATTTTTTTATATAAATATATTTCGTAAATGTACTAACGTGTAACTTGATCCAGGAACACACACATCTCTGCAATGCAGTAGTTTTGTATTTCCTCGCTGTATGGTTATGAGTGTCTTGTGTCTTTCTAAAGCTAGATTCCCCTCATGAGTTCTTCAATGACATTTTACACAAAGTCTCACTCTGGCCCAGGATGAAGTGCAATCTTATGAGTTCAAGAGACCTCTAAAGATGCAATCACCTATAAAAAGTGCTTTACTAAGATTACTTGAATAAAATAAGAAAGAACAAAAGCATCACATTTCCATGAAAAGGTACTTGTGTTTCTTTCTATCTCCCACTGGAAATGAATCACAAATCTAATCTTAATGGTTTCACATAGACAGCAATGAAATGGATAAAAAAAATAATGATCAATGGAGACTGTTTCTCAGGTTTTACTCCTAAGAAAAAGTCTCCATAATCTTACGTCTCTCCTTTGGGGTTTTAGAGATCTCAACAACATCACAAACTGTGCCCAGTTTAACTCAAAAAATTGCTCAAAAGTCAAAGATTTCAGTATAAACTCAAATATTTATCACAATATTCCTCCAAAACTAAATTATGCTATACTACTCTAAGGCCAAATTTACTAAACAGGGCATAAAAGCCCAGATTTGAGGGGAAAATTCTGCATGTGATTTACTGACAATGCGCACATTAAAGAACAGACGCAGCCAGATAATTTCCTGTAATGACCAGCACAATCTCCCAAAAGCAGCGCAAATTAGTGCCTGCTTTAAGACATGCTTTTTTTGGGCGTTAAATAATGGCACAAATACCAGTAATTTGACGAATACAAACGTTAGTAAATCACGTTGCGTGATTCATTGTAATACTCTCCTCCCACAGTTTTTGTGTCTGAAAGGGAAACTCCTACAAATGCATATTCAATAAGCTCAGGCACATAAATAACTGTGTCCACGCCTTTTCAGCGCTAACTCTTCATTGCGCGTCTTTAGTTAATCCTGACAGTACTATTTTAATGCCAAAAGACTGTTTGCGCTGGCGCAAGATGTTAGTGTCACGAATCCGGTTCATGGTCTTCCATTCATTCACCATCAGAGGTCGCCCTTCCACCACATTGACTCTTGCAGTACACTACTGTTGCATGTTACCCACGAACTACAATACCCATCATCCATTGCACTGAGGACACACACACACTCACAGATGATTGCACTGATCACTCAGCTGATTGCACTGATCACACAGCTGTCACCAATCACACGCTCACCTAAGAGCTATTAAATACACTACATAAAGCACTCTCAGATCCTGATCTAGTGGCCGAGTATTGATCTGTGTATAGTGTATATCCTAGCGATAGCTACTCTACGGAGCCCACTCAGTCATTATAGTCTTGCCTTGCGTGTTTTCTAGTGTTTTGATTCTTGCCCGTGTTTCCTGGATTAACCCTTTGCCTTTCAGTTTGGACTCTGTTTGCACCTCTCTTGGACTCCCGCTCGTGTACCTGGATTATCTCTCTGCCTTTCCCTGTTGGATATTGTTCGCCGATCGAAGACCCACGCTTGCCCTAGGATTACTCTTGTGTTTTGCCCGTGCCATACCCGTTTGCTGTTATTTGACCCTGCCTGTGTTTTGACCATGTCCCTGTTTAAATAAAAGCTTGCAAATGGATCTGCACGTCTCTCGTCTCGTCGGCTCCGTTACAGAATACTCGGCCACACGAGGATCCAGCAGCTTTTCTAAGGAACCCTAGCCAGGTATGGATCCATTCGACCAGCTGCTCGACCTGAGACAAGGGAGTTCATCTATTGAGGAGTATGTCACTCAATTCTGTGAGATAACTTACAGGGTACCCTTTGATGAGATCGTATTAAAAGACATTTTTCGTTTTGGATTAAATGAGCCCATTAAGTCATGTTTACCCGAAGGGAAGTTTAATTGTAGTTTAAAGGACTTTATGGACTATGCTTTGCTGTGTGCTGACTCTTTGTTTACTGTGGGTGTCGCGGAAGAGGAACGCGACACCGCGTCTGTGACTGAAATGGCAGACGCACCAGAGCGCGCTCACAAAATGGCGGCGACACCGGACCCCGTTCACAAAATGGCGGCCACAACAACACCCCGTCATGTCATTGCTGCCAGTAATGATCCAAGTTGAATCATAGTTGATGTTAAAGAGCCAAGTCACAGTTGATGTTAAAAAGCCCAATCAAGTTATAGTCGATCTTTGTGAATCCAGTCAGATCATAGTTGATCATTGTGAGTCTAGTCAAGTCACCATTGATCGTCACGAGTCAGACCACGTCACAACTAATCATCCAGAGTCAAGCCCACTCACAGTTAATCTTCACGAGTCAAGTCATGTCTCAACTGATCGTCACGAGTCTTTACACGTCTCCGATGACCTTCCAGAGTCTCTTCACGTCTCCGCCGACCTTCCAGAGTCTCAGCACGTCACAGCTGATCTCCCAGAGTCACATCACGTCTCAGCTGATCTGCCAGAATCTCGTCACGTCTCAGCTGATCTGCCAGAATCTCGTCACGTCTCAGCTGATCATCCTAAGTCTTGTCATGTCCTGTCTGCCACACCCAGAGATTCAAGGTCAGTTCTTCACTATCCTAGTCTGGTGTCCAGTGTGAGGGATCCACCGCTGGTGTCAGCACGCACTGTGGGTATCCCCAAACCAGCTCACTTTAACCCTCCTGTTCCTGCTCCAATTCTCCTGTCCGAAGCGCTTCCCCTGATGGGAATTGCTTTATGTTGCATTTGGGCTGCGTACACCACTACAGAACTGCCCCAGGCGATGGCGCCCACTGCAGCTTCTCCTGAGGTGGCGGCACATGCTGCAGAACCTCCCGAAGCGGCGGTGCTCGCTTCAGCTCCTTTTATGGTGGTGGCACCCAGCAATGTACTCTCAGCCTGTCGTGTCAAAGTCAAGGTGACTGTTACCACTGTAGAACCTCCAGAGGTGGCGGCAACCGCTGCAGAACCTTCAGAGGTGTCAGTGGTATCCACTCATGAACTCTTTGCCTGTCCTGTCACAGCCAGAAGGGCTGTCCCTGAACTCTCATCCTGCCCTGTCACGGCTATGGAGGCCGTCTGTGAACTTTTTGCCTGTCCTGTCGCAGCCAGAAGGGCTGTCCCTGAACTCTCGTCCTGTCCAGTCACGGCTATGGAGGCCGTCTGTGAACTCTTTGCCTGTCCTGTCGCAGCCAGAAGGGTTGTCCCTGAACTCTCATCCTGCCCTGTCATGGCCACAGAGGCCGCTCTTTATCTTTTGTCCCGCTCTGAACAGACCGAGGAGGCCATCTCTGAACTCTCACCCTATGCTGAATCAGCCATGGTGGCTGATTTTGAGCTATCCATCTGTTTAGTCTCATCAAATGTGTCTGGTTTTGAACTGTCTGTCCTGCCCGTTTCCATCAAGGAATCCAAACTTGAGTTGTCTGTCTGTCTAAATGCTGTTGTTGAATCTGTTTTTTGCCCCACTACCACAAAGACCTTACCCAAGCTCCCTGTAGGCTCTAGTAGCCTTGTTACAGGCCAAGGACCCGCCATTGAACTCTTAACCCTGCCTGTCACAAACTTAGAAACCATTAATGCACTCTATGTCTGTCCCGTTTCGACCAAAGAACCTGATTTTGAACTGTCTGCTAGTCCAGGTTCAGTCACTGAAATGTCTGTCAGTCCAGTTTCCTTTAGTGAGTCTGTTTTTGAATTGTCTGTTTTGCCAGTTTCTGTCACTAAACTGTCTGATTCAGTCTCTGTCAATGCACCAGATTTTGATCTATCTGTCAGTCCAGTTACAGTCAAAGAACCTGATTATGGACTGTTTGCCTGCTTGGCTGTCATCAGGGAAAATGTTGATGGACTTCCTTTGTTCCCTGCCTTGGCCCTTGGGGCCATAAATACTCTGTCTGTCTTGTGTGTCTCAGTGTTTCCTAGGTCCCAGTTCTTGCCGTGGTCCTCAGTTCCTTCTGTTCTGTCTGCTCTGCCGTGGTGGTCTTCTGCTCCAACTGTCCCATCTGCTCCGCCGTGGTGGTCAAGTGCTCCAGTCTGGTGGTCATCTGTTCCGCCGTGGTGGTCTTCTGCTCAGATCTGGAGATCTTATGCTCTGCCGTGTGGATCTTCTGCTACGCCCTGGTGGACTCCTGTCCCATCTGCTTCGCCCTGGTGGGCTCTAGTCCTGTCTGCTCCGCTTTGGTGCCCTGCTCTGCCGGCTTTGCCTCAGTTCTGGGTCTCTTCACTTCGTCACGGACCTGGCCCTCCGTCCCTCCCCCTGTTCCGCCGGGGGGGGTCATTCCATCCATTCACCAACAGAGGTCGCCCTTCCACCACATTGACTCTTGCACTACACTACTGTTGCATGTCACCCACGAACTACAATACCCATCATCCACTGCACTGACGACACACACTCACAGCTGATTGCACTGATCACTCAGCTGATTGCACTGATCACACAGCTGTCACCAATCACATGCTCACCTAAGAGCTATTACATACACTACATAAAGCACTCTCAGATCCTGATCTAGTGGCCAAGTATTGATCTGTGTATAGCGTATATCCTAGCGATAGCTACTCTACGGAGCTCACTTAGTCATTATAGTCTTGCCTTGCCTGTTTTCTAGCGTTTTGATTCTTGTGTTTCCTGGATTAACCCTTTGCCTTCCCGTTCGGACTCTGTTTGCATCTCTCTTGGACTCCCGCTCGTGTACCTGGATTATCTCTCTGCCTTGCCCTATTGGATATTGTTTGCCTATCGAAGACCCACGCTTGCCCTAGGATTACTCTTGCGTTTTGCCCATGCCATACCCGTTTGCTGTTATTTGGCCCTGCCTGTGTTTTGACCACGTCCCTGTTTAAATAAAAGCTTGCAAATGGATCTGCACGTCTCTCGTCTCCGTAACAGTCAGTAAATCTGGCCCTCTATTTAAATCTACATTATTTACTTTGTCAACAATCTTCTCATTTGTATCTAGTTTCTGTTGAATAAATGCTGAGCTCAATGTAAATGTGAATAACTAGTCTAGACAGAAGTTCTTCCATGCAGTCCATTTCTTTTCAAAAACATGATTAAACATTTAATAAGGTCCTCAGAAAAGGTTTTAAATTTTACATTAACTCTGAGAGCTACCTTTATGACCTGCACTATAATTAACACTTCTCTCTTAAGACATGATTCTTTCACTCATTCGCAGCAGTAAAAAGAGAATCCATCTCACTCTCTGAACCAGGATATGATGATTTAAGAAGCGAAGAGGGTTATATATAGTCCTCTTTATAAAGGAAAGTGAATGAAACGTGTAGCAATGGGAAATCCATACAAAGGTCTGCTTTCAGCATCAATATTAAAGGTCAAAGTCTGATGGAGAAAAATAACAAAGGTGAAAACCTGACAGAAAGCAGTTTGAGTGTGGACAGAGTGATCTGACTCGATGTGAACTGAACGTGGCACGCAGGGTGATGTCAGAGCGATATAGATTACTCCAGTGTGAAAGGTCAGCCACATCTTTGGATAGTCACAGATCATAGATTGTTTACACTCTCGCTTGCTTTATTACTCTGCCTCTATGGTTTTTATTTTTAGGCTTTTGCCACATTTATTTTAAACCCAACACTCTCAGGTACAAAAACTGTCACTGGAGCGGTACCTTTGAAAAAGTACACCTTCGTACCTTATTTACCCCTAAAGCGTACATATTAGTATCTAAATGGTACATTTTGAAATGACAACTTTTGTATCTTTTTTTCTGAGAGTGTAGAGACAAGGAAAAATATCTTAAATCACCAATCTCTTTGACTGTAAAAATATACTATATTATCTTAATGACTATTTTTGTCTTGTTTTCCAGTAAATATATCTAAACACCCTTAAAGAAAAACGCCACCGTTTTTCCATATTCCAGTATTTTCTTCCCTCAGCTTAGACGAGTTGATACGTACCTCTCCCGTCTCAGTGCGTGCACTTAATCGATCTAGCGCGCGGCGACACTGCTAGTGTTTAGCTTAGCACCATTCATTCCTTAGGATCCAAACAGGGATAAATTTAGAAGCTACCAAACAATTCCATGTTCTCCCTATTTAAAGACGGTTACATGAGTAGTTACACGAGTAAGTATGGTGACACATAATAAAACAGGGCAATTTTCTAAGCAGATAAAAAATGATAACTATAATGTATGGCGGAAGAGCACTTTGCAGCGCTTAGACCTCGGCGCAGTAATATTGGTTCTATTGATGGAAGTTAGAGGGAGAGGGAGAGGGGGAGTTTTCAGGAGTGATGATATTACTGCGCCGAGGTCGAAGTGCTGCGAGAAGAGAGAAGTACTCTTCCGCCATACATTATAGTTATCATTTTTTATCCGCTTAGAAAATTGCCCCGTTTTATTATGTGTCACCATACTTAGTCGTGTAACTACTCATGTAACCGTCTTTAAATAGGGAAAACACGGAAGTGTTTGGTAGCTTCTAAATTCATCCCTGTTTGGATCCTAAGGAATGAATGGTACAACAGTAGTATAATTAATGTTATATAATTAATAGTGTAAATAATTATTTAATGTAATATTAACGGATATTTTCAAAATAAAAATGTACTTCTTTTAACCACTTTTTTTTTTTTTTTTTTTTTTTTACAGTAAACAAACAGGATACATCACTAGCTTTCAAAATCGAGATGGAGGAATCTTAATAAGCAGCATTTTATTCAAACCTTGGATTCGGACATGCTCTGATGCTTTCCTACCACCAGATACTGCCTGTCAGTGCAGAATTTTTCAGGTTTAGGAAGCAGCCTTTATGTCAGAGAAAACAGACACAGAGGGGCATCAGGTCATACTTCCTAATGCCAGAGATATCAATGGATCAGACTACAGTATAAGGTTGACGGCTCTGAGATGTTTTCCACACTACTGGCATCTGTGCACAAGGCCAGCCTTTCATCAGTGCAAACTGAAGAGGACCTGGCAACCCCTGAATGCTGATTACAGTAACTACTACAATAGCCATGTTTGTTGTTCTAGTTTAACATTTAAGGGGTTATTCGGGTCTTGTTTACCGGAGCTATTTCCCAAAGCTGTTTGATGAGCTGTTTGACGCCATTACTGTGATAACATCCTGATGGCTTCAGTAAGATTCTGACCTTTACATCCGCTGAGAATGTTTACAAAAATTACATGTTGTGACGTGCCAATTTCAGAAGTATTTTAGAAAAGTCTAAATACAGTACATTGGCTTACATGAAGGTGATTGTGTGTATTTTCGTCCGTACCCTGCTTTGATGTAGTCCAGGAACGTGTGTTCGGCCTCCACCAAGAATGAAAGCAGTGTCACCTGGGTAATTGAGCAACAAAGAACCAGCATATGAGCACAAACCACATCTGCCATGAAACAATCCATCATGGCATTATGCAAAGACTCTTCTCTCAGCTGTCAGGGCCACACAGTCTTTTTCATTAGTACTGTCATTAGACAACCAGAATCTTTCCATGTTGGGAGGAAGACAGGTGATGGACTATTCATTTGAGTTTTGATTACAATCTCAAAGCCAATTCATGGCAGTCAACGCGGAGAGTCTTTGTGGATCATCAATCACTGTTATCCACCCGGACCTCCAATATTACTTCCTCACTGCTCACCTTATCAGAGTATGAAACAGAAAGCACTATTCAGTCAGGGGACTTGGATCTCAGATTGTTGAGTAATTTATCAGAATAATATCCAGACGTTCAGAGTCCTTGTGGAATACAGCTGGACAAAATTAATCCATGTAAGAATGCAGTGAATGCAATGCAAAACACTCATTCCTTTCAGTGTTTTTGTCTAGTTCTCTAGTAAAAAATATTTTTAAAGCAGGATAATATTCTTTTGAGAATCAAAATTGTTAAAGTGCTGTTATTGTTAACTAAAATTGCAGTTTGTAATTATGTAGATGTAATAAGCAGCTACTGTTACACAGATGTAAGAGGCCGAGTCTGTTACACAGCTACTTGTACACTTAAAGGAACAGTGCACCCAAAAATGAAAATTACCCCATAATTTACTCACCCCCAAGCCATCCTAGGTGTATATGACTTTCTTCTTTCAGACAAACACAGTCGGAGTTGTTTTCAAATTTATCCTGGCTCTTCCAAGCTTGGTAATGCTGGTGGATAGTGGCTATTATTTTGAAGCTCCAAAAATCGCATATCTCCATCGTAAAACTAACCCATACGCCTCCGGGGGGTTAACACATGTCTTCTGAAGCAGATCGATGGGTTTTTGGAACAAAAATATTATAAAAAATAAAAAAAAAATATTATAAACTCAAATCCCTGACTTCCGGTAACGGCCGTATGCACGTTCGTGAGAGAGTCGTAAGCCGCATTCGTTCTTATAGTGAAATCCTCTGACCTTTGTTTTAACTCCTCTTTTTCGACTTTTAATTCATTACTGGCGTTTAGTATTGCTCTATCCTCGTTCGTTTATTCTGACCTGAGCTTACGCTACGAATGCGGCTGACGTCATACGTCGAGTCAGAGGTCAGCCAAGAAGCCGGAACTCGACTCTCACGAACGTGCATACGGCCGTTGCCGGAAGTCAGGGATTTGAGTTTATAATTTTAAAAATATAAAAATTTTTGTTCCAAAAACCCATCGATCTGCTTCAGAAGACATGTGTTAACCCCCCGGAGGCGTATGGGTTAGTTTTACGAAGGAGATATGCGATTTTTGGAGCTTCAAAATAATAGCCACTATCCACCAGCATTACCAAGCTTGGAAGAGCCAGGATAAATTTGAAAACAACTCCGACTGTGTTCGTCTGAAAGAAGAAAGTCATATACACCTAGGATGGCTTGGGGGTGAGTAAATTATGGGGTAATTTTCATTTTTGGGTGAACTGTTCCTTTAAGTATAATCTTGATACACTTTATTTTAAGTAGCTTATGTCTGTGTAATATTCTGTAATTTTAATGTAATTAGAAAGATATTACATGTATTTAAGCTGTGTACGTGTGCAGCTGGATAAGGTGTACAGTATAGATACACATGAAGTACACTTAAGTACAATCTCGATACACTTTATTTTAAGTAGCTTATGTCTCTGTACTTACATTTATAATTACGTTGTATAAAGTCTGCAACACATATGTAACAATCTTTTGGTTACATAAGTAGCTGTGTAACAGACTCGGTCTGTTACATATATGTAACAGTAGCTGCCTATTACATGTACATAATTACAAACTGTAAGTACAGACTGTTCCATAACTTAGTTACATGGTAAGTACATTTTGTTTTATGTAAGTACAAGGGCTACTACTATGTACTTAACTAGGTAATTACTCTGTATTATGGAAACCTTAAAATAAAGTGTTTCCTAAAACTGAGATAAAATTAAAAACAGAAATATATTAGATGTAAAATTTAAAAATTTAAAAACTTAGAAATGCTGCACTGGCAGCTAACTGAAATCTAATGATTTACTAAAATTATTAAAAATAAAATAGAAAAATTAGAGCTAAATATAAATAAAAATTTAAGAATGAAAATATAAAAATAAAATCTAATTTAAAATATGAATAAAGAAATAATACTAAAATAACACTGTTGCTATAGTGAGAAGTATTTTTCTGAAAAAGGATAACTTGTTTTTAGAGAACATCTCTTGAATGTTTTTTTTTTATTGTTTATGTTTTCCAAATATTTTTTCTTGTTTTAGCCATAACCCTCACAAAATTTAGTTCAATTTTCTTCAAGCAAGAAAAACTATTTGACAGTGTGATAAGAAATGTAAACTTAATTTAAGATATATTGAAAATAAATCTTATTATCGTATACAGTATTACTTCTAAGGTGAATTTAGCATGTTTAAACGTTTGTATTGGAAAACAAGACAAAAAAAATGTACTGATTTTGTGCAGGAATTTAGAATAGCAAATTCACTACTCACTGTGCCAGAGTTGATGTATCTCCTCTTTTTGAGTTTCTTTTTAGGATTTACCACCTGAAATAGAAAATTTAGAAATGACACATCATTTACAGGAAGAGTGGAAGTGTGTGTGAGAGACAGAGAGAGAAAATGGTTCTCATTAGAGCCGTTACTTGTTCAAAAGAAGAGAAGTTTGAAAGCACTGCTGCTGGATCATTTCCAGTCATTTCTGTTCCACTTACTTTCAAAGACACAACTGATCTAAGCGTTCAGATGCTTTGAGAAATCCAGTTCAGGTCAGTTACATACGCAACCTTGGCTAACAGTTTGGAAAACAGGACACAGATGATGTGATTTGTATGGATTGGGGTTTAACTGAACCGACACCGCAGCTTCTAGTGTTGTTTGTCCAACTCAATCCCCAGGAAACCCCAGATCTTTTCAGCACACCACTGGGACTGTCACACTCCTGTAGAACATCTCACCACCCCCTCACCCCACCACTGGGCTAATGCTAGGTTGACTACACACACACACACACAGCACATTTATACACACTCCTCACCTCCATATAGTTCTCTGTTACTCTCTCTCCTTCTTTCTCACATAAACACACACTTTGTACCCTGTCATACATTGTCTCATTGTTCTTGCGTTTTTTCTTGCTCTCTTTCATAAACACTCAAAAACAATCTCTCACACTCATTTGGTGCTGCTGTACTTGCTGGCAGACAAAGTGTGATAATCACAGAGAGCAAATAAAGGAGACTTGAAATGGTGCAATTTTCATTGCTTGCTGAATCTCTCACGGAACAGATATTAAGAAAATCCAACTCGGCGCAAATGAAAGCTCAAATTCTTAGATAAAACATTACATAATACATTTACAAAATATTCCTACATTTTGTTCATTATTAACTAAAAACTAGCTCTAACATGGTTGGTCCAGGTTGCCAGTTTGTTTGGCACAACATTAAAACAGTATTATTACAGTATTATTATTATAAAAAATAACAACATTACAACAAAATATAATAATAATAATAGCTGTTGTTCAAATATATATGGAAACCCTGGTATAATGTAAAGTTTAACGCATTTTATGATGTTGGTATCAAAAAAATGGAATATATTTTCTTTCTCTTGCTTTTTTACTGTATATCAATATGGTATGTTTAATGGTAGGTTTAAACAAGTTAGATAAAAAAAGTAATCTAAAAGTAATCCAAAAAGTAGTCAGAATACATTACCTAAAATGAGTAGATTATATCACTAACTACAGTTTTTATCATGTAATCTGTAAATAGTAACTGACTACAATTTGTAATATATATAATAATGCATGTATTTTACAACAATCACTCTGAATATGAAGGTGCTGTTCCAACTAAGCACAGTCTCTCCTATATTATTCAAAGTTAAGCTTACATACACAACATTTTTATTTCCTAAAAATTCATGCATCTAGAATCACTGCTTTATCTGAATACAATAGATCCTCTGATGATCAATGGATGAACTCACCTCGTACACGTTGAACTGACTCTGACCGCGAGAGAGCTCTCTGTAGCTGGTGGTGAACTCCCCGATAAAATCATGACTGAAGCACAAAGAACAACAATGAGATTCTTACTGTCTGTGATGATGAAGATAGATGGATTTGAACTTTTATATGAGATCTGGAGTGATCAGTATTTGTTACTGCCAGGCATTTTACAGCAGAGCTGACAGTACCGCAAGAAGCTAGAGGGAAATTTTGCTGCTACGTTATCAAGGAAAAAATATGATTTGAAAAAATAAAGTGCCTTTGTGTAGGGTGTACCAAATGCACACATTGGAGAATATATTACATAAATGTGTAGTGTGGGGAAAAAAAACTAATGTGCGTGTTTCTCTACCTGCCATCTCTGTCCCAGTCGTACACCTCCACTTTAATTGACCTGAAAGATACAAAACAGTGCATTTAGTAACATGGTTTGCGATATTTCAGACACCAAAAAGAGAGCGGCAGCTGAACTGATGGATGCTTTCTGATTAAAACAGGGCTGAGAGACTACGTCTCACTGTGTTTTTCATCTCCATGCTAAAACCAACCAATTACAGGCCATTATCTAGACAGTGCACTCAGAATTAAACAGCGGTCGGCAGGGACTGAACTCCTGGGCTGTGACACGGAGCAGCCGTGGAGCATCACTTCACCTGACAGGACGCAGACGAGTTTCATTTAAACATTAATTACATCTGAAGTTTTGAATAATTAGAAACTCATTCTGTTCAAAGCAAGTTAACGCGATCAATTACACAGAGGCAGCCGAGATTTGTAGCCTCGTTAATAAAAATGGCTTTTGAGGGTAATAGCTCTAAACGGTATTTGGCGCCAAACCATGTCACACACTTGTTATCACAAAATGCAGGGATGTGCTTGAATTTACTTTTACAATGAAAATTAATGAACAAAAAACAGGCAACTGTAAAGATTACACACAATTCTGTCAATCATTCCTCTTCCCTGTTAATAACTAGCCTAATGTATGTTATGTTTTGGATGCTGTTTTTCCTACTTCAAGGGATAGTTCACCAAAACATTAAAATTGTCTTCATTTACTCACCTTAATGTCGTTCAAAAATCTGTATGACTTACTTTCCTCCATAGAACATAAGAGAAGATATTTTGAAGAATGTTTCAGCTTTTGTGTCCACAAAACAATACTGGATTCCACTGACTTTCATTATGTGGACAATTAAAAAAAACTGATACATTCTATACATTTTTATTTTTAGGTGAACAAGCCCATTAACTACAAGCTTAAACAGAAAGCCTCCACTGGTCTTTTCAGCAGACTTGTTTATTTTTTCACATGATAATGCAAGAAAAAGTGGAAATGTGATGGTACATCAGGAAATATCCACCATCGTAGGATACGAATTATGATTTTGTACGGTTGCTTGATTAGAATCATTCGCTGGTTGTTTACTCTGTGAAGGTAGTAATGAAATCTCGGTGGCACAGAAGCATCATCTGAGTTGGAATGAAAGAATGGACCAAAACACAGAGCCTCTACTGAGTAATTCCATAGAGCACATGGGGAAACTCTACATCTGTTGGTAAAGCAGACTGGTTCAGCTCTGGTGTAAGAGAACAGATGTAGCAGATTCATCAGAGATCATATAGCACACATCGTATCTATCAGAACTCAGATTCCCTGCAGACAGGCAACCAGTAGATTCACAGAATTTCAACTAAACAGCAAAAGGTCCGGTTCACATTGTAGCTTATTCTAGCCAAGAGTCTGACTGACATGTAAACTGACCAACCACAGTTTATTTTATGTTTATTCTGAAATATATTACACCACAAAAATAGACTAGAGTAGAGAAAATTATTATATTATATAAAATATTATGTACACTACTGTTCAAATTTTTGTGGGTCAGTAAGATTTGTTAAGGAATTAACACTTTTATTCAGCAAAGGATGCATTAAATTTATCAAAAGTGGCAGTAAAGGCTTTTAAATTGTTACAAAAGATTTTTTTAAAAATCCTGAAAAAAATATCATAGTTTCCGCAAAAATATTAAGCAGAACAGCTGTTCTTAACATTGATATTAATAAGAAATATTTCTTGCACCCCAAATCAGCATATTAGAATGATTTCTAAAATTCAGCATTGCCATCACAGGAATAAATTACATTTTAAAATATATTTAAACAGAAAACTGTTTAAAAACTGTTTAAATTGTAATAATATTTCACAGTATTAGTGTTTTACTATGTTTTTGCTCAAATAAATGCAGCCTCGGTTAGCATAAGACACCTCTTTCAAAAACATTCAAAAATCTTGCCAACCCCAAACATTTGAACAGTACTGTATATTTTCATATAATAAAAATATTACAGTAAACATTTTCTTCATAATTCAAAACAGAAAAAACTAGAAAAATATAGGAGTCTGATTAGAATTTCTGCACACATTTATACACTAAAAACTCCAGTGCTAAACATAACTATTTTATAGGACATTCTACTAGAAAACAACTTCCACAACTTTCTACCAACCACCCAGAGGTGCCTGATACATCAGGAAGCCCTGCAGTAATTTCCTCTGTAAAGTCTGAGATGTTTCCCTCAGGAGCGTGGCTGATTGACAGGGTTAAGTGCTGTTCCTGTCTCTCCCCAAGATCACAGACAGATGCAGATCAGTTGTGGCACTAGTAGGCAAATTATGGCTTCCCCTCATGTCAATCAAACCAAATTTGCTCTCATTTGTTTAAGACCCCTGAAGGAGGTCCCACCCTCTTTGCTAACATGATGCCACAAAAACATTTGTCTCTGTGAAAAGAAAGTGACAAACACCCCGAAGATGCACAATGATGGTCACAGCTGCTAAAAACAAACTCAAACTTAAGCTTTTGGATCATATCAGCAAAACTTAAGCTGATAATCAGTATAACAGCACTCTTTCACATGTGATGTTTCTAAAATGAATCAAATAATGTCAAAATACCATACTCTCTGCCACTATCATACTCTCTGGGGGGTCAAAATTACAAAATTATACTTTTCACCTGAGATTTTGAGCCAAATTACAGGGGGAAAGTCACTTTATAAAGATGGCATCATCATTATTTTATTTTTATTTTTACAAAGAGATTGATAGGTCTATTAGTAAAAAACTGTTGACTTTAGAAATCCTTGTTGCATCATATGCCAATGCTCACAGTTCAAAAATAGGAAAAAAGCACTATTGAGATATCTTTAATACTTCTTGAGTTAGGCTTCATTGAGTGAGACATGGAAACAGCATGAACTGTCACCATTGGCATTTAGTGCAACAAAGATTGCTAAAGTCAACAGATTTGACTCAGAGACCAACCAATCTCTGTGTAAAAATAACATGATGCTGCCATCTTTCTAAAGTCATTCCATATTTTTGGAAGTTTCTGAAATTTGACATGGACTGACCCTATTTTGACTTAAATCCAATATATTAGGATCTGTATAATATATAAAACTGTAATTACAGACATTTTTGTTGAAAAACATATCCCAACTGCAATATAAATCCTCCTCTCTGCTGGCATCATTGCAGCAGGTAATAATTAGCACAGCACCACAACAGCTGGAGTTTCCCTTTCCTTTTTCTCTCTCTTTTTTGCTTGGTCTCTCACACACACGGGATCAGAGGACAGGTGGGGACTGGGTGGCAGGTGGTTCTGTTCCCTTTGTCCTGATTGGCTATGACAGCTCTCAGACGACACACAGCTGCCAACACGTCTGCAAGCCTCACCTGGGCCATGAAAATGAACGCACACACACACACACACACACACACACACACACACACAAGTATAGCCTACCAAATATTCATGAACACAACAAACTGATTGACACACACAGACTGGATAGTACATAGCCCTATGGAGACCAACAAAGAAACAGTGCAGTGCAAACACAAATATCTACTATACAGAAAGTACAAAGCAAAAATAATGTGTCCTTGTAGAGCACATAAATCACAACAGTGCAGCACCGTGAACAGGGCTGTCTGTGATCAAATAATGCTGATGCAATGAGTACCAGCAGTCTGGTCTCAATGTGCGACTGAATCAAAGAGCACAGGGACACAATTCCTCTCGACACACGCATACACAGGGTTTCTTTCAGGTACAACAACCTTCTCATGGTAAATTTCTGCAGGATTCACAACACTGCATGCACACAAATGGGCTCTTTTTCTCATTTTAATGCTACACCCTCATTGCTAAAATGATTCTAAATAAGGGAGTGTGTGCCCACAGATTAATTAGCATAACACACGCCTAAACATCTCCATATACTAAACACAATTTTATTACTCTAAAAAAGTAAGAATATTCTTATTCATAAGATAAACATATATTATATAATATAATATTGTAACTATTATTACTTATCATTTTATTTTTTGAATATCTTATTTAACACAAAATAAAAAATTACAAAAATATAACATGTAACAATGCAATATATAGACATTTCTGTTATTTGAGTATGGTTTTATAAAAAAAAAAAAATCCAACATTTTGACAAAATGTACTGACAAATCAATTACTGTGTGAAAGCTTTTGCACACAGGTTTCACGCAGATGCACTGTTAGTGAATGAGCTGTTAACACTGGCGACAGGCACACAAGCATCTGTACATACTGACATGCATGTCTGTGTGTGTATGTGTGAGTGCACCTGTCATAATCTCCATTGCACAGCGCTCTGACAGGAATGGTGAACGGCTGCCAGATGGGGTTCAGCGTATTCTTTACCACTTCAGTTTTATGGCAAATAGTGAACCTAAGAAACAAAAAACAAAGATGTTACACTCAAACAAAGCAGTATGCATTGCATGATTGTATTTTATTACAGTTAGTAGTTTGCATATTTAAGCCTTAACTGAGTACTAAGTGAATTTTATTGGCTAGATCTTAAGACATTACTTAGACCCAGACCAACTTTCTTCGCTTTTCCTTGGACATCACAAAAAGAAGACATGCTTGCCTGCCTGCGCATCAAAGTGAGAAAGACGGCTAACTCACGTTCCATCCTCATTACTTCTGTAGAACACCATGAACGGGTCAGAGCGGCCAAAGAAGTCTTTCTTATCCAGCTTATTGGCACAGAACTGCATTGTTGCACAGTCCTGTGCAAAGAACGAAAGAAACAAAGAACAAGGGGGGAAAAGGAAGGAAAAATAGAAGGTAAAAGATAGAAATAGCACAAAGGGCAGCTAGTGAAATCAGAGGCACATTGCTTTTTCTTGTGCAGCTAAGATGAACGACGAGATTCTGGACCCTCAGGCACAATTCACCCCCCACCACGTCTATACAACACAGCCATATACTGTATGTGCACGCACATTTTATAAAGTCATATGCTTCAGAATCACACTCCATTAAAAGCTTTAAAGGTAAAATAACTCTTCTTCGAACAACTCTGAAATAAATAATTTGCTAATGAACAAAATCCTCCCACAATTTCCACTGACCCTGTCTGTGGTTAAATATTTAGCTCTCAAAAACATGGCTGGCCCTTTTTTAATCACAATATTTCACACTATGTCGATACTGACATCCCTCTACAACACTGGCTGTAATTTTCTCAGTCTGATGGACATAATTTTCTGTCCTTTCCAATATCTCAATAGTAGAATGTAATGTTTTTGTTTAGAGGAGTAGTTTTATGAAGATTCATGTTTATTATGAGGCAGGGTTACCTAAAATCATCTTTAATGAGGAAAATCTGGGTAAAAAATACCATAACATGAAATTAATTATTCTCTTATCGTATATACTCTAATATTGTATAGAATGTCATTAGATCATCACTGAATTCATAATAATTATGTACTTCATTGACACATGAACAGTGTTGTTATTATTATACCAAAACTAAAACTATTAAATGAAATTAAAATAAAGCTGACATAAAATAATGTTCTCATGGCAGCTAAATACAGAAATTTTAAAAAGTGGCAAAATGACTAAAATGTTAACTAAATTTAAAATAAAAAATAAAAGCTAATTCAAAATATAAATAACAATAACAATTAAATAATACTAAAATAACAGTCCACATGAATCAAGATACCAATATAGTTTTTATTATTACATGCAATTTCTTGGGATAAAAAAGAAAAACCGCTTGAGGTCCCTAAATGGTTATTTTGTGGCCCAAATGGTTAATCTGTGCCTGGCATCAACAAGCATCAATTCCATTTGAACCAATTAGCCGCTAAACACTATCTTGCATTGAGAGTGCCATTCAGAGAATGATGAAATTGTAGGCTGGAGTCAGTGAGGAGAAAGGAAGAGTGAGTGAGAGAAGAGACTGAAGGAGATCTAGAACATTTCCAAAGGAATCATTCACATGACGTGCAGTTGATACTGCAAATTACACTCCAGTAATGACTGACATCATCATAAATCTGCTTGCTAGGGGCATTTCAGGCCAGAGGGATGTTATCAACACAATGGAGACAACCCTCATTAGCCATAATGGTATGGTGTGAGGTCTAACTGATACAAAGTCATTAGTCTTAATGGTATATCTACTGATGAACATGGCCAGTGGACTTTCCATGCTCTACGGACAATTCACCTTATATTTAACAGCCGAGGGAGCACTACCTTTCATTACACATTGCTTGAATTGTTTCTTGACTGAAACTAAACCATAGTGTGTGGAGGACTTTGCACATGATTAACAGCCCCATTCAAACCAAGCATTCACAGCGATTATGAGCCCATAGACCTTAGTGGCATGATCAATTCGAGCTGAAAACAATTTGGACAGAGAAAAGCGAAATTTCAACCTATGCTAGTTTTGAATCCAGCCTCTGAGCAATCGAGCACGAGTGTCAGTCTTCTTGCGGATTGCAATTCTTTCTTCAGCAACAGTAAACAACTTAAACGTCAACATAGTTAGTTAAATAAATGACAGTCAGTCAAAGCGATTCACATCACAGCTAAAGCTGCCTGTCTTTGGCCACAATGTACTTCAGAGATGAAACATTTCACTCATTATTTTGGGTTGGCAGGTTTATCTGGTCTCTGAATGGGATTCATCTATGTAACTTCTTGGAAAGAGACAGACTTTTGAAGATATTTGCAAACCTTATTCCTGCTATTAAGCGGAGGGTTTGTCTCCACACAGTGCATTTCTTCATAGCTGTTCTTTGCATGTACCTGATCAAAACCCTGGCTTTCATAACATCCTGTAAAATCTTTTGATCTACCATGTGAAATATATATAGATCAAGCAGATGTACCAATATATTAGCCTCACAGAGGGGAAAAGCTTTTTGAGCATTTCAAATGAGCTTGAGTGAGGCTGTGAGTGTGTGCAATAGATGGCTCAAATGAGCAGTCCTTTGTGTGTGTTTGAGCCTGTAGTCAGCACAACATAGCCATTTACAACCCCGAAAAGCTGTAATTTACTCTGCACTGCTATTTCAGCGATTTAATGAGTACTATCACCAGTGACAGAGTAAACTTTACTAGACAGAGGGACGAAACTGGAATGTTCCAGTGAGAAGACATGATAAAGAGATGGGAGGGATAGAGATAGAAACTTTTTTGTCTAACCTCCTCCACTGAATCTATAAATGGTATGGTTATATTTTACCATGCAGTCTAAAAAGAATATGATGAAATAAAATGACTGAGGACTGCAAAAGACAATATGTTTTTCTTTATCTTTGCTGGCTAACTATTGTAGTTGACACAAATGAGTTTTTTAATTCTTTTAATGAATCCCACAAAAAGACTTTAAAGGAGTATTTTCAACTCCTTTACTCTGAATAAACTGACTGAATCCATCAAAGCGGATCCTGAATTAACATTTGTCTGACTTGAAATGAAGCAAGAATTCAAGAACTTCATGAAAATTTAATTAGTATCATTACTGGCTGAGAATATCAAAATATACATATTTTCTTTCTTTCTTTTATTTTCCAAGATATGATTTTTAAAATTTTATATATTAAATTAAAACCTTAAATGATGAATTAAATATTTTAAAATGTTATCAAAATATTTTTGTATACATCTTGATATAGCTTTGTATTCTTCAGTAAAAACAACATGGTCTGATTATCCTCAGCAGTCCATATGAATGTTTACATAACCAAATATCTTCAAATGCCTCTTAATTAGTATTTTATTGCCTATCATTTTTCCAAGCCATCACTCCCATTTATAAGAATCCTCTCATCATATCCATCTAGTGCTATTCACTGATACTATATCGGACCCTTCGGTCCAACAGCAATCAAGACTGACAGAACAGGTTTAAAATGCATAAGCAGAATATTAAATGCCGGATGCATGGTCCTCTCCAGATCCTTAGGACCAGACAATCAATGCAAGTCTAACAAAACATGTTATGAGCACACAGGTCTTGGAAGGGGACTTCTAAGGGGGAGACATCATCACCCTTGAATTGGTTCAGAGAGGTCACACAATCCATATCTCACTTTGATTTTTTTAAAGCAATTTTAAGATTATTTTCACTCAAGCTGTGACACCAGTTGCTGCAGCATTCCATTGTGTGTTCATTCCTCCCTGAAAACCTTGATACCAATTCCATGATCCTTTGGTTCAATAAGAGCTGGTCTTAAAATACCAGCTGAAAGTATTCAGAAGAAAAAGGGAGACAAACAAAGCCTTCGTTGTGTGTCAAAAGCTCTAACAGTACACAATGGGCAATGCTGCAGTGATCTTCACTACTGAATGCTCAGTAATTTTTCAGCTGCTTCTCCATCAAGCCTATGTTCTGGTCTTTATTTAGTTAATCATAATAATGTAAATGGCCAGTGTAAAAGACGGTTAATAATGAATGTTGGAAGTATTAAACAATGATGCAAACATGTGACTACAAACACCATGGCTTCTGTTATTCCATTATTTATGCTTTATTAACATTTTGTCAGTAAAATGGAAATAAAAGTATTTAAAGGTGGCTTTAGTGTTCAAATGTTGTTACCCTTTTGTTTGTGGAGACAACTTATATTTCAGACATAGGCACAATCCCGTTCATTTCTCTGGAGTAATGTATTTGGCTGCCAGGCAGTGAATGGTCTGATCTCAAGAGTATAACATTCAGCTTTCTTAACAAAGTGAATCATTTCAGTAAAGGTTTTCACTGCTGAATAGTTGCAAGCATTTCGAAGAGAAAAGGGGTTGAAAAAACAATTATTTCAGAGTAAAACTAATCTGTGGAGGATAATGTAAAACTGCTGACTTACCCGACAGTTTCCGAGTTCCTCTGCGGTGAGAATAATGGTACCACAATTCTTCCCAGGGATGCCACTGAAAAAAATAACACATACGGTGCATTAGTGCACACAGTTTTGAGTTATTGGGAACTGTAAGGCAGGAATAGTGTAAAAAAATTCTCCTAATAATGACCTGATTTTCATATAATTACAGTTAAAGACATTTCAGACAACAGCAGCAGAATATCAGAATAGTAAAATCAGAACTGTTTCAAAAGCCGAGATGATATACTGGGGAGCTGGAGATCACAGTCATGTTGTGTGCTGACAAAAACTGGATATTTCAGTTCAGATCATTGTTTTGCCCTGAATGCATCCTGTGCAACAAACAGCAACCATCAAGTGTTAAAATAAACCTCTGCCTCAGGATGTGTTCAGGATGTTGTAAAGCTTAAATTTTTGGCTGATTCACACCAGTTTATCTCCATCAATCATACAAGATCCTAAATTTAGAAGTCAATCGGTGCACAGTCAAGTAGAAGATCTATGCTGACCCCTCTATGTGCAAAGAAAATGCATCCTCTCATGTGTCTTTAGGGTTACTGCCAACTAAAGATGAACAAATAAACAATGCATTAAAGTGCTCAGGTGCAGAAATGCCTCTCATTTCATTTGCATATCTCCTTGATGCTTTGTATTGCTATAAAAACTATGTGAAATTGTTGTAAAATATGTGTGTATTGTAAAATGATGTAACTTCCTTTTAAATTAATTACTTTAAACCACAGTTCAACAACACCACATGACAGTACACACATACAGTATATTTAGAGCTGTAGTACTCAAGTCCGGACTCGAGATGTTTTTCTGTTGTCTCAGACTCGTTGGTATTTGCACTCGGACTTGTCTCTGACTTGGTCATTGGACTCGCCAAATGCTCCAGTTGGTCTCGACCGAGTCCAGCTATATGTGCTTTTTTTCTCTTTCAAAACAAAACCATTGATGGAGCGAGCTTGTTCATAAAATGGGTAACGTTATTGGTTTAATTCACAGTCCATCTACAGTAGAACGTGCATTGGCATTGGTCGCCTGTTAAATGCACGGCAGCATCATATGCCTGGCTCCGCGTGTGCGCGCTGCGCAGAGGCATCAATCATTTTCATTTTGTCCACAGACGCATGTCTGCAAGTGGCATAACACAATTTGGTTTTACAAACAAAGTTTGTTAGAGTTTTCCCTCTCCTCCTCCTTTTAAATAGCTTATAAATGTCCGTGCGCATTTTACTTTCACTTTCAAATAGTGCAATTCCACATCAATTGCTTATTCGTACAACGACAAACTTACTTATATTAAACATAGAACTTTTATCAACAAAACGAATAAAAATACATCATGCTATAGGCCTAATATAAAATAACAAATAACTTACACAAAGTTTAAATGTAAAAAACTGAAAATCAGCAAACGATGAGGAACCAAATGAATAAGAAACAGAACGTTTATTAGCAACACGAATAATGAATAGGCTGAATAGCCACTGAATAGGCTACACCTTGATGCATGGGGCACAGAAGAGGGGGGGTTGGGGATTATATCGGAATATTTAAACCTGCTTTTGCGCAGCCGCTGATCCAGAGAGAGCAGCGCTTATAATGTAAAGCTTTATGTTTGAAACAGCTTCACAAACAGTCTACACAGTAGGCTACATTTCTGTGTTGCAAACATTAAATAATAACGAAAGTATTGGGATAAACGTTTATAGTCCGGATATACACTCTGATGTTGCGGTAGTGGCGATCAAAATGGGTAATTGGCCTTTGGAATTAATGATACGCTTCAAATAAAGATTATATATGTTAGGCTACATCATGCCAGTAGGTGGCGAACAGTGATCTTAAATCTATTTGATGTCTGAATCATTAACTCAAGAGATTCAAAATGAAACAAGTCTTCATTTTTTTAAAATTAATTAATTAATTAATATATATATATATATATATATATATTTATTTGCAAAAACAGATAACTCCATTTTTTTAATTTTCAAAAATCATGTTTTTTATTATGTTATCATGTTTTTATTATGTTTTATTGTGTTAGTTAGCTGTTTTTTAAAGTTATTTTTTAACCTAGTCAAAATAACCCAACTGCAGTTTGATTGAGATTAATTGGAAAGCACAATGAAAAAACATGATTTTTGAGAATTGTTAAAAATGGAGTTATCTGCTTTTGCAAATGAACTCTTCATATATATATATATATATATATATATATATATATATATACATACATACATACATACATATATATATATACATATACATACATACATACATATATATACATATATATACATACATACATACATACATATATATATATATATATATATATATATATATATATATATATATTATTTACATTTTATTTAATTTTTTTTACATAAATTCATTTAAATTAATAAATATTTTTCAATAAACACATTTATAACATTTTAAACATTTATAAATAGACTCATTTATAACATTAAATAAAACGTCAGAGAAACTCACGTAAATTACATATTTTGTTTGGTTGTCTAATGTTTTGTTTTCAGAACTGTGGGAGAATCATAGCTTAAAAATACATAGGCTAATATATTTGGCATCTGACTAATACCATTAGTACCGTTTCTAATATTAAAATGTAGTTCTGCAACCTCCAGGAGGTTTGGAGTCCCCTGCTTTAGAGCAAGTAATAAGTTGATGAATGGGAACATGTCGATTTTTTTAGTGACACTTATGTTGCTTGTTATTTGTAATATTTTCCATTCACAGCCCAGAATGTGATTGTTACGCTGTAATAAAAATACAGAAAATGTGAAGTTGCACTTCAGCTTATATGACTTTAGTGAAATTGCTATACCTTAAGTAAATGAAATGGCCTAATTTGATCCTACAGTGTTGTTACTCTGCACATGCTTTTTTATCATTACAAATAATAATGCAAAATGATTATCTTAGAATAGAAGATATGCTGTCTCTTGCATCACATAAATTATCAATAGTTAAATACGTGGTCTTGAAGAAGATTATTTTTTCTTTCTCTGTTTTGACTGTCTCATTTGGACTTGGATTCGAACCTCTTGGACTTGACTCGGACTCAAACCTCTTTGGACTCAGTCTTGACTCGGACTCGATAGTCCTGGTCTTGGACTTGTCTTTGACTCGACAACGGTGGATTTGACTACAGCCCTAAGTATATTACTGTTCAAAAGTTTGGGTTCCATAAATTTCTTTATGTTTTTGAGAGAAGTCTCTCACCAAACAGAGAGCAAAATGGTAATATTGTGAATTATATTTAGAATTTAAAATAACTGTTTTCTATTTGAATATATTTTATGTAATTTATTCCTGTGATGGCAAAGATGAATTATCAGCAGTCAATACTCCAGTCTTCAGTGTCACATGAACCTTCAGAAATCATTCCAGTTAAACTGATTTGGTGCTCAAGAAATATTTCTTATTGTCATAACTGATTAAAATGGTTGTGCTGCTAAATATTCTTGTGGAAACTGATAAACATCGTTTTCTGAATTCCTAGATGAATAAAAAGTTCAAAAGAACAGCATTTATTTGAAATAGAAATCTTTTGTAACATTATAAATGTCTTTATTGTAAATTTTGATCAGTTTAATGCATCCTTGCTGAATAAATAGTATTCATATTATTTATTTTTAAATAGCTTTGAGTTCAAATGGCTAGTGGAAAACACAATTCACAATCTGAAGGTGAGACAATTAAAAGCAGGCCAGCTCCACTCGAGTCACTGAAAGGACGTAAAATGAGCTTCTGGCCTCAGGACAAGTGAGGGAACAATTTACCCTCTGCCTTTATAGGAGACACTTCTGTAAAAAAATTACAGTTGGTGAATAATTCAGATACACAATGGATTTCAGGCCAGTTTCCCCATTAACCTTCTGAAGATGCTGGATCACCATAGTTGTTTTGAACTGCCTCAGTCTCACCTCCACAATGTAAGTTAGAAAGGTCAGTGTTTGCTGCTGCTCATGTTTTTCCCTCAGGTATTAGAGAGGACTTGTTAGATGAAACCTATTTTGTTAGAAACTACTACTTTACTAGAGAAAAAAAACAAAAAACTTTGGTTTGTTATTATGAGTTCTCCATTGACTTTTCTGTAGTGTCTGAACAAATTATTCTTCAATCATTGACAGAGTGGCAAGATGTTGAGCCAAACAAATTCTTTGATCCAATTCTTGAACATGAACCAAGTAAACAGGGTTAACTGATGGAGTTCAACTCATTTTCTATGGTCATACCCTGATTAGTGCTCTCAGAAACAGGCTTCCAAAAAGATGAAAGCTAACAACTGACAGCAATATTAAAATATGTTGCACTGTAATTGCAAATACATGAACAAACTGACAACTGTTACACAAGTGGAGCCGTCTTTTATCACCACATTCATTCACAGGTTGCTGTACATACAGTCGTTCACTGCGACAGGAGAATAAAAATGATGAAACTGTTTGAAATGTGGCAGTTTCCTATTACAAACCCCACTAGTCTGGCCATTTGTTTATATGGAATGTGGCTTTTAAAGGGGACATTAGATGCAAAATTCACTTTTATACGGCGTTTGCATATAAATGTGTTTGTGGACACAATCACCTTGGAATGATAAAAATCCATCACTCCTTTTTTAATCCCCAAAAAACCTAAACAGTCTCAATTATCAAGGCGTTTTGATTTTCACTCAGGCCCCGCCCACAACTGCTGACAGACTGTCCCGTATTAGCATATTTCCGCCCTCAGCAGTTGTAGGCTGTTCGCTATTTTCTCCGCACTCGAGCAGTTGTAGCATCAACAATGTCTCTTAAGCAATGCAGGTGTTTTGTAGTTGGATGTAAAAGTGAACAAAAGAGTCTTCATCAGTGAGGACACAGTGGATTAGTTTATTTTTTTTAAAGTGCCACCGAAACAGAAGAGAGGCATTTAAAAAGAGACACCGAAACAGGTCGCTGTGAACAGAGCTGTTTTTGACAAGGTAAAAAGGGTGTTGTTTTACATGACCTTTGAGGAAATTTAACCAAAGTATTTTGCATACATTTCATTTCATGGGCACCCAATGTCCCATTTAACACTATGTGTTAGCTGTGCTCTGCAGAAGAGCAAAATCAATGGCACTCACGCCTCTCCCTGCTGCATTCCCAACTGATTAGCGTCTGATCAAACATCTGAACCCCTTGGTGCCTTCAGCTGACATTGAACACAGCACGCTGTTATTCTTATTAATGCAAACTCACCAGAGTTTAATTTTCCATTCATCTAGCTTAAATTGAAAAAGCTATAAAAAAAATAAAAAATAATTGAACTGCTACAGTAGTGCCATTGATGCAATATCATGACCTGGAACCAAGCCAAATAATCTAAACTGGTTAAGGTTCACGTTGGCAGAAAATGAAGATTTTTCAGCCATCAAATGCAATGTGGAATGTAAGAATACAGACACTGTCATTTCAAATTGACTTCTCTCATGTGAGGAGAGTATTAATAAGGGCTCTTGATATAGAAAAAAACAATAAATATACATTGTGCGTGTGTGTATGTATATGTATATTACATAATACAATAATTACATTAAATAAGCCTGCATTAATTTGATATAGTAAACACTGATATTGTGTAATATTATCACAATTTAAAATAACTGTTTTCTATTTTAATATATTTTAAAATGCAATTTATTCCTGTGATGCAAAGCTGGATTTTCAGCATCATTACTCCAGTCTTCAGTGTCACATGATCTTTGAGAAATCATTCTAATATGCTGATTTGCTGCTCAAGAAACATTTCTTATTATTCTCAGTGTTTAAAACAGTTATGCAGCCTAATGTTTTTGTAAAAACCATGATACATCTTTTCAAGATTCTTTGATGAAGAAAGAAGTTTATTTTAACAGCTTTTATTTGAAATCTTTTCTAACTTTTTTTTAAGTCTTTCCAGTCACTTTTAATCCATTTAATGAATTCTTTATGAATAAGTAAAATTTCTTAAAAAAAAAAAAAAAAAGACTGACCCCAAACTTTTGAAAGTTAAACTATCTCCACTGACACTTGATTTTCTTAGCTGTCAAAAAGACTAATGAAAAGTTAACTTTTTGACATTTAAACAGTACACGGCAGTACAAATAATAAATAACAAACCTTTTTCTTTTGATTCATATTTAGTATGCAATATTTAAGTATACATTAGACACAAACTGATTTGACTATTGGCAGATTCTGTTGGCATTTACAGCACTGTACCTGCCAAGGGAAAGCTCGATAATGTTGACATAAGCAATAATAATGATCTAGAGTGCACACCAGCATGAGGAAGGAGATCAAGGCATCTTTTTGCACATAGCCAAGAGCTTGATATCAACTTTCTAACCTTTAACTGAAGCCAATGGAGATTCAGAGGATCAATGATACTGTCCCAAATCCACCATTCAAAGCCAAATGACTTATAAGTCAACATCACACAGCCCGACCTGTTCGCTATGATCAAACAGTCCTTTAACAAAGTATGCGCACCAAGTCCTGTCCTTAAGGAACAGGGGGAATACTTTTACATACTGATCACAGATGAAAGAAAGTTGGCCGAAGGAGAGGAGTTAGCTGGTATTACGCCGAATATTTTCAGACTTTGTTGCACTCGTTGCAGCCTTTTCTTCATCATGGCATCCGTAGATGCTCAGTATCTCATTCCACACGGGCAGGCCTGATTTGATCAATTCATGTCAGAAGAGGAGGTGATTTATGGAGCTACTCGTCAGCCAAACAAATTGCTAGCTACTTGCGGCTTGTGACGTAATTCTACATGCCATATCAGAAGCTATTCATCAAAGTGTTGACAAAGAGTCCAAGGTTTACAATAAAGGGATATTTTTCTTCATATTCATCCTCTAATGAGTCACATAACATTGTATACTGTACCAAAGAATAAAATAAACTGCATTGTCCCATGATGTCTTAAACCTGTCAAAAGCCCTCTGGGTAATCGAAAATGCTTAAATGTCGTCCCACATGACTGAGGAAGATTTATAACAGTATTTAACGCTAGCCAGCATTATCATTCGACAGAGCAGGTAGTGAGGTTTGTGGAGATGTTTGCACATTTCATCATTAGGATGAAGAATTATGCTGGTATTTAGGCAGACAAGGGGTTGACAGGTGAGAGAGGGGGAAAAAGAAATGGAGGAGATTCAGTGAAGGAGAGGAACAATCAGGACTGTAGTATTATGGTACTCACTGGGCCTTATGATGACTGGCCAACTAATGTCATCTATGGCAGGGGTTTTCAAACATGGTTGACATCAAAAACATCAAAAGGGTTGAAATATATAAGATAATATGTATTGAATATGTGAAAGAAAGTAGAATGAGAGAAAACAGATTAAATTATTCATGTGTCTCTGAGTATGTGAGCGTGTATGTAACCAGAGTACCTGAAATAAACAGCCCTGTTTGAGAGCGATAAGCTGTGCATTCACAGACCATTGGGCTGTTAGGAACATTTACATTCATCTGTCTAACAAAGAGATTAAGTGAATAAGTTTATCCAGACTCATTTCATGTGAAACTAAGACAAACAGAGCGGAAGGTGAAATATGACGGATCGCTGATTCACTGCGGCGAGCGAGTCGCAGTCAAGCTGCATTACATAAAGCTCCAGAACTCCACAAGGGGTTGGAATGAGATTATAACTTAAATCCAATTGCTTTTCATACTTAGACAGGCATCCATAATCCTTAAATACACCCGGATTTGAATTAAGATTGGTGCACCGTTCTCTTGCACCACTTGTGGATTGCAGTGCTTCAATGGCCTAAACACAGCAACAGAGAAACACCTGCAAAATGGCTTCAACCAAAGAAAATTGAAGCTCTGCATATGATTTGCACATGGCTGTATAATCCATAATTAATAAGAAACCTACAGGCTAACCGACCATTTCTTTACCATAATGAAGACTCATTTTCAGCATCCAGAGCTACTTATGACGCATCGCATTCGAACAAGCTTCAAATGAACTATTATTGTTTATTGTGCGAGAATGCATGCATGTCTGCAATTAAATGTTATTCATAAAACAAATCCTGTATGTGGCAATCGATTCAACATAATGATGGAGCACAGAGTCTACCTCTGCTAAACGTAAGCCATTCATCTAGCAGGAGAGAAGAGGATGTTTGTTACAGATCTGAAATTGTGCTTACTCTGAGTATCTGGCTATCCTTGAATGAGATATTCTTCAGTGAGTCATTTGTGTGATGCATTTTCTTCTTTCTACCATTGCTACCTGACCGTACATAGCGATCGATAGCATTCATATCTATAATTCCGTTTGCTTCTGTATTTATGGCTATGCTGCCATCTATAGTGGAGTCTGTTTAAAGGGGTCCTATTATGCTTTTTCACTTTTTGAATTTTAGTCAGTGTGTAGTGTGTATGTTTGGGCATAAAAAAATCTACAAAGTTACAAATCTCAAAGTCCACTCCAAAGGGAGATATTTTGTTTTTAAAAAATCCCTTTTCAAGAACTACAACGAACGGCTCATTTGGACTACAAAGATGTTTTCCTGTATTTGTGACATCATAAATTGGCTCATTAGAATATCATTAAAATAAATCCCGCCTCCGGAAATTCGAATGCACGTTTCAAAATCAAAACCCGGCGCAGGTGTTTTTGTATCACTGTACTTCTGTTGAAAACCAACTGTCTACAGAAAATTTTGGATGTCATTTTAATTTCATCTTGCATGTAATGTCTGATAAAGCAGTGTTTGTGAGCAGAGCTCTGCTTTGTGTTCAGCGTTACCGGGGAAACCTCGCTCTCTCTAGCTCCAACAGAGCCTCCCGCTGGCAGAGAATGAATTTGCATATATATGCCGCCACAAATAGTGCAACTCTGTGGGACTATGGTATAAATAAATTCAACTGTATAACAGTTTCACTGCAATTCATGTTAACAATAAACATAATATATATTGCCGTTGCACTTATCTGTACAGTAAATGCAGTTATTTTTAAGCTGTTGTTGACATCCTATCTAAAACGTGATTTAGCCAAAAAAACAACAACAATATCGTTACCACTTTAATATGTCTTGCAATATTCGTGCATGCACAGGTTCTGCGCGATCCTCTTGTTCAATATTCTCGGGGTCTGAATTGATATAGTAATATTGAAGAACTTGCTGCTTTGGCAAGGGGCGGGGCAGTACTGAAACACCGTCTAAGCTGTTGGCCAATCACAACGCACTGGGACAGCTAACCAATCACAACACATTTCGTTTTTCGGAAAGTGGGCATTCATCAAACCCGGAACTAATCGAGCCATTTGTGCCAGTCTGGGGAGGAAGTTATTGTAATAATGTAAATTATGTGAAAAATGATGCGATTTTTCAACCACCAAGCATGAGACCATGTTCTAATACACCCACAAAACAAAATCAAGACTTTGTAAAAGAGCATAATAGGACCCCTTTAACAATATGCCACTGTAAGCATGTCAGAGTAGTCAAAAGAGTAAAGTCAGAGGTCACTGAGATGGCAGTGTGCTTTTGCGCCCTCCTGAGACATTTGTCTTGCCCTTGTGTTGACCACTAAGGGAACAAATCAATTACTGTCAAAATGACAACAGGAGGAATGTCCATGAAGTAAAATTTGCTTCCGACGCTGGAGGTATTTTACATGGCCTGTCTGCGGTTTAAAAACTCAGCCGAGCACTCAATGTATACATTATTATAACAACTGCCTTTCATAAACGACCCTAGCCCAGAGTGCTGCTCTAGATGGAATGGAAAATGCATTTCCTGTCCTGAGCTCTCTGAATGTGACAGAATGGCTTAAAATTTCATTTTGTGATGGGGACCTATAAAAAAAAAAATGCACTGAAAAGCCCCATCCTTCAGTGTGAATGTTTGTGTATTTGCATAATATGGAGCGGCTTAGACCATCACGGATTCCTGTGCTGAATGTGTGAACTCCAATTTAATTCATCCAAGGTGATGGATTAACACAAGATTTCATATTCAATATGACTCAATATGACAATATGACAGATGGGACATGTATTTGAATATTCTCCCATATACGATTCCCTCTGTTAGCTCAAACTATAGAGCAAGGAAATAGCAACGCCAAGGTCATGGGTATGACTCCCAGTGAAAGCAAGAACTGAGAAAATGTGTAACTTGAATAAAATGTCTGTCGCATTGTGTCTACAAAATGCATAAAAGTAAGAGAAAATTTCTATTACTCCTTTACAGTTTTGCTGACCTGCTGTTGCAACTTCATGTACTGGGGCACTGACATAGTGTGTTATAATTTGTGATTTTAAAAGCAATAAATAAAAAGTATACATAAATCAACATATTTAAGTAAAAAAAATGTTTACTTGAACAAAACTAGTTTATTGTTTAATATTTATTATGTATTAATATTTAATAATAAGTCTCAAAGTCTCTTACACCGTGTCTACACCGGACGCGACAGTTGTCGTGTCGTGTTGCGCTGCAACAGCTGAAGTCTGTCTACACTGGACGCAACAAAGCGACCGTTAAAAATTAATTTGAACTTTGTGTCAGTACATCATAAATTGAACGCAGAATCAGTTTACTGTCGGGGATTTGTCATGTCGCACCGTGCCACGCTTCTGTCGTGGGTTGGTGATATACAAACGCAAGTGACGATGGAGATCAACAGAAAAGTCCTTTAATTAGATAAATCCAGGAGACAAGGCAAGTAAACCAACTTAACATAGACAGAGAACGGACAAAGACTAAGGGAGAACTGAGGGTTTATAAACATGAACCAAACAAAGGGAACTAATGAGATGATTAACAGACAACAGGTGAACTGAATGACATAATCAGGCAACTCAGGCAAACTAGCTCACAACGGAGAGAACAGAAAACAAGGCATAAATGTAACAGCCGCATCCAGTGTAGACAGCATAATAGGTTCTACTGTATTTTGTTGCGCCACGCCGCTTACGTCCGGTGTAGACTCGGTGTTATGCTCAGAAAGGCTGCATTTTCTGATCAAAAATACAGTAAAAACAAATATTTTAAAATAATATTGTTTTAAAATAACTGTTTTGAATATATTTGAATATATTTTAATATTATAGTGCTGTCGAAATTAGCGCATTAACGCAGGCGATTATTTTTTCCAGTTTAATGGCGTTAAAAATATTTAACGCAGTTAATGCAGGGGTGGAGCTTGGGTTGCCCACCCCACTCACAACTGCTGCTTCTGTTTTTTGTTTTTTTTGACAAGAATTGTCTCATTTATTTAGAATCTAAATCTAAAATCTCGTTTATTTAGAGGCAGAACATCTTTATGACCACATCAAAAGGGAAAGTTTTCAGACGTGCACTCCACTTTTTCAGTGCCAGGCGCTAGTCAAACGAGTGCGGAAACGGTACAGGTGACAAGGAGCTTCAGTAGAGCAACTGTGAACTGTGAATCAGTATATATACATAATTGATCTTTCTCCAATAAAAGTAGACTGTAATAAATCAGGTAGAAATACTTCCAGTGTATCAGAGTAACATCACAACACATTTTTGCCATTTGTTTTTCATGGGGTGATTTTTTTGGGGACTGGGTTCACCATTGAGGGCAAAAGCTTGCAATCTATTCCTCCACCTTGTCTGTTGTTGTACTCTTACAGCTCAGAGTTACTTGTGCTTTCTGTCTTGTTACCATTTAAATCTGAAAGACTTTTTTCTTCAGTAAAATGCTCAAACAGCCTGCAGTCAGAAACACATGGCTGCGATGTCCCACCAGAGTATCAAATTTGAGGCCTAGATAAGACTCGCTGGCCCATATTTCTCTCTCCCTTTCTTTTTTTTCCACCCCCTTCCTTTCTATTTGTCAATGCAGCTCAGCATAATGCATTTCCAGAGTCAAAGCATACAAGTCCTGTTTAACGCAGATATAAAGCACAGGCCCAATCCATCAGTATGACATAATAACCTAATGCCATGGGCCAGAAGCATCATGACCATTCAAACTGAGTAGGGCACAAAAAACCAAACGTCAAAGCTGCCCTTTCCCATTCAATGAAAATGCAAATTAATATGACTTTTTTTTCTTATTAAATAAAAAACAATTTTATATATACTGTTTATATATATATAGTTGTAAATAACTAATAAGATAAATCGCCTTACAATGGGGTCAATCTGATTAAACCGGCATCACTAAAGGCACAGCTTTTAAGGCACAGATGGGCCAAATGTACTGTATTCAATAAGGCTTATGTTACTTCTCTTCCTATATCCCGTATATGAACATTAGAAAACTCTAAATGAATCTAAAGCTGGGCAATGTTTTGTGTTCTTTCGGCACACAGCCAGTGAAGGAGAGATGATGAATTAACATTGCTGAAATTCAAATCCAATAAGACTAGTTTTGCAGTCTGTTTTAAAGCAGTTCAGCCCGCGGCTAAATTCTCCTTACACCCTGTTTATTGCAAAACATACAATTCTCTGTATTCAGCTGCCAAGTGTGTAGTCTCTGATTTACTTATTTCAACACAACGGAGGGACACATTTCAAGAGATGACTGCATCTATGTCAGTTGCACAGGACGGATGGAGGGAAAGCTATAGTCTGTTTCCTGCAATGGATACACAAAGACAGCTTTGTGGCTATGGGGAATTATTGAGGTGTGGAAAGAGGACGATATTAGAGAGTTTGTGTGTGTGTAATACAGACAACAGGCTGTTCAAAAGCAGGTCATCCTGCACTCAGGCATTTTACACAATTTTGGTATTTTTTGATTCCTCAATTGCACACACAAAGTACAAAGTTATGCTTCAGTTGCTCTCCCCTTCCTTATGTTCAGATAAAGTAAACTAAAACCAATTCCTGCATCCCAATTCACCTATACTGGTGAACCTATACCTATACTTATGCCATAAAAGTGCATACTATTTTTGGTAAAGAAAAAGAACCTTTTTGAGTGTACAGCAGAAGAGTACATGTTTTTTGGGACATACTACTACATCACATTTGTGTCTTTAATGGACCATCCAATTTTCCAAAGTACAGTGGGTTGTGGGCAATATTAGCCGCTAGAGCTATCTGCACTTTGAATTTCCACCAAAAATAGTAGACTATCTGGTTTCAACATTATTTGGGAGACATTAATTCTAATTTCAAATATTATTTAGAAGAAAACAATCTTGAGATAGCCCTGAATAATGCCTATAACCAGAGTGAAAGATAACTACGGATTTCGTATTGTGCATTTGTTTTTGATTATAAACTGTTTTGGCAAACTCCAACTGTTTTTTTGTTTTTTTTTCCAAAACCAGATAACAATTTAAAAAAGTCAATTTCTCATAACAATTTTTCAAAGGTTGACAGCCCTAACATTATCAGATCCACAGCAATATGTGTGCATCATGTCATATGTACAATAATGTGCAAAAGCGTAGCCACTTAAATAATGGCATTATTTATTTATTTATTTATTTATTTTTATTTCTGTTAAGTGATGAACTAATCAAATCAATATTTGGTGTGACACCCTTTGCCTTTCACTGGTTTTTACACAAGGAATTTGCAAAAGGAACATTTGGTACACTGAAAATTCAGGTTTTCTATAGACACTTAGTATAGACTTTGTGACACTTATCAGAAAAAATTAATTTTTTTTTGTGAAACTTCTAGACTTGCACAGTAGTGTATGTCAGTGACACTGCAGAAAACGGTGGCTGCAGGACCTTTCATTCTATCCAACAAACCTGCTGTCAGACTGTGTTTGCTATTTCTAAAATTTTAAGACAGTCACTTCGTCGTAGAAGCCAGTTGTTACTCTGACAACTAACTGAATTCTGTGCGAACACAACCATATTTAGCTCTCTAAAACAGAACTGACAAGTGTTTTCTGCTGCTGTGTGAAAGCAGCCTCTCTGTGTTCCAGCCCTCACCCTTCTTTGTCTGTCTCCATCTAGTTTAACACAGTCTGGGGAAACTGTACAGAGATCAGGGGCTCAAATTCACCCCTAAAGCTTTTAAACTCCCACAGATTTTGAGCAGAACACCTCATCATTACTGGGCCATCTCTTCTCCACAACCAAATACCTCCAATCACACCCTCCTTTCTGCACAGATAATGCCCATAAATGAAAGCAATTCACAAGCCTCAGTGCAGTATGAGATTGAGTGGGTGTTTGAGGTTGATCAATAGGATCTGCTCCACCCCTAGCACTCACTCAGTTGTGTACTGTATATACAGGCTAACTAAACCCTGCAATCATTACATCTCACTCCTAAACTTCAGCTCTTTTGTATTCTCTTAGCATTGTGTCCAAGCAGCACCGATTTAAAACAGTTCCTGCTCATGGAGGGAAAATGTGTCTCTTTAATGTAGACTAAACCAGTGTGTTTCTTTAACACAACACTCAGCACTTTTACATTTTATGGGTGGATTATAATTAAAAATAAGAAATGTAAGCAACTCTGATAATTACAAAAAATATACAGATAACGCTTCTTTTTTGCCATTTTTACACAAATTATGTCTCAGCTGTGGCATCCTTTCCATCACAGTCACAAATTTGAAAAAAAAAAGAGATAAAATTGTAATTTACTTAACAAATATCTCAGTTAAGTGCTTTGAGGGGAAATATGAGACAATAATTAACAAAAACCATTACTGGAATGTATCTCAGATATTAAAAAATGGTTATCAAATAACTTTCTCCAACTCAATGAGAACAAAACAGAAATGATTGTTTTTGGTCTCCAAAAAATGAGAATGAATATCATTAATGAGCTGGGCAATCATTTCCCCTCCGTTTCCTCACAGGTTAAAAACCTGGGTGTTATCATTGACTCAGAATTATCTTTATCCAAACAAATTAATTCGGTTGTTAGGAACAGTTTTTATCAATTACGGGTCATTTCCAAACTTAAATCGTTTTTGTCTTTTCAAGATTTGGAGAAGGTTATTCATGCTTTTATTACCTCACGTTTAGATTACTGTAATTCTCTGTTCTCAGGTCTTCCTCAGTCATCACTTTCACGCCTCCAGTTGGTACAAAATGCAGCTGCAAGGCTGCTGACTGGGGCAAAGAAATATGACCATGTCACTCCAATTTTAGCTTCACTTCACTGGCTTCCGGTCCATTTTAGAGTTCAGTTTAAGATTCTGTTGTTTGTTTTTAAAACTCTTAACAATCAAGCTCCATCTTATCTTAAAGATCTTCTTATCCCTTTGTCATCTACCAGACATTTAAGATCCACTGACAGGGCTCTTTTACCTGTCCCTCGTTCCTGTTTGAAAACTAAGGGTGACAGAGCCTTCTCAGTCAATGCCCCCCGTCTGTGGAACCAGTTGCCTCTAGACTGCCACCTTGCACCTTCCATTACCATTTTTAAATCGAGATTGAAAACATATCTTTTTTCCTTAGCATTTTAATCTTACTTTGTTGTCTTATTGGCTGTCTTGTTTGCTTCTTTTCTGTTTTTCTTTTTCTCTTTTAAATTTATTTTACATTGTTAAGCACTTTGGATAGCTTTGCTATGTTTAAATGTGCTATATAAATAAAATTTACTTACTTAAAAAAAAAAATCTGTAAAAATCACTTCTGAATTGATCTGTGATTGTCAAATTATGCAAGAAATGTAAAAATATAATTTAATTGGGTATATTTAGGGTATATTTATATCTAGCCATGAAATTAGCCTTAGTAAGAAAAAAAGTGTCAGCCATTTTATCTCACAAATATTTCAAATATCCAACACAGAATGTAATAAAAAAAACAGAAATGACAGAATTCTCCTGTGATGTAAGTGTTTTCACTGTATGACACTGTTGGGGATCAATTAAATAAACAAGTGTGTTTTAAAAGTTAAAGGGGCCATGAACTGAGAAACCGAAATTCCCTTGATATTTTGGCATATAAGAGGTCATTGTACTATAAAAACATCCTGTAAGTTTCAGAACTCAAAACTTTCTTGGTACTATAAAAACAGCTTATATTGAAGCCAATCTGCCACAATGACAGCTTTTGGAATGTTCTACTCTATGATGTAATATTGTGGATAAGTACCACCTCTGCAGAAGATGATCAACGCCTGCTTCTATATCACTGCCTGTTTAGCCCAGCCCACAATTCACACATGTAGTGTTTACGAGAGAGGCGAACACGCAGGTAAACGCAAAAACCAAACGATAAAGATGGCTCTGAAGACAACAGGATGCTGTTCAGTGTCAGGTTGTGGAAAAACAGTCTTCGCGTTGCCTTCCTTCTGATCCCAACATTAAGAAAGAGTGAATGAACTTTACTTCATTAAGATCCAGACCGCATCAAGAACTTGGTCCTTTGTTCACTTCACTTTACCATGGATTCATTTACAAACAAGGCACTAAGGCTTTCCTGTAGCTCAAATAGTAGAGCATGGCGCTAGCAACGCCAAGATCATGGGTTCGATTCCCAGGGAAAGCAAGAGCTGATAAAATGTAAAAAAAAACTGTAACTTCAATGCAATGTAAGTCGCTTTGGATAAAAGCGTCTGCTAAATGCATAAATGTAAATGTAAATTCGATGCAGGATTTTCAAAAAGATTGAAACTAAAAGATGATGCTGTGCCGACTATATTGAATCCGACAGTAATGTCGCAACAAAAGTATGAGTAACTGTTTTCATTATGTGGTCACTATTGCTTTATCTCTTCTTACAGATCGTTTGATAAGAATTGGGTTGGGGGGTTCTGTCCTGTTTCTGCTGCACAGAAACAGGACAGAAAATAGCTTATTACTTCTAAATTATGTTTTTCATGTAAAAATCTTGATATATAAGTGGCGTCAGAGACCAGTACAAAATTAAAAACAAAGGCAGTTCATGACCCCTTTAAAGAGATTTTCAGAAATACCATGGCCAGTAATTAAAGAAACCTCCACCTCTAGGGATGCATGATGGATACTTTAGCAATAAATGCAGAATGGAAGTCTCTGGTTGTGTTCCATTAACTCTTGCAATCTGCACCGACAAGCCTAATCTGCTACACTGACATAAGACACAGATGGTGAGGGATAGATGGGAGTATCCATCATCATTCCACAGCTATAACGTTCTAAACGACAACAGAACACCAGGCTCATTTCAGCAAGATCTGAACAGAAAGACGGGTTAAACTGATCAACTGAAGTGCATGATAACTTTTTGGCCAAGGTTAAATATACAAGGCCTGTGTGCTTCATACAGCTATAAAGTTAACTAAGAAAAAATGTATCACATGTTTATGACTTAATTAGCAAAAGATGACTCATTAGTCAAACAAGCTTTGGCACTGGCTGCACACACATTGTAGCTCAGCACTAAATAAACTAAAACAATAACTTGTTTGTTGAATGAAAAAGGGCCGATGCAAAATAAGTCAAAATAATGGGTCAAAATAAAGAATTAGTGCCTCAAAAACATCAATACACACCAATATGCTGCATAAAATGTAATTCCACATTTTTACAGTATAGATAGATAGCCACTCAAAAGGAATGAAGGTGATCTACTGAAGAACAGCTGCAGAGAAAGTAATTTCTCTGTTTCCTATGGCCAGTAATCTATCTGAGATGGCTTCAGGCACAGCTGCTGAGCCCATACAGCTTCTCTAACTTTGAATACATCCCAATCTGATTGAGTATGTAAGCCTGGCTCATAAAACAGTGCATTAGCTTCTTACCCCAGAGGCTTTTCCAGACGACTGCCTGGCGAACCCACTATCTCACCCAGAGTGCAGAAGGTCTGACCCAGGAAGTCCTACAGAAGGGTGGCCCGAACAATAGAAGGCCCAGAGGAGGCAGGATAGGCACATAGGAAGTAAAGAAGAAAGAGCAGAATGAGTCAGGGTGCTTCTGGGTATAAATGAGTTGTACAGGTAAAGAGAAAAGTCTAAGAGTGCAAGGCAGAGACGTACGTTGAAATCGGAGGGCTTCCAGTAGGGAGGTGAGGCCGCAAATATAACAATAACAACAGAGCATATCATGTAACCGAAAAGACAAAAAAAAAAACCCAAAAAAAAAAACGAATTGAAGAAGTCAGGCCGAAGAGGATAGAAGAGAAAAAATGAGAGTTAGAGAATAGTGAGAAAGGATCTTGGAGAAGAGAGAAAGGGAAAAACACCCACGATAAATCTGAATTTCACTGAAAAATGAAAATGAACAGACAGACACACACATAAAACATTCGGGTGGTTCTATACAAAATTATAATTCATAATTTGCCCCTACTGAGAGTTGTGTATTTTCACACTGTCTGCATAGTTCTGGTACCTGTTTTATTGAATATAATTATGCAAATCAAGTAATAATGCAACCTATTATTTTATAACACTTGCATAATCTTATATACTGTAAGAACAAGAAGAATTTATGTATAAAATTATTTCATTTATATATTTTACATGTTTATCAATTGCAAATGTGTAATTTGATAAAGTCTAATTTGCATACAAAAAAAAAAACAAGTTTCTGATAAATAGAATGGCAATGACTAAAATGTGGTGCAAGTGTTTGGTGAAAACATCTCTCAATATCTTGTCATTATATATTTTTAGCTTGTCTTTCATCAGTTTAATAGGGAACAATTTGTCTGTATTTCCCAAGATATTCAAGCACACTGCAGGACACATTCAGAACCTTCAGAAGCCAAAGAGAGAGTTTAACTTCACTTCTTTTCAGTTTTGTATAGCTTTGATAATGACACAAAATGTCATTTTCCAGTCATTTTAGATTGCATAAAACCAACCGCAAAATGAAGAACATGCATGTCAAAATATGAGCCACAAAGAACTTTTATATACATCCAAGCAAACACACATGCAAACATATACAAAAAGCACATACAAAGTGCATCTATATACTCACGTGTTTGGCCAGATCAGGACTTTTGGAGTCAATGTCATATCTGAAATCCAACAAAACAGCTTCAGTTGGTATTGTTAGATGATGGCATGTCCCATTTTCTCTTGGATGACAATAACAGCTCAATTTGCTCAACCAGCCTCACATTATTTGATCTGGAATTTCTATAGACGAAGTCATCCATAAAGCTAATATTCTGATTTCTTGTAGAGAACATTTCTCAAAGTCTGCATGAAATGAAAATTCTCCTTATTCACATCTATTTTCCAAATGCATGTCATAGATATTGAGAACAATTCATCTGTGCATGTTTAATTTTTAATTGTAATTTTTAATAAAAATGCCATAATGAAAATATGTTACTATCGGATGTACGGCACAATAACAGAAGAAAAGATCTGTCACTCCTTCAGATGCATTGTGACTTTAACAATCAAATTATTGCATTTGGTTGTTGCCATAATTCTGTCCAAACAAAAGAATATACTGTAATTTTTGAAATTTCATTGTGCTACTACTGAAAAAAATATATACATTTCCCTTTAAATCAGATCACCCTTAGTCTGCATTTAAATTCTTTATGCTGTTAAAATTTGAGTAGAAGTGCTGTTCTGGGGCACAGCTGGTTGGCTCTGTGAATATTTGCATTGGTATAAGCAGGAAATTCACATAATCGTGGAAGGTTTCTCGCTGACAGCACTCTGAACTCTCCAATTAAGTCCAGCCTGCAGTGCAGCAGGCCTTTTTCAACTCAGCAGAGCCCATTTAAGAAGGTGAATGAGAGCGACATGGACAGTCGGTGCGAGAAGGGAAGAACACGTTGTAAATCATCTGGGATCCCGCGTCAAACATTTGCGTTTGAACGGCTGCGTGAAGATTGAGGATAAAACTCATCTGAAATATTTATCACCCTTTCACTGATCCAGCCCCTTACACATGACAGTCAAGAGAGAAGCAGCATCAATAATTACCAAGGAGGACACGCTGGGAGAGAGGGAGACAAACAGAGCGAGAGCAGAAAGACCGGAGCGGGACAGCTCATCGGAGAGCGAGGCAGATTCCTGTGTCAGCATCAAAGGGAATAACTCACATGTCAAAGCGCAGATTCTGCTTCTCCTCGAAGAAATAGTCCAGGATGTACTTTCTCACAAAGTCTGGGTTCAGGGTGTTGTCGATGACTTCAGTTCTCCCAAACTACACAAAAAGAGAGAGAGAACAACTACATGGGAATGAAAAATTTGGCACCGTGCGACCACAGACAAATCTACATCTCTGTTCAGTCCATTAACTGCCCTGTTCCTGTGACTCTGCAGCCTTAGGAAAAACTAGGACAGCAAGAGGTGATTTTTTGAGAGGTGAAGTATCTCTTCTACTAATGAACAACAGGAATCCCTGCTCAGAATCAGTAATGTGTACGTATGTGTGCCACATGTGTGTGTGAGTGTTTGCATGCAAATGAAGCAATAAATATTCAGGAATATTCATAAGTTCTGAGCTCATGCTTGGGATGTCACTTTAATGACAGTTTATTCATCCACCAGAATACAAGCAGTACTGTAAACAACCGTGATTTCTATGTCAATGTACAAATAGCACTTTGGCTCTCTGTGCTATTTCTGAATTACTGTGCAACCATAAACATTGATATTTCAGTACATTCCTTGTGTAACATCCTCTGAAAATGCAAAAGGCCTTCGATCCACTAATGATAAAAGCTCCTCTTTGTCTTCTACTGTCTCTATAAGGAAATCAGAGTTTGGAATTACAGAGGGTGGGTGAACGTTTTAGAATCTTCTGCCAATGGAAAGGAAAACGAAGAAGGAAAAAAACAAGAAAAAAGAAAAGTAAGGGAGAAAGGAAGGCAGGAAGGAAGGAAGGAAGGAAGTGAAACCAATGTGTTTAAGAAAAAGGAAGGAAGAAAGGGAGGAAGTGAAAGCAATGCATTTAAGAAAAAGGAAGGAGAGAAGAGAAGAGAAGAGAAGAGAAGAGAAGAGAAGAGAAGAGAAGAGAAGAGAAGAGAAGAGAAGAGATTACAGAAGCCTGTCGTCTTTCACTGTATTCTTGAAGGATGCTCTGCAGTCGGTTCCCTCAGCTAATTGTGTTTCACATGAATAATTAAACAAGATGAGGCAGATGAGAAATGCATAAATAAATGAATCACCAGAAGGATGTTACAACACCCTGGCCGTGCAGAAATGAAGGAGACGGCTTATGAGGGATAAGGGAACGATAAGGTGATTTAAGCATACTGTAAAGACCACCCACAGTGCTCTTTTTAATGATAAAGACAGACACTGTATCATCACAGACTGACTATCTCACAAACATTCAGTATAATATATGCTTACAGCCTGAGGCATGTCTGTCTGATGTTCTCTCCAGTAGTTTAGAGATGCATAAACTTTCGTATTAAAAGACAATTTTCAAATCACGTATCCTGAACCACAAATAACACTCTTAAATCTGTAAAAATTGGGATGAATTTATATTTCAAGGCCATAAACATTGATAATTGCACAGGCTAGGAATGACTGAACATTCTCAAGCAAAGCTCTGTGATAGAAAAGCACAAAGTAATTAGGATTCATAACATAATGCTTTATGCACTGCTGATACGACCTCAGTCTGACTTTACATCTGCTATAAATCATTCTGTTGACCTGCTGCTGCACATAAAGCCTTTTACGGTTTGTCATATGGTGCATTATTCTGCAAGTATTGCACTGGTTTCTAACCTTTTTGTCAAAACTGCCTTTGGACAGAAATCCCATCGGAGAGAGGAGATGCTAAGAAAAACATTTAACTTAAATCACCAAACTGCTTTTGAAAACACTTTACCTCCCATTGAGTGTTAAAGAGGCAGCCAAGGCACAATGAAAAAGAGGTGATACCCGTTGTTCAGACTACTGTGCAAAACAAACTCTACAGGAGCATTAACATAAGGTCACATTCAGAAAAGAAGAGAAGGATAAAACACAACATTGTCTGATTTGGGGTGGCTGACATCACTGACAATAGCAATGATGAGAAAAGAGTGTGAAATCAGAGCAGGTGCATAAATAAAGTTTAAGCTAATCATGATGCACAGAACAGGAAAAAAATGATCTTATGCAAAGTAGGATAAACAAATCAATGACTTTGATAAAAAATGACCTGAATTCAAACTGACTGCAATTAAAAACCATGAAAATAATTATCATGTGTTCTGGCTCTCAATAGTCAATAATATTACAAGGGAGAAAAATCGCACTTTCTCAAGTCACAGATAAGATATTTGAGATTTCTAGAATTTTTTTCATGAATAGCTTTAGATTTTATGTACCAAGGATAACTATATTAGCACACACACTAATGAAGATAACTATGATTATAACATTTTAATATTTGTTCTAATTTAAGAATAAGGAAGCCTGCAGCAGAGTACCGACACAAAAAAAACCTGGAGCAATATTGTCAAAATCACTTTCAAAAACTATTTATTTTTTTTTTATTTTTTTTCCAGCTGATGCCTGATAAAAACATTGACAGTGAATCAGAATCCATCCAACTTTAAAGAGCTTGAGCATTTAATGAGGCAGGCAACATTCCTGCAGAGCACACTTAAAATAAAAGTGTTATCAATTACCATCATTAAAGTTATTGTTCTTGGTGTGAATAGGTCTTTAGATTTGAAATATTTACAACTGCAAATCATGTTAAACTATCTTAGAGGTATTGTACGTGGTTTTTATTGGAATGACACTCAGAAAATATCCCTGTTAGTTGGATTTTTTGTTTACCCAAGCAAAACACATTTATGCATTTTCCACCTGTCCATCAATCTGTGCAATCATGGGCAGCTCATATATGGGAAGCAGGAAACTGAGAACGTGGTAGCTGAAGCATAACCTCATGTTGTTCTAAACCTGAATGACTTTTTCAGCATAAAAGAAGATATTTGGAATAATGTTAGTAAACAAACAATTTTGGCTGCTATTGACTTCCACTGTATAGAGAAAAAACACTGAGAAAATTCTCAAAATATTCTCTTTTTATGTTCCACAGAAGAAAGCAAATTACTATACATTTAAGACAACAATATTATCCATAAGATCACTTTAATGCATAAAATTCAGTGGTTAGTTGCTAATTAATGTGTAAACAATTAATTATAAAAAAAAATATAAGAAAAAAGGAATGTGAGATACAGTAACCGAACCACTGACACAATCACTCAGTCAAAGTAAGGCGCTTTTGCTGTGTTAGTAACAAAGAGAGAGACACACATACTCCCAAATCTCCTGCTGAGACAGAAAAACGCACAAAGAAAACTCCATCCTTATCAATCCTTTACAGCTTGACTGCCTCTCTTCCACAGCGGTTGGTATTATACCCAAACAAGAGGCATCTTACACGGCAGGGGCATGGAGAAAGAGTCTACGCAGCTACTCGGAGTTAGCAACCTGCTCAGTGTTATGTAAGCTGTCGTCTTTCATCGTAGGAGAAAGGTGTTCCATCAAAACCGTTTGTGAAGAAGGGAGATCGACACCGGTACCGGTTTTATTTTGGGTAAAAAAGTTGTTAGAGCTCCTCATGTGCACATCCTAACATTTACGACCGCTTTGATGCATTCACATCAGCCTTGAGAACACCTGCTAGAACAACTGTCACCCGCTACTAAGGGATTCAATTAAAAGGGTCTGAAACACAAACCAAGACTTGCAAAAAAGAACCGCAATGCGATTTTTCATAATCGGGGTCTTTTTTGCTAGTTCAGTGGATATGATAGCCTGAGGATGTCCGAGTTTCAGCTGATTGCAATGACCTGCCAAATCCAAGGGCCGGGTCCTCCAGCTCAATGCAATTTAAGTGTGAAAAATCACGTTTAGTGAGCTGGGAAGCATTACAAATGCATTGGCCTGTAACTTTAGAGCCAGATCGACTATAATGCTAATCGCTAACGGAAAGTGTACAATCATCTTAACAGTCAATCACTCTGGGCCATGGGGACAGATTCATGAATATTCAACAAGAGAATCAATGGGCAGTGATGGGCACCAGAGGGCTGTGGAGAGAGTGAAGGGGGCGGAGAGACAGAGAGGATATGCAGAGCTGATTAGGGCAAATGAGGGAGTCTCTGTCAGAGCTGATTGTAGGTTTGTTCCTGAACGTGGACACTTACCTCACGCCACTGCTTAGACTCCACTCCCTGAGTGTACAGAACACACACTGAGAAGATGAGAGAGAGAAAAATCAGCATCTATTTCATTTTTAAGAAAAAGCTTTTATGTTACAGTTACTGTAGATGCATCTCTGAAGAACAGCTGAACAATGAGACGCTTAGTAGCCCACAGAAAAGAAACGTCACAAACGAGGTATTTGTTAATGTCTCAATTTTTTCTTATAGACAATAATGAAATGATTTTCTCCTGTGAAACAGACTTTGTAATTTCCTATGATTTTTTTCTAGAATTTTGGAAGAAATCTTTCTAATATTTCTAATTAAATTCTTCCAAAGCCAAATTTTTGGCTTGTACAATATTTTAAAATTACTTATACAATTTAGGACTGCAACAAATGATTATTTTGAAAATTTATAAACTAATGATTATTAGAACGATTAATTGACTAGTCATTAATTATTTCACTGATTAATCAGTAGGCTTTGATTGATTCAATTTTGGGCTTTGATTCATTCAGCTTTTGCAATTAGTTAAAATATTAGGTTATCCATTTTTTAACTAATAAAAAGAACAAGTAATAACTTCTGCTTTTGATAATGTCAAACAGTTTATTATTATGTAATCGCAATTACTTTTTACAATATAAATAAATATATGTGGCACACAAAAATGGAATGACAGAGAGAGACATTCTCATTCACCATTTAATTAACTGTGTGAAAAATTAACTGACTGCACATCATTCTGCCCAACATCTCCTTTTGTAAGTCATGTGAATATGGAACAAAATAAAGATAAGAGATAATACTATTTTTTGGGGGGGTTAACTATTTTATTCACTACATTATCTCTAAAAAAAAAAAAATTATTTTGAATACCTTGCAGTCACCAATAAAAAGATTTAACATTACCTAGCTTCACATTGGAGAGCTACTTCATAATAGAAAGTCAAGTTGTACAGTAAGTCTAACTGAAAGCGACACTGACACTTTATTACTGTAAAGCTGCTTGTAAACATGACTGGATTTTACTGGAGCTCCAAATTGCAGAGCTTGTACAAACATCTATATTATTATGATAAGATGCTTTCTTAACTGCTGTTTTCTCACGCTGTAATTTATGTTGTGTTTATTTTGTTATTGAGAGGGAAGTGCAACACATATTTACATATTCATTTAAATGCTACTCTCAGCAGTGTGTGCAGTGTGAGGATGTTTGCTAACAGTAAAGTGCTGCTTGTGTATATGAAACTTATTTTTTATCCCTAAACGAATAACGGAAAAGAGATTTACTGGAAAAGAAATTCACGTATTTCGGTGCCTAAAGTTAACACTTGCTTTGGGATTCACCATAAGGTTAAAGAATCTGGGTTTTTACTGGGTCAAGGGTACATATAAAAAAATATTTGAAAGGTAGATATAAAGGCTCATTTCAAAGTTATTAGTTTTACACATACAACATTGTGGAGCATGAGCGTTAAATGAAGATTAACAGAATTCTAATAATTTAATAATGTTAAACATTAAGTTTCCTTGATGAAAGAGCAACGTCTAAGCAATTAATGTTCTTCTTGCAAAGATTAGAATTGCATAGGTGGCCAAACTATTTGACCCAATGCTCTCTATTTCATAATCTCATGTCTTCAGTGAGAGATTTACTGTACACAGGTCTAAATGTCCCCATGACTCATGAAGCATTTGTATTCAGGAGGCCGAGCTCATGCTCTGCATATATTAAGCACTTCTGCATTTCTGTTGATAGTGAAGAAAAGCTGTCACATTGTGATGCAAATTCTATGCATGTGTTTTAGGCAACTTGGAGAATAGCAGAGTAGACAAATTGCAGGCAAAGTGTGAAAAGCGAAAGAAAGTCGAAGAGGTGTGTGGAAGAGACCAAACCTGAGAACAATGTGTCAGTGAGGTACGAAGACTGAAGACTGAGTTTTTGAATGTGTGTAAAAAAAAGAGATTTTAGGTTCAAAAACAAGTGCTTCAGCTACGAAAAAAGAGAAGTACTTACAAGGATCAGACTTGGAGAACGTGTCCCGATCTAACAGGTTTCTGGGGAAACAGGAAGAAAAAGAGAGTCAATTAAGAGCTGATAAACTAGGTCACTTCGGTCAAACAGTTCAGGCATAAAATGATATAAAGGCCTCACAAATAAACCTAATGGAGCTCTCATTTACATGTTATTTCAGAAACCATCCATTCCCTTCCATTAGCAGCCACAAAAACATCTCTTGACATCACATTTTTTTGTCATTTTCTCTGTATGTTTTGAAGCAAGATACACTTTCATCATTATTCTCCAGTCACTCGAAAAATTCAGCAATCCATTCAAAAGCATAAGGAGCAGCATATGGCTACAAGAACATTAGCAGAGCGCTAACACAAAATAGAAAAATCTCTACCATCAATGCACCATCATAAAACACATACATTCACACACACAAATTATGCAGATGCTGGAAGCACAGCCTTATCTGCATTATAAATACACAAACTATCTATAATTATTATTTTTAACCGGTTTATCATCTTAAAGGAACTTAATATCGCTTCATCTCTCACAATCATATCTCTGTTATATTGCCGCGGCATGCTGATTTTTAATTGGGTTTTCCTGCACAAAATCATGAATTGGGTTTTGGCTATCAAGCTAACAAGAGTTAATGATTTGGACCTTGGATTTTATAGAATTCTTGTGGTTGGGCCTTTCTAGGGGATTTATTTAAGAGCTACCACTTAGATTCCAGGTAGGGGTCCATATGAACTGGAAAGTCTGATCATTTCCAATCTCTCCTTGATTAATGAACCTGGGTTCAAAAGTGAGCTGAAATGACAGATTCTCAATGAGCCTCTGTGATTTCATTTAACTGCTCATTGGAGACTACTGAATTAAACAGTCTGCTAAATGACTAAATGACAAGTCGTGAGTGTCAGCTACACATTGTTAATGCATGCTGTCGTATCAAACAGACACAGACAGAAAAAAAAAAGTCACTTCTCCTATTAAACATTCCTGCAATTGAAAACATTTTAAATTAGTCTCGCAATCCTTCACCAGTGGAATATAGACCCTTAAGAACCCAAAAACCAAAAAGTTCATTTGTAGGGACAGAACATGTAGCTTTAATGTGAAAAGCAAACATTTAACTGCACCTAAGCAGTGTTTTATAAAAACAGGATAAACTCACATTAAAAATTGACTTGAAGCCATGTGACTTTTTTCTGTTCCATCTGTATTTTAAAAAGGCCTGTAATAAATCATAGAGACTAGAAAGGTTGAAAAGCTGAAAATTGGCAGTACTAAGAACGAATCAACAGTGTTCTATGATTGGTGACCTACTGTTAAAACTGTTGAAATAAAGGCTTCTCGAGAGCCATTACGCTATAGTCTTAAAAAAGGCTTAACTGTCTGAACGTATAGAGGCTCTGACAGATCTGTGATGTTCAAACACAGACCGTAAGTTCAAATTAACTCCTCTGGGCTTTGAGGCACAACTACATCTTAAGAAGGATCCTAGAACACTGCAGCTTAAATGTGAGAAGTGTGTAAGAAAGGTTTAAATTTAGCCATAAAAGACAGAACATTAATCATACATTTACACATAAATCATTAATCAATGCCTTGCTTGTCACGTCATGCTTTCTTTCGGAGGTCTACCTATATACTACTAAAAAGACTATATATACACACACACACACACATATATATATATATATATATATATATATATATATATATATTGTTGCTGGACTTTAATTGTATGGACAACTGTTAAAACATTCTTCAAACCAAAAAAAGAATGAAAGAGGAGGCAAGAGAGTCATCTCAGAAAATAAAGTAACATTGAAAATTTTTAATTAATATACTGTACCTATTAATGTGCATAACTCACATTCATGCCAAGTTGTGTCATGAAACTCTAGATGGTGCAGGCTGATGGGTCATTAACGCAAATTGATGATATTCACAGCGTTAAACTAGATGCACAGTTAAACTACTTGGCACAAGCTGATTGGTTCATGTTGCATACACAGTCAATAAGCTTGCTGCTTTACATTTAATGGCTGGTTAGCATTCACTAGAGCATTTCGCAGCGTGCTTTCAGAGTTCCTCTGAAACCCTCTACCTTCCCCAGCTCCACCTGTATAGATCTGCTACGGGTTATTATATATGCTACTTGTGCAGCAGCAGTATGTGGCTACATATACTTGTAAACATGGTTTCTACAGCTTAACATTAATAAATGGTCTTTTTTCAGTGAGGAGGTAGTTTTGAGTTATTAGTATTTTAATAGTACAATGAATTAGTACAGTGTAAAAGATCTCTTGTAAAAGCTCATTTGATTCAGTTCCTGGCGATTCGGCCATCTTCTGTGTTTATCTCTGATCAATAAACATTCATAGTAAACACTCTTCTGAATGCACTGGCTTGCACTGGATCTGTGTTCTGTGTTGATGTTTGTGATGTTATAACACATCTCACTTTGGTGATATTAGCACCACAGATCAGTTCTTTCTCTTTGCTAAGGAAGTGGTCTGACACTATTGGACTTGTGATCCAATCCCCTTCTCACCCACGCTCCCCCAGAACCCAGTGGCACTGTAATTGGCACCCTCATGCGGGAGAAGCTATTTCAGCCGGAGGGATCAAAATAGATTCTAAACTCCTCAGCCAGCCAATGAATCCTCATTGGTTCAAAGAAGCAGAAAAAAAGTAATTCAAGTTGCTATCTGGTTAAGAGGGGCAAAGAGAAATTTCAGAGTGCATCTCAGCCGGAGGAGAGGAAAGGATCATGTCATCTGGAATGAAAACTCTTGAAGTCTGGCCACCCTGACAGGGGTATTACCACCGTGACAGACTCTCAGTTCAATGTTGATTTCTTATCATCATGGCTATTTGATGAACTCTGAACAAAGCCAAGAGCAGGACTGAGTATGAACAATGCCAGGCGAAACATTTCCCATGAGTCAAAACAAAAGACGGCCAGCAGGGTATAATTTACCGTCCTAGGGCTCCATCTAACTGTCACCTAAAGGCACACTGGGCACTGGCAACCAAACAGAACATTATTAGAATGTCTCTCAAAGGTCCTGTGCCACTTCTAAGACCTAGGAAGACCTGTTATAGTGTTTCATTAAATGTAATATGATCTATAATCCCACTGTCTTCTCCTCGAGGAGTAATTACAGAAGAACAGGAGTGTCAGCATTTTTCCAGCTTGTCAACAAGAATGAAACAGCATAATTAAATCCTGGCAAATGCTGTTCATAAACCAGGCATAAATCTCCACAAAAACCTTTAGTGAAGTCACAATCCACAGGTCCAACAATCTTGTTTTGCATGTCTCTTGCTCAATAGGGCAATAGCTTGTAAATGCAACTAATGTGGCGGTTAATCACTGTTACACAGCAAATCCTGATCTATGGTGCTCATTTAAGTTGAGTTACCTCTTTATAGGATAAACATGTTGAGTATTTGATTAAAGATGACAGTACAAATAATTAAACAGGTTCAGCGGGTCAGATATTAATGAAGTATCATATTGCACGATAAAATGAAAATTGCATTAAAAAACTGTAATTAAAAACATTGCTAAAGTGTTGGTAATTGTGTGATAAAGTAATTAGCGTATAGCAAGACATTAGTGTCAGGTTCTGGGAGATAGAGGACTCTGCAGAGTTGAGAGAAAGGATGTAGAGTTGAGAGAAAGGAGATTCTTTATTCTCGCCACAAAACACAAAATAACATAAACAATATTCAACTGCTGCTTAGGGAAGCAGAGATTCCAGAGCTGGCCGGCAGTGTCTGCGGACCACACAAGCTGCCAGATCTTCGTGCTACGAGTCCTGCAGCACAGGGGAACAGAGGGTAAGATAATGGTGCGTGCATTCCAACACAGAACATGAGAAAGGAAAAACAATCTACTCACAACGAGGAACAGAAAAGCAGGGACATATATGGGAGTGGGGGAATAAGCGACACTCCCGTTGTGCGATCAGTACTGATTGCCCAGATCACGACCTGCCAAACATGACAGGACAACAGAGAGAGCAAGAGGAGCCGAGAAGGCACCCTGAACCGTGACAGTACCTAACCCTAACCCTAACGCCTCCTGGCGTCCCCGGAGGACTCACCACGACGCTGATGAAACTGATCAATGAGAGCACGGTCCAGAATGTCGCGAGCCGGTATCCAGCATCTCTCCTCCAGACCATAACCCTCCCAGTCTACCAGGTATTGGTGACCTCTACCCCTATGCCTCACATCAATGAGCCGCCGCACCATATAGGCTGGCGACCCCTCGATGAGTCTAGGAGGCGGAGGGGTGGAGATTAGGGGCTGGAGGGGGGAGCGAAAGATGGGCTTGATCTTGGAAACATGAAAAACCACGTGGATCTTCTTAAATTGTGGGGTTAAATTGAGCTACACCGCCATCGGACTGAGCACCTTAGCAATAATAAACGGTCCAACAAATTTGGGTACCAGTTTACGTGAGGAAAGTCTGAAGTTAATGTCCTTAGAAGACAACCAGACCTTCTGACTACACACGTAAAGTGAGGGCTTGGTACGGTGATGGTCCGCCGACGCCTTGTTCCTGTTGCCAGTCCGAGTGAGGGCTTCTCTGGCGATCCTCCATGTATGGAGGCATCTCTGAATAAACGCATGCGTGGAAGGAACAACGGCATCGGACTCTTGAGAGGGGAATAATGGTGGCTGGTAGCCTAAACAGCACTGGAAGAGAGATAAACCTGTAGACGAGACCGGGAGGAACTCGACTATGGTTAACCTGGAACTCCAAGATGACGGTTCAGCAGACGCCACACAGCGCAGAACACTCTCCAAATCCTGGTTGGCACACTCAGCCTGACCATTAGTCTGCGGGTGATATCCGGAGGATAGGCTCGCAGTCGCCCCCAGCTGTCGACAGAACTCTGTCCAAAACTGAGACACAAACTGGGGACCCCTGTCAGAGACCACGTCCACCGGGAGGCCATGAATGGGGAAAACGTGATCCAAGACAATAGTCGCTGTATCCCTCGCTGAAGGCAATTTGGGGAGGGGAATAAAATGGGTCGCCTTCGAGAACCTGTCCACCACAGTGAGGACTACCGTCTTGCCACTTGAAGGAGCCAAGCCAGTAAAAAAGTCCATTGCTATGTGTGACCAGGGTCGCGAAGGAACCGATAACGGCTGGAGTAGCCCTGCTGGGGGTCGATTGGAGCCCTTACCGGCAGCGCAAATTGGACAGGCCGACACAAACCGTCGAGCATCCCGCGCCACAGACGGCCACCAAAACTGCTGCTTGATTAATCTACAAGTACGAGTCGCTCCAGGGTGGCAAGCTAGGTTAGAAGAGTGGCCTCAATGTAAGACGCTAGTTCGGACTGACTCGGGCACAAACAGCAGACTCTCTGGGCACCCCGCAGGAACAGTACCGTCGTGTAGCGCTGTGCGGACCTTGGACTCCATCCCCCAGTTGACCGCCGCCACCACCCGTTCGGGATACAGAATAGCCACAGGGGGGGACTAGCCTCAGCCTCAAAGATACGCAACAGCACGTCAGGTTTACCATTCTTAGAGCCCGGGCGATAAGAAATGGTAAACCTGAAACGCCCTAAAAATAATGCCCAGCGAGCCTGCCTGGAATTTATTCTCTTGGCGGTGCGGATATACTCCAGATTTTTATGGTCAGTCCAAACGATAAACGGAAAACCCACCCCCTCTAACCAGTGATGCCACTCCTCCAGCGCCAGCTTGACAGCTAGTAACTCCCTATTCCCAATGTGGTAGTTCCGTTCTGTAGGGGTTAAACGATGAGAAAAGAAGGCGCAGGGATGTACAGGTGTATCTCAATAAATTAGAATGTCGTGGAAAAATTAATTTATTTCAGTAATTCAACTCAAATTGTGAAACTTGTGTATTAAATAAATTCAGTGCACACAGACTGAAGTAGTTTAAGTCTTTGGTTCTTTTAATTGTGATGATTTTGGCTCACATTTAACAAAAACCCACCAATTCACTATCTCAACAAATTAGAATACTTCATAAGACCAATAAAAAAAAACATTTTTAGTGAATTGTTGGCCTTCTAGAAAGTATGTTCATTTACTGTATATGTACTCAATACTTGGTAGGGGCTCCTTTTGCTTTAATTACTGCCTCAATTCGGCGTGGCATGGAGGTGATCAGTTTGATTTGGTTGAAGCCCAGGTTTCTTTGACAGTGGCCTTCAGCTTATCTGCATTTTTTTGGTCTCTTGTTTCTCATTTTCCTCTTGACAATACCCCATAGATTCTTTATGGGGTTCAGGTCTGGTGAGTTTGCTGGCCAGTCAAGCACACCAACACATGGTCATTTAACCAACTTTTGGTACTTTTGGCAGTGTGGGCAGGTACCAAATCCTGCTGGGAAATGGAATCAGCATCTTTAAAAAGCTGGTCAGCAGAAGGAAGCATGAAGTGCTCCAAAATTTCTTGGTAAACGGGTGCAGTGACATTGGTTTTCAAAAAACACAATGGACCAACACCAGCAGATGACACTGCACCCCAAATTATCACAGACTGTGGAAACTTAACACTGGACTTCAAGCAACTTGAGCTATAAGCTTCTCCACCCTTCCTCCAGACTCTAGGACCTTGGTTTCCAAATGAAATACAAAACTTGCTCTCATCTGAAAAGAGGACTTTAGACCACTGGGCAGCAGTCCAGTTCTTCTTCTCCTTAGCCCAGGTAAGAAGCCTCTGACGTTGTCTGTGGTTCAGGAGTGGCTTAATAAGAGGAGTACGACAACTGTAGCCAAATTCCTTGACAAGTCTGTGTGCGGTGGCTCTTGATGCCTTGACCCCAGCCTCAGTCCATTCCTTGTGAAGTTCACCCAAATTCTTGAATCGATTTTGCTTGACAATCCTCATAAGGCTGCGGTTCTCTCGGTTGGTTGTGCATCTTTTTCTTCCACACTTTTTCCTTCCACTCAACTTTCTGTTAACATGCTTGGATACAGCACTCTGTGAACAGCCAGCTTCTTTGGCAATGAATGTTTGTGGCTTACCCTCCTTGTGAAGGGTATCAATGATTGTCTTCTGGACAACTGTCAGATCAGCAGTCTTCCCCATGATTGTGTAGCCTAATGAACCAAACTGAGAGACCATTTTGAAGGCTCAGGAAACCTTTGCAGGTGTTTTGAGTTGATTAGCTGATTGGCATGTCACCATATTCTAATTTGTTGAGATGTGAATTGGTGGGTTTTTGTTAAATGTGAGCCAAAATCATCACAATTAAAAGAACCAAAAGACTTAAACTACTTCAGTCTGTGTGCAAACTTTTCCACGACATTCTAATTTATTGAGATGCACCTGTATTTTCTCGTCTGAAGATGATCTCTGAGACAAAACTGCCCCAACCCCCACCTCGGACGCAACCACCTCCACAATGAATGCCGAGATGGGTCAGGGGTAGTTAAAATGGGAGCCGAAATGAACCGACTCTTTAAACTCTCAAATGCAGTTTGGGCCTGCAACGACCAACAGAATCATTTCTTAGTGGAGGTGAGATCCGTCAGAGGAAGGGCGACCTGACTAAAGTTCCGAATGAACCGCCTGTAAAAATTGGCAAACCCCAGAAAACGCTGGACCGCTCTACGATTATCTGGGGTGGGCCAATCAGCAACAGCCTTTACCTTGGCGAGGTCCATTCGGATACCTTCAGGCGAGAGAATAAAACCCAGGAACGGAACCGACAGTGCGTGAAACTCACACTTCTCCACCTTGGCGAATAAACGATTCTTCAGCAGCCGCTGGAGCACTCGCCTGATGTGCTGGACATGATTGCGCTCGTTCTGGGAGAAGATCAGGATGTCGTCGATGTAAACAAAATCAAACCGATTGACCATGTCTCTGAATACGTCGTTGAAGAGTGCCTGGAAGACCGCCGGTGAGTTTAAAAGGCCAACTGGCATAACCAAATATTCAAAATGCCCCGTATGGGTGTTAAAGGCGGTCTTCCATTCGTCCCCCTCCCTAATCCAAACCAAGTGATAAGCACTGTGGAGGTCCAACTTCGTAAAGATGGTTGGCCCCTGCAAGAGCTCGAAGGCCGATGACATCAACGGCAAAGGATAACGATTCTTTACCGTGATGTCATTCAACCCCCGATAGTCAATACAGGGGCGCAGCGAACCATCCTTCTACACGAAGAAGAACCCCGCCCCAGCTGGAGAGGAAGAGGGATGGATAATGCCAGCTACCAGAGAATCGTGAATATAACTCTCCATGGCCTCCCTCTCCGGTCCGGACAGAGAGTAAAGGCGCCCCTTAGGCAGGGAAGTGCCAGGCAACAGGTCAATCACACAGTCGTACGGGCGGTGCGGATGCAGAGATGAAGCTTGGGACTTACTGAACACCACTCTCAAGTCATGGTAAGCCTCCGGTATATCCGCCAGGCTCACCGGCTCCTCCTGCAACACATAACAAGACATGACCGGGGAAAATGCAGCACCCAAACATTGAGCTAAACAGAAAGGGCTCCAAGCCAAAACAAAACTGTGAGCCCAATCAATATGGGGGTTATGTTTAACCAACCAGGTGTGACCCAACACCACTGCGGTGGGCGAGTGAATAAGGAGGAATTGGATCTCCTTAGCATGATTACCAGACAAAGTAATCATGCTAAGGAGTTAGCGTAACAAACTATTAGTAAGTAGGGTGCCACAAAGAGTCCTAGCAGAAATAGGTTTGGCCAGGGCAACAGACAAAATCCCCAGGTGTTTGGCCAATCCGGAATCCATAAAATCGCACTCCGCTCCAGAGTTGATTAACACAGAAACCTGGAAAACAGCTCCCCCGAACCGTAACGAAGCTTGAAACTCTGAACGACCACCAGATGGCAGTCGAGTAGTAGTAACGCTCACCATATCCTCTCCCTTGCGTGATAAGCGTCGCCCCGCTACAGGGCACGCAGCTGCCACATGACTCGCCTCACCGCAGTAGAGACAGCTGATTAGCCAGGCGACGGCGTCGCTCCCCCACAGTCAGCCGTGCTTTTCCGACCTGCATTGGCTCCTCCTCCGGGAGGACGAGGCGTTGAGACAGCGTGTCACAAGCTGTTACCTACTCGGCACCAGTGACGCACTCACGGGGAAACCCCCCTCTTCAGTGCCGGGAACGGAGAGCAATCCGGTCGTCAACCCGAATGGTGAGGTCGATCAGCCCATCCAAGCCAGATGGCAGCTCAAGGGAATAGATCTCATCCTTCACGTGCTCAACCAGGCCGTGAAGGAAGTGAGTCCCTTCTTGTTCCAACCACAGGATGCGGCGAGCGTACAGAACTCAATGGAGTAACAGGACACGGACTGCTCGCCCTGCTGAAGCAGCGACAAGGCTCGTGCTGCCTCAATTCCCTGAGCCGAGCGATCAAACACCTTGCGCAGCTCCTCCGAGAAAGCCTCAAACAACACACAGCAGGCATGCTCGCCATCCCACATGGCCGTGCCGAATAAGCGTGACAAGAAGCCGCGAGTTCTTCCTGCTGCCGACCCAGTAGAACGTCCTGCTGCGAGAGGGCTCGGCGCAACTCCGTTTCCTCTGCTGAATCCATAATGTGGTGAGTAGATTCTGTCAGGATCTGGGAGATAGAGGACTCAGATGTAGAGTTGAGAGAAAGGAGATTCTTTATTCTCGCCCCAAAACACAAAATAACATAAACAATATTCAACTGCTGCTTAGGGAAGCAGAGATTCCAGAGCTGGCCGGCAGTGTCTGCGGACCACACAAGCTGCCGGATCTCCGTGCTACGAGTCCTGCAGCACAGGGGAACAGAGGGTAAGATAATGGTGCGTGCACTCCAACACAGAACACGAGCAAGGACAAAACTATCTACTCAAAATGAGGAACAGAAAAGCAGGGACATACGGTGCACAGCACAAATGAGTACACCCCCTCTGAATAAATATAAAAGATGTATTTTCTTAATGATCACTAATATAATTCATGGAAAGATGGCAAAATTGAAATGTATTAAACATATACTTAATAAAAACAACAAAATATATGCCAATATTTTCTGTAACATAAGTAAATGAGCCAGTTTTGTTTAAATGAACGATTGCGAAAATGAGCACACCCTAGATTTAATTCAGCAAATGTATAATATTTTAGTGCTTAGTATGTCCTCCAGAACTTTAAGTATACTGCTCTGACCCTTCTTGGCACTGAGCGTACAAGTTCATGACAAATTGTCACATCTGTCCTGTTTAACTCCTGGAGGACGACCTCCTTAAATGCTCTGGTCTTTAATGGGCAGTTTTGCTCAGCTCGTCTCTACAGAATCCCCCATAGCTGCTCAAGAGCGTTAAGATTTAGTGAAATACATGTCCACTGAAGGATTTTCACCTTGAGAGAATGAATATCTTCATTGTCATGCTGAAAAAATGCCCAATAATGTGGGGAATGAGAGGAGGGAAGCATCTTCTGTTTCAAGTTTTTGTATTACATCACACAGTAGTGTGTGAATTCATGACAGAATTGATAAAGCACAACTCCCTCACACCTTCAGCACTCATTCATCCCTATATAAAAGCTTTACTATCACTGAACGTCACTGTGGGTACCAAGCACTTCTCACTATACTCCTCCTCTAGCAACACCAGAACATTTTGGATGCTTTTGGATAAGAAATGATTGACTTGGTCTCTTGAGACCAGAGTATGGATTCCCAGAAGTCTCTATTTTGTAAATATGGGCATTGGAAAAGGTTAAATGAGTTTATTTTGCTTTGGCTACATTAGGTAATTCTAGTGGTGACAACAACCATGCATGTCACTTCTGCAGGCTGCATCATACACTGTGAGATAAAGTGTCACTCTTTTCATAGCTTTTGCCGGCTCAGAGACACTTGCATGTTACCAGTTACCAGTGAACTGTTTTCAACACTGGTTACAATAAGAAATAACTGAGTACTCAGCTGTTTAAACTGTTATCTTAAATTGTAATAATATTTCACAATATTACAGTTTTTACTGTATTTTTGATAAATAGGCCTAAATACAGCTTTGGTGAGCATAAGAGACTTTTAAAAACTTTCTTAATCTTAACAACCAGAAACTTTTGCAATGTAGTATACTGTATACAACGTATATAAACTATATTGCCATATGGTCCCACTATATTGTGCATCCCTAAGAACTTGTGATGCATAATTCATAATATTAGATTAAATTAATGCAGCGGTTCTTAACCTGGGGGTCGCAACCCCCCGGGGGGGTCACAAAGAGGTAGCAGGGGGTCGTGGGAAGACTTTTATTTTGAAAGGTTTACTACTATAAAGCTGCTTTGACACAATCTGTATTGTAAAAAGCGCTATATAAATAACAGTGACTTGACAACTAAACACAAATTACTGGAGCCAAAACCGCTGGAGTTTTTCCAGCAAAAACTACAGGAGCTAACTTACGTTACGTGGTCAAAAATCACTGCTACAGAAAGCCGCTACGGTGAATGAGAGAACTCTTCGCACATCGTTCATTATCTCTCAATATTTCAATTCGGATATTATTTCGGATATTATTTTTTTTCGTCGGCAGTGGGGGTGGTCACAAAATGTTGTCAATACAATACAATACAATATTTATTTATAAAGCACATTTAAAAAAACAACCGAAGTTGACCAAAGTGCTGTACAGAATAGAATAAAAACTAAAAAATAAGATGAATAAAACAAGGTTATCAAAATTTAAAACACAACAATAACAACACAACAACTGAACCAATGATCAAGGGGTATTGAAAGCTACAGAGTATAAATATGTCTTTAGAGCAGACTTAAAAGCAGAAATAGAGGGGGCTAATCTAATATGAAGAGGTAGACTGTTCCAGAGTTTCGGACCAGCAGTCGCAAAAGCGCGATTACCTCGTTTTTTAAGTCTAGATCTAGGTACGATGAGTAGACAGAGATCACTGGATCTCAATGTTCTAGAAGGAGTGTACGAACGGAGCAGGTCTGTCAGGTATCGAGGGGCCAAATTATTGAGGGTTTTATACACAAAAAGAAGAATTTTAAAATCAATTCTATAACTGATGGGTAACCAATGTAGTGCCGATAAAATAGGAGTTACTGGCTCATACTTGCGGGTACCAGAAAGTAGTCTAGCAGCTGCATTTTGCACTAGCTGTAGATGGGAGAGAGAGGTCTGAGACACACCATAATAAAGCGAATTACAAAAAATCTAAATGAGTTGTTACAAAACCATGGATCACCGTTTGGAAATTACTCTGTGATAAGAAGGGTTTTACTTTAGGAAGTTGACGGAGATGAAAAAAGCATGATTTTACAACAGCACTGATCTGTTTGTCAAATTTTAAGTTACGATCGAACAGAACGTCCAGGTTTCTAGCGCACTGAGTTTCATAAGGGGCCAGAGAGCCACAGTCAACATCTAACACACAATTTCCCTTATGCCCAAATAGAATTATTTCAGTTTTATTTTAATTTAAATTCAGAAAATTACTTGAGAGCCAAAGCTTAAATTCTTCTAAACAGGCCAACAACAGTTGTAAGCCGTTTTTATCATTGTGCTTTAGAGGAAAATAGATCTGAGTATCATAAGCATATAGATGAAAGGATACTTTATATTTGTTAAAAATGGAAGCCAGAGGTAGCATATACAGGGTGAACAATACCGGCCCAAGGATTGATCCCTGTGGAACTCAACAATTAAGAGGTATACTAGAGGAGGTCTGATGACCAATACGAATGATACTTTTTACACAAAGGGGTAGAGGAATGCAAAATTAAAATTACCACATAAATTGTTATCAGATAATATTTAGTACTGAAAAATTATTTGAAAACTGGATCAGAGTAAACCCACTACGAGTAGGTCAGAGATATGAGAATTAAGTGATGCAAGTCACGCAGTGAAAAAGCCAAAAACTGAACTCTACGCCATCTCTGTTTGCTACGTTAAATAGTGTTTGCTGAGGTGGTCCACCTGTCAGTGTGCCTTCATGAAGATGTCAAAATAAAAATCATTTTATTCAAGGAATTTTGGAGCAAGTAATTATATTTTGATTAAAGAAAACAAAAAAGTTGCCTTTTAAGCCATAGTGATGTTACACACCCAACCAACCAACAACATTACAATAACAACCAAGAACAAATTGGTGATAATAAAAAACTACTAGTAGTGATGTGAAAGCATCAATGCACAGCACAATGAGTCAGTTGTTGTTTTGACTATAGGCGTTCAAAGCTGTGATGCAATCAATGTGTTTTCATTTCAGTAAAGGGTCAGCTGCACTCGACTGAATAAGCCCAATAATGATCAGAGTGGAATTGCAAGTGTAGACAAGCCTCTTGTTATTCCCAGTATCTTTGTCACATCACACAATGCTCCCGAACAGCACACAGGAGAATTCTGGGTTTGTGAGACAGCCGTTTTGAGCTCTTTGATTCGACACCATCTTCTGTCAAAACACAGGCATACCCACACTCGCTCTACTAACACATTTATACGCATACTAAATCAGCCAGCTCAATTAACAACTGGCCAAGCTCTCACCCAGCCCATCCATCCGTTCAGCAACTGTTTGTTTTTTTCCGCAACCATCTGTTAGACTACTCACCATATTAAGCGCTTCCCTCGATGGCACGCAGAGGTCAGACACTCAGTCCCTCCTCCTAAAAACTGCTATCTACCAACCTATGATTTCATTTTAATCACATATTGGCCATATCACAGACTTGTTTATTCTTAGAGGTTCAAAATTACTGCAGCAGTGTAATATCGGTCGATTCCTCCAGATGTCAATTATGCCAATCAATCCTAAAGACAGAATTCACTACAAAAACAGGACAAAAAGATGTGAATAGAGACTGGATGAAAACAATGCATAAACTAGGACAAACGCACACAACCACTTCTGCAGTGTGAATACCTAATGACTGTAAATCTCTGAGCCTCATTCGGCCTCTCACATCTTTTGGCATTCATTCTGCGTCTTTATCACATGCTGAAGACCTCACCATCCATCCATCTATCCAGTCAATTAATTCATCCATCCATCTTTCTACATTTCTCTTTCTTTCAGTCTCACTTTGGATACTTCCTTCATCACCAGTTAAAGTTCAAGTAGCATCTGCAAAATCAGCCCTGATTGTTTTTCATTTGGTATTTAGAGGAATAGTTCATCCAAAATTAATATTTGCTGAAGGTTTACTCATTTCCAGGTTATCCAAGATGCAGATGAGTTGGCTTCTTTATCAGAACAGATTTGGAAAAATTTAACAGTGCATCACTTGACCACGTATTGATCCTCTGCAGTGAATGGGTGCCGTCAGAATGAGAGTTCAAACAGCTGATAAAAACATCACAATTAATCTACACAACTCCAATCCATAAAATGTTGTTGTTGTTTGTAACAAATAGATTCATTATTAAGATGTTTTTAACTTCAAAAAATTGCTTCCAGCTAAAATACAAAAGTCCTGTATCCATAATATTGTTTTCTCCAGTGAAAAAGTAATCTTGTCTAAATCAGGGGAGAAATATGCACAGATCAAGCACTGTTTACAAGAGAAAACAGTCCAAAACAGTTCTAAACAAATATATTGGTGGATTTTGATGTGAGAGGACAACAAGTGATAGAGTTTTTCATTGGAGGAAGCATTATTATGGATTATGGATCTATTGTGCTCAGAAGCGGCAGTTTACAGTTAAAACGCCTTCATGATGGATATGTTTCGTATAAACATGCAGCTTTTCAATTCACAAGCTGTTAACTGATGGACTGGAGTTGTGTGGATTACATGTGGAATATTGTGATGCTTTTTCAGCTGTCTGGACTCTAATTCTTACGGCACCCATTCACTGCAGAGGATCCTCTGGTGATCAAGTGATGTAATCTGTTCAGATGAAGAAACAAACTCATCTAGGTACACCTTTGGTCATCTGAGGGTCAGCAAATTTGAATTTTGGGGAGAACTATACCTTTAACTCTTAAAAGGGAGACACGTTGGAAGCAGGACACTAAGGAATATGTAAATGTCTGTTCTAATATTCACAGCTCTGGGACTAAAGGTGCTCCATTTTTCAAGCATATATAATCAGATGAGGAAATCCAGCAATAAAAGGCACTGGAGCTGAACAAATAGCAAAAGAACAATAACAGCTTACAATACACCACGGCTCCATTTGGAATCAAGTCACACGCTGAGAATGGAGCTGAACCCCAACCGTAAATCATCTCCAGGTTTGCAAATACCCACCAGACAGAGCCCTTCTCAGCAGAGCAGAGCCTAGCGAGTCTAGCAGCAGAGGGGTGCAGAGTGAATGTAGATGTATTCCATGATCTGGTTCCTCACCTGCAAGGTCAACTAAGAGGAGGACGTGGATCTGCAGTGAAACTGAAGCTTGCCAACAACTGTAACTTTATTCCTCCGCTTTTACAACACAGAGAGCTACTCATGAAGGATAGTAACAACAGGGACACATAGTTTTTGGCAAGGACACCTTTGCTAAAACCATGTTTCCCAGCAGCAAGGAGCTTTGTTGATGTCCAGTATATTTAGGATTAAATGGTTTTAGTTGAAGAAACATCTGTGCTTTTAAAGAGTCATTTCAAGCATCTTTAATAGCAAAATGCAGCAATATGCAAAAAGCTCTTGCTAGTTAAAATGCATATTTGTTATTAGAAGCATTATCAGAATTTCACAAAGCTGATTTTTGGGGGGTTAAGTCTAGAGAGAAAGGGCGAATAGAAATAGGATACAAAGTATGTGGTGATGTTTATCATTACCCCTCTAGTTTCAGGGGGTTGTATATTCCACCCCCAAAAGTAAAAAGCAGTCACTACACATTGTGAGTATCTACACATTTGAGTTAAGAGTAAAATTACTATGATCGGTTCATGATGTGTTCAGTTCATGTGTTTTGGGTCAGCAAGGTTTTTTTTTTTTTTTTTTTTTGAATGATCATTAAATGTTATTCTTACAATCTTATGCTCATCAAGGCTGCATTTATTTGTATTTAAAACAGAAATATTGTGAAACATTACTACAATACAAAATAACTATGTTCAATTTGAAATGTCATTAACTCCTATTATGGCAAAGCTGAATTTTCAGCATCATTACTCTAGCCTTCAGTGTCACATGATCCATCAGAAATCATTCTAATATGCTGATCTGATAAGTAACATTTCTTATTATTACCAATGTTGAAAACAGTTGTTCTGCTTAATGCTTTTGTGGAAACTGTGTTCTTTGATTCTTTCTTCAAAACAACAGAATTTATTTGAAATAGAAGATTTTGTAACAATCTAAAAGTCTTTATTATCACTTTCGATCAATTTCATGCATCCTTGCTGAATATAAGTATTAATTTCTTTAAAAAAAAAAAAAAAAAACTTTTAAAACAGTAGTGTATAAAAAAAAAAATAAAAAAAAAGTATCTTTCTAATTCTTAAGACCCACTAAGTATATTCAAAAACTTTTTTCTGCCATTTGACTATAGTAAAACAAACCAATCAGAGCCCAAAACCCAATCAGTGCCAGACAACTGGATCAATGGCATATCTCTCACTCACAGGACAGCTTTTGTTTGTGTGTTTGTGATAAGGTTTATCACAAAGCCTCTGGTATGTCAGACCAAACTTTCTGCTCTCCAATAAAATCAGCAGGTTATGAGAGAATCTGGAGGGGGAAGTGAAGCGATTCAATTGCATGTCTGCCACAATCCCCTGATAATCAGCCCAAACTAAATCAATTACAGAGAACAAACGCAGGTGATGATTTCCACCACCACCACAAGAGAATGTTCTGCACTGACAGACAGGGCTGGATTTACCTCTTATCGTGACATAGGCAAAACACATTTTTGGGCCTCCCCTTCCCTATCTAATATATATATATACCACCTCAGCAAACAAAAATATTTCGTAATCAGTGTTAACCATTAAAGTGTTTTCTATCGCAATAAGTGCTTGCATTCAGTCAATAAAGATCAAATGTAGTTCTTAAATTAGTTTGAGAATGGAGAAAGACGTTCGGCGTTGTGGCCACATTACCACTTCGGGAGTGTATTATTTCTCTAATAATTTTAACGGCCTATACAGCCAAACCAGACATTGTTCAGATTATTTGTTTTAAAGGGGTCCTATTATGCTCTTTTACAAAGTCTTGATTTCATTTTAGTGGTGTACTAGAACATGCTCTCATGCTTGGTGGTTCGAAAAACGCATTATTTTTCACAAAATTTACATTATTACAATACCATTCTCCCCAGTCTGGCACAAACGGCTCGATTAGTTCGGGGTTTCATGAAGGCCCGCCTTTCAAAAAACGAAATGTGTTGTGATTGGTTAGCTGTCCCAGTCCGTTGTGATTGGCGAACAGCTAGGCAGAATGACTAAAAGCAAATTCATTCTCTGCCATCGGGAGGCGCTGTTGGAGCGGGAGAGAGCGAGGTTTCCCCGGTAACGCTGTACACAAAGCAGAGCTCCGCTCTCAAACGCTGCTTTATCAGACATTACATGCAAGATGAAATGAAAATGACATCCAAAATTTTCTGAAGACAGTCGGTTTCCATCAGAAATACAGTGATATAAAAACACCCGCACCGGGTTTAGATTTTGAAACGTGCATTCGAATTTCCGGAGGCGGGATTTATTTTAATGATATTCTAATGGACCAATTTGTGATGTCACAAATACAGGAAAATAACTTTGTAGTCCAAACGAGCCGTTCGTTGTAGTTCTTGAAAAGGGATTTTTTTAAAATGAAATATCTCCCTTTGGAGTGGACTTTGAGATTTGTAACTTTGTAGATCTTTTTTATGCCCAAACATACACATTACACACTGACTAAAATTCAAAAAGTGAAAAAGCATAATAGGACCCTTTTAAGACTATTGTCATGTTTCCGTCCTGAAATGTCGAGTGTGTTGAACTAATTTCTTACACACCTCATCCGAAACCTTCCATTGCAAATTCCAAAACGTCATTTTGCAGCTACTAACAGAGGCTTTAGCCATTGATATGCAGGCTAATGCAGTTATTAGAGAGAGAGAGAGAGAGAGAGATTAAGCGCATGTGAATACCTGCATCTGTGCATTTCTCAGCAGTGTTCAGCAGCAGCGTCTACTAATAGTGAATCTTTAAGTTGAACTGCTTCAAGAACCTCACTACTGAGAAATATCATGTAGCTTTTCAGCTGCGAAACTATTTCATTGATAAATTTGCGAGGCATCGCTGACAAGTTTCTGTACGCGTCTCTGCGTGTGTGCGCAAAGTGCGTGTCTGTACTGTGTGTGGGTCTGTGAGAGAGAACGGGAGAAAGAAAGCGTGATTTCTGTGCATAAAAAAGGTGGAAAACATGGAAATAGTTTGTAATTTTTTACCTTATTGTTTGTCATATTTATTTGCTCAATGTCTTCTGGGGTTTTGGTTCTTTTACTGTTGTAGATAGCCCATAGTAGGCTGTAACAAAAATATTATATATCCCTTCATTGTGTTTGGGCCCCCCTGGACGAGCGAGCATAGGCACGTGCCTAGAATGCCTATGCGTAAATCCGGCCCTGCTGACAGAGAAGGCCATAATGGTTCAGGGCCAATAGATTTACTTATTCATTGATTTAAATCACAGGAGCAAGGAGGTGGCAAAAATCTAATTCAATTAAAAATAATAACAATAACATAAAAAAAAAAATCTAGAATTTGACCACATATTTGATAACACTAATGAGGTTTTTATCTGTGATGTAGAAGCGAGAAGAGTGAAAAAAATCCAATAAAGCAATGCTAATGGAATTTCATACATAGAATTGGGAACCAATCCTAATAAGATCAAAAAAGAATCTTCTAAAAATTCTCTTAGAATCAAATGAGATCCTACTGGACAAACCTATATTCCGATTAATCTCCAGATATTTCCATTAGTCCATTACAATCTTATTTGAACCCATTACATATATGGATAAATGACAGAAATCCCTTTATAATGGATAATGAATCCATTAGCATTCCCTTAGGATTTTTTTATTTATTTCAAGTTTTTTTTATTACATTTTGCAGACATATAAAATGTATTACCTCAGTTACAAAATGAAACAGGGTGTCTGGGGAAAAAAAAAAAAAAAAAAAAATTAAGGTCTAGTCAAATGGTCCCCTACTAAGATTCTAATGAGAAGGCCCTGATGTTACAGTTGGCCCAGTACTCCATATTTTGTAAAAGGATCTCAATGATCCTTTGGAAGAGTGCCTGATTTTTTCAAGGTGGATGCATTGTAATACCTCTCGCATCCAATCCTCATGTAATGGGGGAGAGGCATGTTTCCATTTAAGGAGGATGCCACGCCTAGCTAATAAAGTGGTAAAGGCAATGACTTAGTGCACTGTGGATGATGCAACTGAATATGGAAGAAGGCCGAACAGAACAGTCAATGGATTAGGGGCAATGGTGGTGTTAAGGGCCTGCGAAAGTGTTCTAAAAATGTCTGACCAGTAGTCCATTAGTCTCGGGCAAGACCAGAACATATGAATATGATCAGTTGGAGATTGTTTGCATCTGTTACATGCATCACTCCTGTTAGGAAATATTTTAGCCAGTTTAGCATTAGTGAAGTAAGCTCTGTGAAGCACTTTACATTTTATTAGAGCATATCTAGCACAAATAGACGAAGAATGAATTAAACCAAGAATGTTCTTCCACTGGTCTTCAGATATATCAATGCCCAAGTCCTGCTCCCAGATTTGTTTAAGAAAGTCAACTGGAGATGAGGTTAAGGAGATTATTTTACAATAAATGGTGGATATCAGCCGTCCTTGACCAGGGTCAAGGGTGAGAATTGAATCAAGTTCTGATTCAGGAGGCCAATTGGGAAAATGGGGAAATAACTTTTGAATAAAGTGCCTCACTTGAAAAAAACTAAAAAGATAGCTATTGAAATTAACTGATAACGAAGAGAAAGAGGAGAAGATTTCTTTTTCATACAAGTCGTTCAAAGTACAAAGACCCTTACTTGCACAAATATCGAAGACACAGTCTGAAAGGGACGGGGGAAATAAATGATTATTTGAAATTGGCATATAAATCGAGGCTCTGTGCAAACCAAATTGTTTCCTGAATTGAAGCCAAATCTTAATAGTGTTGATAACTACTGGATTGCTCGAAATTTTGTGTACTTCAAGAGGAAGCTGCAAACATATATTAGAAAGTAAGGAATGAGAAGAAGATATCTCTGTGTCTAACCAGGGCGGGCTAGAGGCACAACACCTAAGGCCAACCCAATAAAGTAATTTAGTAATATTACACACCCAGAAGTAATATTGAAAGTTTGGAAGTGCTAAACCCCCTTCAGATTTGGGAAGCTGGAGAACTGATTTTCTAATACGAGCTGGCTTGTTATTCCAAAGGAACCCATTCAATTGCTGGTCTAGATTAGTAAAAAAAGATTTATTCATACAGAATGGGACATGTTGAAAAAGATACAATAACTTTGTCAGGATAATCATTTTAATAAGATTCACGTGACCTATTAAGGATAAGGAGCGGGAGCTCCATCGAGAAAAATCTAACATTTGTCCAAAAGTGGTATAAAATTCTTAAAAAACAAGTCTTTAAACGAGTTGGTTATAAATATGCCCATATATTTAAACCCATCCAAGGCTAACTTAAAGGGGAATGAAGAAAGAGGAAGAGATTTGGCCAACTGATTTATAAAAAATAACTCGCTTTTTTGAAAATGTAACTTGTACCCTGAGAGGCGGCCAAATTGGTCTAGAATGCCTAGTATTGGAGGGAGAGAAATTAAAGGGTTGGAGATATACAATAACAAATCATCCGCATAAAGGGAAAGTTTATGGATTAAAGTTTTTTTTTTTTTTTTTTTTTTACAAGGAAGATAAGAGAAAGTATGAAGAAACGGGTAGAAAAATGCAAAAATATGGTCTTATATGTCCATGATACTTGTCAAATATATGTCATGTTAAATTCAAATTAAAATGCAATTTATGACTAAAGACTGCAGAGTTTTTGTGTAAAGTGTAATTGGCACTATTTCTTGTATTTTGATATAATCATTTAGTTCCAAATGTATATCAATTTTTAAAAGCAAATTATATCTAGTTCATTAAAAACAGTTGAGATCACATTTAGCTAATGTGATGAAGTCTTGGTCTTTAACAAAGAAATTTATTCAGCTAACAATCAGACCAAATTACACCCATAATCAGCATTCTTTCTTTCTTTATGCAGACAGCAGGCAATATTAACTTGCAGCTGAGAAGTTGGCGAGCTTATGGTTATTAGCTACTTGCACAGGAAATTGCTCTCATTAAATAGATGGTCTGACTGTCAAGTTGGAAAATTCAGTAAAATCATTTTGTCTAAATTGAACTGGAGCGTATATAATTGACTATAAGTGACTATTAAACACATAGCAGATGTTGAGTACATCAGCCATATCCATTTCTCCTCAAGATGATTGAAAACCCAAACCAATAGTCCACCTATCAGTCTGAGAAATGAACCGGCTGTGGTCTTGGCTGCGGAGCCCCATGACTGAAATTTATTTTCACCACATCTCAGAACCTGTTTTTCCCTAGCAGCGTTTTAATGATGCATTCTTAATAAGAGCAATGTTGTCTGCTCTGAAAGTAAAGATGATGATATAGGCATCCGCCAAAAAAACTTTCACCCAGATACATGTTGCAAGTGACATAGAAAAAGGCTGTATGCATTGCCGTGAGGACATCTGGGTGGGGTTTTATGTTCCTTCTCATGAATATTCACTGTTTGCTTCAGTACTACAGTGTTATGATTTGGTAACTAGTAATATCACATTTTACAAGCCAACAAAAAACAATTCGTTAAGAATTCGAAGGTGGATTTCCTCTAACAAGCAGTTCATGTAACACAACTAAATACCCAAACGTGACATTTATTATTGATGGAAAGCAAAGATGATGTTTATCTTGACTGTCCTTGATGTTCAGAGCATCTGACAACTTATAGCATCTCTATATAGAAAAAAACTGAGCAGCAACGTAAAGTGCTTTGGAAAAGCAGCCTATGTAGATGCAACTCACTGGATATATTAGATATTTACACTCATATCAATATTGTAGAGCCAGAAAGTCTGGAATCAAATTTTTTGCATGTGAACTGCTACTTCTAAAACTTTATTTTTTTATAATTCATGGCAGCTCATAACCAAAAATGTATTCCATTAACAGCTACAGGCTATGAACTTATTTATCCCGAAGGAGCACATTTCAATTGCTTCTATAGACCAAACCCATCTACATACTGATGCTTTTGTCATGCTCTCAGTTAACAGAATCAGCTTGCTGGACAGAAAAAAACCTATAGAAAGCTTTTTTCTCCAAAGAACCAAATATTCAACTTAAGACCACATTGTTAGATTTTTTTTTTTTTTTAAATAGGTAAATGATTCTTTGCTGAACCTAAAAAAAAAAAAACAAAAAAAAAAAACATCTGAAGAATCTTTATATAGTCAAACAACTGATATTATGTGGTCAACATGAACTATAAACGACGTGAAATCAAAGTGATTTCAACTTGAGTGAGTCAATGTAAAGTGATTCTGCCTCATACCTGCACGAGACGGTGATCTCCACTTTGGTGGCGGGAATATTCCCCGTGATAGGGTCGAACTCGGACACTGAGGCCATGTCCTCCAGTTTATCCATAACGTCGCCTTCCATGGGCGCGCGGGACAAGAAAAAGCTCTCTACTTCAAACAGTTTTGCAGTTGTGGGTCCTGCGGTGCTTACTGAAATCTCACAGCTCCAACGAGGCGCGGGCGCACGCAGGACCGCAGCAGGGTGACAGAGAATCAGCGTCTGTGCCGGAGGCGCACTGGAGACCGCGGATGCCCTGCGATGCGCTCAAATTAATAAACCAGCAGATTTGCAAGAAAAAAAAGATGACTACATAAAGGGTTTGGTTTGCCAAATGAAAAACTCAAGGGAGAGTACAAGTGCGCGACTCTTCTGACAGCCGTGAGATCTCTGTGCCTGCACTGTGTGGAGTGGAAAGTAAAAGAGCAGAACTCCACCCCTCGCGCATTCTTTCACATATTCGTGCTTTGCTCTCTCTCTCTCTCTCTCTCGGCGCAGCATCACGCTATTGATCCACAGATACGGCTCATTACTGTCTGAGCTATTTCTCAGGGCGGTTAACTTCTGAAATACAACCCTCAACGCACACTGTAAAAATAACGAGAGGAAATTAACGCAAAATGCTACATTAAAAACCTGCAAGTTGGTTAACTGCCACGTCAGTCACATTTATTTACATAGCGTTTTATACAATAACTCTGATTCAAAGCAGTTTCACATTAATAAACAGGATAATATGTGCTAATGTTGTAAAATGAATTAGTCATGAAACTAATTCAATTTCAGCTGTAAACCAGCTCCACAACAGTGTCGTTATTTAGCTCCATTTAGTTCGATGTTGTTTCAATTCAGTTCAATGACAGTGCCGATGCTAGTGTCATTATCCAGCTCAAATTCAGTTCAATTTTTATTCTCATCCGATAGTAGCAGTGCAGTTAATTCGAGCTATAAGTTACCTTACCGTACACACTGAAAAAAAATGTGTAGAAACAATTTTTACTCAGAAACTGCACTGCAAAAAATTACATTACATTGTATTAAAGACTGAAATTGTATTTTTTTTAAACGTACTCCAAATGTTTTACTTTTATTTACAACTTACAAAAAACATTCTTACAGGTAAAAAAAAGAAATAGGTTAATAAATGTGTTTTACTGTTTACAGACAAAATATTATACCAAAACACTGCATTTTTTTTTTTTTGGAGTCATAAATAATAATTATTACAAAGAAAGAATGTTAAAAGTTGCTTGAATTAGTTAAAACAAACAATTTAAATTTTCTAGGCAACAGAGGAGTTTCTTGATATGACAACATTTCAACATAAGTGGTTTGTTATCAACAAATATTTTGAAAGGACTAGAATAATTATCACATAAAATCCTTTTACGTCTAGTGGATGACAGGAATCTGAGTTAGAGCTGATAAAAAGCACAGCATGAGATGGCACATCCAGAGTTCTTCATGCTGCAACTGCATTTCAGCACCATAGGATTGGACAGCTCCGTCATCCCCTTTCCTGCTATCTAGCAACACTAATTGAAAATAAATTAATAAATAAATTTTAAAAATTACTAGTAAAGACAAATTCCCACCAAAGGTTCTTAGAATCAAAGTTAATCACGTCAGATTTAATTACAGCCACTGTTGTCTACCCTGAACCCAATGGCCCTGTTGACCCATTTCAGGGCTTTTTCCCTACACACCAAACTTCCTCCAAACCACCCAGTGGGTAATTATGGGTGTTACTAACTGACTGGAGGGGGCTAACTGACACAATGGTGCTGCACTGATTTTGAGGCTTGATTAAAATGTGTGTGAAAAAGAAAATAGAAACACTATAAAGAGAGAACAGAGTGAATATGAGACAGAACGAGAACCCTCCAAACTCTTGAATTACTCTGCTGCTCGGAATGCATATTTCCTATCAACTGCATCTGTTATTGTTGCTCTTGAGCCGAGAGTGAAGATGGAGAGACACTTCATTCAGTCTTTCCCCTTGGTTTGGATCCAATTCCACAGAGGACTTCACAGATTGACATTCAGCCCTGCCTTTCCGTCACACACACTGGCGGATCAGACACAGACGCCTCTTTTCTCACTGCCTCCGTTAAATTTCCGTCTCCAAAAATCACTCGGCACAATAAATCAGAAATGGAAAATGGAAAACAAGGCACCGTCACTGAACTAGCCACTGCTACGTAATTTCATGGCTTCATGCATGGTGGAAACCATTAGTCAAGTGGCTTTCCTGAACATGACAACATTTATCCACAGGCCAGCCCATCTGGACACAAAGTAATGGGAGAGTGTGTCATAGATTCGGTTCTTTCTCAAGCTAAAAATTCCTGTAGTATCTGTCTAGACATCCGTAGCAGGTCATCCCTGCCATATCTGCTCACAGACCCTCAATGCAACCCAGTACATCATTTCATCCATCACTTCCTAAAGAAATACCAACCGCATATCCTTTATCTTCAACCTCAGGTCATGGGATTCAGTGTAAGATGGGTGTTTTTAGTTACACAGCCAGTGGAATTGTTAAACTGACTCCATTTCCAAAGCTACATTTATGTCAATTCTGATTTGAAAAAGAAAAGAGAACATTTTTTTTTTCTTACAGTTTGAAGATGTAAAGGAAGTAACAATTGATCTTTTGTTCCATATTGTGACAGAAATCCAAGACTTTCAAAAAAAGAAAAAAAGTAGGGCGGGGACTTAGTTTTATACATTGGTGGTTTATTGGATTTTGAGATGTGTGCACTGCACTCAAAATGTGAAAATCAGACTAAATGATTGGAGAGGTAATATTTTGATTAAACATTACATGATGAAGCATATGCATGGATGAAGAGTTCACAATAAGATGAATAATATGCATTTACAAAATAGACAGAATAGATTAATTTTCTGTTTTTTGCTGTTATTGTCTGATTAGGTGCTGCAGTGATGACGTGTTTTTGTAGGCCAACCCGGAAGTTAGCATCTCCCTGGTTCCCTGGACAAAAACTCAACAGGATTTTCATTGGCTTTCGGATTACTGCAAAACATAAGTTCTGTGGCTAACAAAAGTTTCTGATTCTTACACATTTTATTCATCATAAGGAGCTGGCTGTCTGGTGCAGTCTTAACAACCTGGAGCTCAACACGCTCAAAACAGTGGAGATGACCGTGGACTTCAGGAGAAACCCCCTGCGCTCCCCCCACTCACCATCATGAACAGCAGTGGTTGCTGTGATTGCAGTGGAGACATTCAGGTTCCTAGGCACCACCATCTCTCAGGACCTGAAGTGGGACACTCACATCAACTCCATTGTTAAAAAGGCCCAGCAGAGGTTGTACATCCTTCGCCAGCTGAGGAAGTTCAACCTGCCACAGGAGCTGCTGAAACAGTTCTATTCCACCATCATTGAATCTGTTCTCTGCACTTCAATAACTGTCTGGTTCAACTCAGCTACCAAATCTGACCTCAGAAGACTACAGAGAGTAGTCCGGACTGCTGAGCAAATCATTGGTACAACCCTCCCCACTCTCCAAGGACTGTACTTATCAAGAGTGAGCAAAAGGGTTGGTAAAATTACTCTGGACCCCTCATATCCAGCACACTCTTTGAACTGTTGCCATCTGGTCGACGCCACAGAGCTCTGAGCACCAGAACGGCCAGGCACAGGAACAGTTTCTTCCCTCAGGCAGTCCATCTCATGAACACTTGACAATAATTGTGGAACACACACTATTTATACACTTATACACGTATTTATCTAACACACATACTTAGTCTACATTTCAATTTGCACATAATATTCCTGTACATACAACTGTCTATTTGTATATTTTTATTCCTTATTTACTTTTTTTTTTAATTCTTTTTATTATCTGTGTTTTTTGTTCTGTCACTGTCATTCTGTTGTACTGTGGAAGCTTCTGTCATGAAAACAAATTCCTCGTATGTGTAAACATACCTGGCAATAAAAGCTCATTCTGATTCTGATTCTGATTCTGATCATGATAAACTTCACAAATGCACACGACTTACTGAAGCTGAAATGCTAAAATGATCTCATTTTCAGGTTTTGGCCTACAAAAACTCTCTCCATACTCACTCTGTGTAGTAGTCCAGTGAAGATATTGTAAAGACAGCCTAACCAAAGCTAAAATCATGATTTGAGCTGGTAACGACAGGTCGTTGCACACTATATTTCGAACTGCTAAAGCGTTTTGTTTTTAGCAGTTCATCTGTCTCTTATTTTGCCACAAGCTGATGAAAGCAGCTGTGAGAACGTAGTCTATCTCCCCTGCACAGATGATTCCCTCTCTGGATTCCTTCTGGGTTTGACCACATGTTGCTTCAGTTCAGAGAGGTGGATTCTGTCACCGCTGGCTCAACGGATACACAATGGCTTATTTGTTAGTAGTCAAACTGAACTCAGTCCTCCTCAGGCAGCAGTCTGTTTAAGAGTTATATCTTCTCTAAAGCTTGTGACAAATGCCACTTTCCATTCAAGAAGTACAGACCTATGGAGAAGCAATACATTTAGTGTTTGAGCAAAAGCGCAATATCAGACAGCTTGTTTGAAGCCATTGGTTTCTAATTCAAAAAAATATGTTCTCTTCTTTAAATAAAAGAGTGATCTATGAAAGCTTTTAGATGGCAAAGTTATAGATTTGTAAAGATCATTTATCGTCCACAGCACTCTGACTGTCGCCCTGTATAGGGATCTAAAAAAAAGTTCAATTTAAAAGACAAGAAAGCTAGTTCTCTCACAGATGACAGATATGGTGACACATGCCATAGTAACAAGTAGGTTTGGGGGTCAGGTGATTTGTTCTATGACAGGAGGACTGTCTCTTTCTCTAATGTTCTTATGTAAAGTCACAGTTATAATCACTTTCAAACTAAATAAATCTCTTAGCACAACATTGTCGACTGAGGCCCACGCCATTTACTCACTCTTATGTCGTTCCAAACCTACATGACTTTCTTCCTTCTATGGAACAAAAACAGAGATTTAATAAGTATCCACTTGGGTGAAGTCTATGCAAAGGCAGTAACCTGTGGCTCACTTTAGCACATAATAAAGTACCCAAGCACGTGTATGGCAGCAAAACTTACACGTGGCTCGATGATCATTTTCCATGTGTACCGGCCACAACACAAAATTTAAGTAATTTTAACAGTAAAATTGTGGCAGTCAGCATCATGCACTTCACACTCTAGTCAAGTAGATGGTGGAAACGTTCACCTGGCATGCCTTCTGGTATTTTAATAGCAAACATAAAATGTGCAAATGTTGAAATTTTTGAGGTGAATCATTTCTTTAAAATTAATTCTGTGAGAAACAAAGAATACACTCTAACACAAAACAGGTTTCTGAACTTCACCTTGCATGTTCCTACCTGAAGAAGCTGAGCATATTTGCAGGTCCAATCTCTGCTGAACAGTTCTCTAAGAAAGCCTTTAGAAATGACCTTTGATAACAAAAGAACAAGCCAAAGCAGTGAAAATGGAAAAGAGAGGGCTGTCAAAATAATATTTGGGCTCAGAGATTATTGCCCTTTGTACTTGGAAAACCAAAACAAACATTCTGGTTAGAAGTCAAGCAACACTCAAACCTTCAGAAGTTTTTCTGCACAATCTTCAAGTCAGTTTCTTGTATTTTTCAGAAGATCATGCATAGGTCCTTTCTTCAAATATCTGCAATCTTTGCAAATTTATTCTTCATAAATGTAGAAGAAAATAAACAACTAATTAATTAACTAATCAGGAAAAGCATTCTCTTTTGATCTCATCAAATCTTTTAATTCTTTTGCAGCATTGAGTGGTCTAACCAATCACGGTCGTGTTAAGCAACCAATGGCCAATCAGAGGCATTTACCTTAGGAGCTGGTGTATTATGAAATCCACTCAATTCTACTCAAAATGGTTTTCAGTTTTAATGATTATAACTGAAGTGATTGACAATGGAAGAGGGGAACTGCAAAAATAATTGAAATATAAATATACAAAAAAAATAATAAGATAATAAAAGAAATAAATAAAATATAGATTAAGATTACTTTGTCAAAGAAAAATTATGATTTGTTAAAATCTTGCTGTTCTAAGATACATTTAAAAGGGACAAGTTGAGGTTGGTAGGTTTTTGCAAAGTAACAATAAGGAACAATCTGTCAGTTGAGAAGATATATTCCATAAAAACGGAAAAGTCTGTTGTCCTTTGACATAAGATTCCAATAGCCAATTTTAAGTCAGAAGGATTCTGTGGAGATTCGATGAACCTTCTAGAACACACTGTTCTTTGGTCAGGAAGGTTCAAGGTATTATGAAGGTTTAAAGTGTCAGAGAGTGCAGCAATGCTTCACTCATAGCACTGGAACAGAATATCACACCATTACGACCCAATTTCAACCCCTTCTCTCAGCGCACATATACATATTCATGAACTCACTAATCAGAGACCAACCATATGCACGCGCGAAAGAGGAGATGTTAATTATAACCAGCCGGTTCAAAGAGCACTGAGTGCTCATTAAGGGTTGGGTGCAAAATAAAGAGATGTACGTGTATGACAATGACAGTGCTGGAACTATGTTTTTCATTTTTTTTTTTTTAATTGGAGGGAGATACCTGGAAAGATAGAGAGAATATTGAAAAAAGTTACTGGGAAACACCAAGGAAAGAAAGGCACAGTGCTATAAATTGCATTTTAAATACCCTATTAGTATAAAAGAAATATCAAAGTATTAAATAAAGATAACATCAAAGATTCAAAAATATTCAGTATATGAACTGAAAAACACACACACACACACACACAAACACAAATAAGCCTCATGTTGTGTTCTGGTCATTCTGACCTGGACAGGATTTTCTTTTTCCCCGAAAATGCTAGTTAATATTAATGCACTGGACTAAAACTCTACTGATTTTGCTCACACTGGGTATAACAAATTATATTATATATAAATAATTTTTGCACTTTTTAAAGGATTTTTTTCTCCAACCAAGATACACTTGTGATGTTCCCAGTCAAAAATGACCGGCCTATAAAAAATTGCTTGTAAATCCCTCATTATGTTATATTATTACCAAATACTGGATTTAATCTAATGAGAGATTTACAAACAATTTTTAAAAAGCCAGGAACACCAAATTACATAAAGGATTTTTAGTACAGCACAAGGGTTAACACAAACTAAAGTGAACTGTTAGGTAAGATTTCAAGGCAACCAAGCAGAATTATATTTGCTTTCTGTTGCAATGAATTTTCTTTTTCGGTTCCATGAGGTGCCAAACGCGCACAAACATTCACAAAATCATTACTTGTTTCTCATTCAATGCCAGCTGCCATTCTACAGTAGATATGTCATCTGCTATGAAAAAGGGCAATGGCAGGAAATAGGAAGGCGAGTTGGAAGCTTTAAAAAATTACCGGTTTCCTCGAAAGCATTATGTGAACACCTACGCAGAGTCAGAAATGTCAGATGTTCCCCCATGTAAACAAACACCCAACCTCCAAAGACACTTCCAAGACTATAAACACATGCTGCAATCTGTGACCTTTTTCCAATCTTTCATTAAATCAGTAATGTTTTACATTCTCTTTTGCATTCTAACGTTTTGTATTTCAGTGTCTTGGAATTGCTATTAACTGTTAAGTCATTTAATTCTTAGTTCCTCTACAAACCTGCTGCTGTCAACAATGCACTGAGCTGCTATGATAGAGGAATTATCCCACAGACAACAGCGAATGCTAATCTTGTTACTCTAGGACACCAACCGATGCTAATGTGGTTTGATGTAAACGCAGCGGCAACTCCTTCTCACAAAATACATCAAAAAAGATTCATGAAAAGAATATGAAGCAATTTAAAAGACAATATTTTGTTATTGATTTACAAAGAAACATTTTTTGGATCACTTTTAGATTCATGTGTGGAACAAAATAATAATCCTGTAAATATAATTCAGTTTAAGGCCGGGGGGAATTGATCATTCAATGAGAGAGGCTGGAGAAGTATATCTTATCAAAGCTGTATAGAAATGTTTGGTTTCAGCTACACAACAAAAAACACAAATAGAGGAATGAGTAGTACAAACTAACAGGGCTAGTTGTAATATAAGCAAGGGCTGAACTTTTAAACGAGGAGTATGATGAAATTTCATTTGTTTCAGTTGTTTACTCATATCAAAAATAAATAAATAAATTCCGAAACATTTTAAAAATGCACTACTGTTCAAATTTTGGGGTCAGTAAGATGTTTTTGGAAAAAAGTATCTTATGCTCACCAAAGCTGCATTTATTTGATCAAAAATACAGTAAAAATAGAAAATGGTGAAATATTGAAATTAAATATTATTACAATTTAAAATATTTTTCTTTTTTATAATGCTATTTATTCCTGTGATGGCAAAGCTGAATTTTCAGCATCATTACTCCAGTCTTCAGCTTTACATGATACTTCAGAAATCATCCTAAAATGGTCCATTTTGGTGTTCAAGAAACATTTCTTATTATTATCAAACAGATGTGCTGCATTTTCGTGGAACCCGTGATTTTTTTTTTCAAAATTGCTCAAAGAATAGAAAGTTCAACAGAACAGCATTTCACTTTTGATCTATTTAATATGTCCTTTTTGAATAAAAGTATTAATTTCTTTCAAAAAATAAGGTTCATTTTCACCTCAGTTTTTAGTGTTTATTTAAAACTCAGCATAACTTTAATCTCAACTTTTATAGTCAGAAGTGACTAACCAGGTTTAAAACCCAGTTGAGTTGGGATTTTTTTATTTTTTAAATTATAATTTTTAGTTATTTTATAAAAATAGTTAAAAGAATGTGCTGTATTCAAGTATGTACTGAAAAAAATGTGAAACAAGGTCACATATGTACCAGATATGTGTAAAATGAATGTGTAAAAGCTGTAAACATCACAAAACTATGTTTATGAACGTCTTGAATGTAAACATTAAATGTAGTTATTTGTAAAACCATGAGAAGCATTAAACTACATGAGCACACACTGTTCCTTTTGAGGGATGAATTACACTCCTCTTATAAAAGACTGAAAGTTGACTCAACCTTTGTGTTGTGTGTCAAACTGAGCATGGAGAAAAGAAAGAAGTGTAAAGAGTTGTCTGTGGATTTGAGAGAAAAAATTGTGGAAAAACATGGACAATCTCAAGGCTACAAGTCCATCTCCAGAGATCTTAATGTTCCTGTGTCCACTGTGCGCAATATCATCAAGAGGTTTACAGCCCATGGCACTGTAGCTAACCTCCCTGTATGTGGACGGAAGAGAAAAATTAATGAAAAATTACAACAAAGGATTGTTTTGAATGGTGGATAAAGAACCCTGATTAACTTCCAAAAAAATTCAAGCTGATCTGCAGACACAGGGTACAACAGTATCAGCTCGCACTATCCGTCGCCAGCTGAATGAAAAGGGACGCTATGGTAGGAGACCCAGGAGGACACCACTGCTGACACAAAGGCATAAAAAAAACAAGACTGGAGTTTGCCAAAACTTATGTGACAAAACCACAATCCTTCTGGGAGAACGTACTGTGGACAGATGAGACAAAAGTAGAGCTTTTTGGTGAAGGACATCATGGCACTGTTTACAGAAAAAGAAATGAGGCCTTCAAAGAAAAGAACACAGTCCCTACAGTCAAACATGGTGGAGGTTCAAAGATGTTTTGGGGTTGCTTTGCTGCTTCTGGCACTGGATGCCTTGACTGTGTGAACGGTATCATGAAATCTGATGATTAACAAAGAATTTTGGGGCGCAACGTAGTGGCCAGTGTCAGAAAGCTGTGTCTCCACCAGAGGTCATGGGTCTTCCAGCAGGACAATGACCCGAAACACACTTCAAAAAGCACTCAGAAATGGTTACAAACAAAGCGCTGGAGAGTTCTGAAATGGCCAGCAATGAGTCCAGTTATTTTTTCCAAAGGGGGTGCTACCAAATATTAAGTTAAGGGTGCCAATAATTTTGTCCAGTGCATTTTTTGAGTTCTTTGTGGAATTGTATCAGATTTGACTTTTCTTTTCTGTTTTTTTGTGTTGTTCCAATGCAAACAAAAAAAATATACGTGAGTACCAAAACATTTGCAACTGCAACAATTTTCTGAGAGAAGGGTTGCATTTTCTGACAGAATTGCAAGGGTGCCGATATTTTTGGCCATGACTGTATGTTCATATCATTCAAGCCTCGATGACAGTGTGGACAAGGATGTGAGATTTGATATCAAGTGAGCACAATATCATAAAAACCTCAGGCACATACACACACACACACTCCTAGGCTATATCAGCATATAGTATTATGATCTCACATCACTGCATATGAGCAAACATCACTGTACATCCATGCACATGTGCCTAGGGACATCATTAGAGGAAACAACGGAGCGAAAGAGTGTGTGTGTGTGTATCCATACACCTCACAGATGTGTGAACTAAAGAGTTCAACTCACAAAGCTCTGCTAACTCTAGATCTGGTTCCATCCAATCGGGTGATGAGTAGCTATAACCTCAGGGAGGCTGAGCAGCTCCAAAAACTGCAGCGGGGAAGAAAAAACAGGAATTTGTCTAGTTCACCAATTGTATCATCTTCACTGCAACCATAAAGAATTGGAATCGGTTAAACGGCATCAGTCACTACCAAATCCATTGTTTTACCCCCTAAGGAAATTCACAACAGTGATCAATAGTGACCGAGTGGCGGGTCAGGTCTATAACAGGCATTAGCTGAATATGATCGATGAATCTGAAGATGAAAGTATCGTTTCACTTCTCTTATCATGGGAGGGGGGGGATTGTGTATGATTCTTGCCCGTTCTCCAGCTCAGTAGATGCCATCACAGACATTACTTATTTTCTGGCCATACTGACAGCTCCACTGACAGGGCACAAATAATAAAAAGCCCTCCAGGGAATTGACCGCTAAATAACGACTTATCTTGACATCAATATCCGAACCGAACACGTTTTAATCTGAGGTCCACACAATGGAGAATACATGGGTGTTTCAGCAAGGGTATAATGACAGAGGTAAACAGAGTATGAGCTGCTGCAGAATGTTGTTTCGGAAACTATTTTGTTTTGCTCTACAGTAGATAACTCATGTTAAACAAACTCACATATTATTCATAATGTAGACAGTGCAAAGATGCCCTCTGGAGTGGCACAGAATTCAAACTAACATCATGAGTGTCAGTGTAAACGATGTAACGGAGTTAAAAGTTGTTGACTTTGTGTCTTCAGTTATCAAATACCTACAAAGCTTACTCAAAAAAATAGAGTGGGGTAAAATGTGTCACCGTGTTAATCTATCACTGAAAGATGCACTTTAGAAAAGTGTTTAAAACTTTTTTTTAAAGAAATTAATATTTTATTTAGCAAGGATTCATTAAATTGATCAAAAATTGTAACACTTTTACATTGTTTTCTATTGATTTCTATTTTAATGAAATAAATGATTTTTTTTTACTTTCTATGCATCAAACAATCCGGATAAAATGCATCATGATTTCCACAAAATTATTAAGCAGCACAACTGTCTTCAACATTGATAATAATAAATGTTTCTTGAGCACTAAATCAGCATATTAGAATGATTTCATGAAAGATAATGTGATGGTTTTCAAATCAATGCAGCGTAGATGAGCATAAGAAATGTCTTTCAAAAATATTTTAAAAGTCTTACCAACTGCAAACTTTTGACTGGTAGTGTATATGCTGGTCAACTGCCAAGATATAAAACATTGTCTTTTGTTTTGGCTACAGATTAGACATGAATTATTAAATTTTTGCTTAACTGGTATCTGTGGGGTAAAGCGTGCCAGATCCTTCAGAGTAAGTGGCTCCATTAGTGAGCTTTGCATCCAAATTCAGGAAATGTCAAATATTATAAAATTATGAAAACTGTTTTACTACATTCAGATATTCAGAATATTAAATCTTTTCAGGCTGGTTTATAAAAATAAGAATAATGCTCAAAGTAAGACTGTACATGAATGAGAATGTACATAGACTTTTATATAAAGTGGCTTACAAATAATAAATAATAGCGCCTGAGGCAAGAATAAGCATGTCATTCTCTGTAGCTAAAAGGCAACTTAAAACATAAAGTACTCTAAAATGATTGATTGTAAAATGATCTTTTCAGCATTACATTGTTTCATACGGTTAAGTATTTCCTTCATTTTCATGAAAAAAAAAAAACTATTAGCTTCAAGTGCTGGGCATTCACAAATTGCCCAAAAAGCTGTGCAATTTCATATGGCTGTGCCGTCAATACAAGAAACATCAGGGACAATCAGCAAAGACGGCACATTTCAATACCACACTATGAATGCTGCTTCTGTAACATCTGAACTTGTCTTACGTCAATAGCATTCATGGCCTGATATGCTAATGACTGACATTCACTGCAGTTCACCAGGGTAAGAAGATATACAGATAGAGCTTGCCGATGGGTTTTAAAGCACAATATTCTGTGGAAGCATTAGAAAGAGCTTAATTGCCAATTCCTCATAACTAATCATATTCCTTTCAGTCCAAACAAACAAACTAACCCTCAATTAGCTGTTACAGGACACAATTACCATGACTGCCTACCTATGAATTATACAAATGCAGAGTAATGTTTTTTTGCCATTGCGTGCAGTGCATCAATAATCAAACAGAAAGGTTTTGTTGATAACACGGATTGGACGGGAAATACTAAATAAATAAATGAATCAAATTATATATACAGGTGCATCTTAATAAATTAGAATGTCGTGGAAAAGTTAATTTATTTCAGTAATTCAACTCAAATTGTGAAACTCGTGTATTAAATAAATTCAGAGCACACAGACTGAAGTAGTTTAAGTCTTTGGTTCTTTTAATTGTGATGATTTTGGCTCACATTTAACAAAAACCCACCAATTCACTACCTCAACAAATTAGAATACTTCATAAGACCAATAAAAAAAACATTTTTAGTGAATTGTTGGCCTTCTGGAAAGTATGTTCATTTACTGTATATGTACTCAATACTTGGTAGGGGCTCCTTTTGCTTTAATTACTGCCTCAATTCGGCGTGGCATGGAGGTGATCAGTTTGTGGCACTGCTGAGTTAGTACAGAAGCCCAGGTTTCTTTGATAGTGGCCTTCAGCTCATCTGCATTTTTTTGGTCTCTTTTTTCTCATTTTCCTCTTGACAACACCCCATAGATTCTCTATGGGGTTCAGGTCTGGTGAGTTTGCTGGCCAGTCAAGCACACCAACACCATGGTCATTAAACCAACTTTTGGTGCTTTTGGTAGTGTGGGCAGGTGCCAAATCCTGCTGTAAAATGAAATCAGCATCTTTAAAAAGCTGGTCAGCAGAAGGAAGCATGAAGTGCTCCAAAATTTCTTGGTAAACGGGTGCAGTGACTTTGGTTTTCAAAAAACACAATGGACCAACACCAGCAGATGACATTGCACCCCAAATCATCACAGACTGTAGAAACTTAACACTGGACTTCAAGCAACTTGGGCTATGAGCTTCTCCACCCTTCCTCCAGACTCTAGGACCTTGGTTTCCAAATGAAATACAAAACTTGCTCTCATCTGAAAAGAGGACTTTGGACCACTGGGCAACAGTCCAGTTCTTCTTCTCCTTAGCCCAGGTAAGACGCCTCTGACGTTGTCTGTGGTTCAGGAGTGGCTTAACAAGAGGAATACGACAACTGTAGCCAAATTCCTTGACACGTCTGTGTGTGGTGGCTCTTGATGCCTTGACCCCAGCCTCAGTCCATTCCTTGTGAAGTTCACCCAAATTCTTGAATCGATTTTGCTTGACAATCCTCATAAGGCTGCGGTTCTCTCGGTTGGTTGTGCATCTTTTTCTTCCACACTTTTTCCTTCCACTCAACTTTCTGTTAACATGCTTGGATACAGCACTCTGTGAACAGCCAGCTTCTTTGGCAATGAATGTTTGTGGCTTACCCTCCTTGTGAAGGGTGTCAATGATTGTCTTCTGGACAACTGTCAGATCATCAGTCTTCCCCATGATTGTGTAGCCTAGTGAACCAAACTGAGAGACCATTTGAAGGCTCAGGAAACCTTTGCAGGTGTTTTGAGTTGATTAGCTGATTGGCATGTCACCATATTCTAATTTGTTGAGATAGTGAATTGGTGGGTTTTTGTTAAATGTGAGCCAAAATCATCACAATTAAAAGAACCAAAGACTTAAACTACTTCAGTCTGTGTGCATTGAATTTATTTAATACACAAATTTCACAATTTGAGTTGAATTACTGAAATAAATGAACTTTTCCACGACATTCTAAATTATTGAGATGCACCTGTATATGTGTGTGTGTGTGTGTGTGTGTGTGTGTGTGTGTGTGTATTTATATGCTGCAACTGAAAAATTAATTTTCGGATCTCATACTGTTTGTGACATTCAGATTATTAAATGGTAGTGATATGACCTGAGCAAAGTTAAAAAATACTATTAGATATTATGCACCAAAGGTGAACAGGTGAACAGCATATATGATAATGACTGTTTACTTTAATGATAGCAGTGCCCTGCATTGCCCGGACAAAGCCATCCACTTAACACCCATCAGCAATTATGATAATTGCTCTATTCTCCACACCAGCAGCTGTCCATAAACAGGATGGGCTGCTGTTTCCCAAAGACCTTCTGTAGAGGAGGTGAGGGAAGTCCGGGCACCAAGCCCAAACTCAAACAAAGCCATTAGCACACACAAAAGAGTTACACGTGCCATGAAAGAAAACCAACACTAATGGATACCAAAAGAGCAGCAAACCATTTCCTATTAACTTCTCCCATTATCTCTATTAAGCCAGAATTAAAGAAATAGAAGCGAACAAAAGAATGAAATTATCACTGATGTGTTCTTAATTACTTCCTCATGTTTGTGACTAATTACTCTGGACATAGCCTCAACCTCCAAACCAAAAATATAATATAATATAATATAATATAATATAATATAATATAATATAATATAATATAAATTTTCTGTAGATTTTAAGGTAAAGATTTTTTTTATGACCAAGTATTTAAAAATGGGATAAATTTAAAGAATTTTAAATGTGTTTATGTTATCAAATGTGTTCTCTTAATGTAAATGTCTAGGGACCAAAGAATCATTGTCAAGAGTTGTATTAACAACACTTAAAAGTAAAAAAAAAACAACAACAACTTCCAACTGATCTCCAGTACTTTTTAATTGATTTTAGAAAAATAAAAATTGCTTAAGGCTTTAATAGCTCTGCTACCAAACACTAGAATTTTCTGGTGCAAATGATTCTAAAATGGAGATATATTTACTTGATATGCAAAATGACACAAGATAAAAAGTCTTGTTTTCTGTGAAACTGATTAAAATGAAGTAAGTTTATGCTCAAAATGAAGTGACTTCACGCTTAAAACAAGAACAGATATCTGCCAATGGGCTCAGAAAAAGCAACTTAAATAAAAAGGAAAACAAGTTTCATACCCCACTGACAGATAACTGCTCTTGTTTTAAGCATAAACTAACTTTATTTTGGTACATTTTTAGGATATGTTTACTTTAGATGCAAATGTAAAATAATTTTAGATATTAATGTTTAGATATCTGTATTGAAAAAATAAATAAATAAATGCTGAGGAAGATTTCTTGCAATGCATGCAACATTTAATGCAATGGCATCATCAATTTAAGACTTAAGACTAATTAAAGATTTTTAAGGCCTTAATTTGTTTAGGTCTTTTTATGACCTTATACCTTTTTAAGACCCACAGAAACCCTGAAAATGTAACTGATAAAATATCTACAGTACTACAATGAAATATGAATGATATACTTGTTATTTGCAAAAAACTGGGTCAGAATAAACGGTTGCTTCTGAATGGGCATCTACCAGCATGGGATAAGTCATGCTAACCAGCCAAACCTTGACCCCTTTATCCCTTCAAACAAGGAAACTTTATCATCATCTCTGAATTTCCTGGTGGGTTTGATGAAAAGAGGCGTGCAAGTTGGCTCACCTCCTGTAAGGTGAGAGAAAATCGTCCAGCGCTGGGCACGGCTTTGAGGAAAAAATGCTGCAATCACACCACAGAGAGCTGCAACAGAGGTCAGAGGTCAGAACAGATGATGAGAGGCAACAGACCATTGATATGAGTGAGGAATAAATTCCTTTGAAAAAACACTGTTGAAGCCCTTGATATGATCAAGAGCAAGATGACAACAAAAAAGCACAAAAAATTGGTTGTCTTTCTTTTTGCAACTTCTGTGTAGGGAGGCGGCACATAAATACAGTTGCCCCAAAAAGTATTTGACTTTGAAGCAGCACTTAAGAATTTATTAATGGTAATGAGTTGTATCAAGTTAGTTAGTTTTACATCATACAATAAATGTTGTCCAAAAAGTACTTTTGGATTATATTCACACTACACACTTTCATATTCTATATAAATACTTTTTAATGGTCGCAAAGTAAAGACTTATTCAAAAGAAGTACCTTCTGAGAGAGTATGTGATTTCAGATGCAGCTATGATCTTAAAATAACTAAAAAGGTTATGAAAAGTGAAGCTACTTCAGAGAAAAGGTCAGTCATCATTTGTTAGTAGATGCCATTTGGTTTGATATTTCACAACTAGCGCAATGACATTCATACATTTCTTTTTGTGTGACTTAAGTGTCCAAACACTTTTTTGGGGACACAGTATATCCACTGGGAAGACTCCAGACTTCCCTGTTAACGGAACAGACTGAAAGTGCTCAAACTGATCCAATAAGAAGTCTGTAAATGAGACTGGCTGTACAATCACATTAAAGTAAGAAAACCAAAGATACGCTACAAGATGAAATACACCTTTCTTAACTGGGACAGTACACAGGTCAGTTTTATGTGAAGTGAGCAATGGGCAATCTCAAATTTACTGCTGAAAACTAATTATGTTTACCATGTGTCAAATATGACATATGGCATTATTGCAGTCCCAATCAAAAACCAATAAAATGAAAAAATGAAATAACGGTTGCAATGAAGATTAAAGCTGGTCTTAAATTCAATAAGAGTCCCTGGCCTCAGGTTTTTATTTATTTTATTTTTTTTCGCATTAGTGCTGTTACTGAGCTAGGTTACTTTATACTCCAACATAAGATTAACAGCCCTCACCAGAGTCAGTAGTGCTTTTTCTGCCCATTAGTTAATGGGCCTTCTATGGTAGCAGTTTGGTAATCAATAGGCAAACAGGCTATTAGTTAACTTTATACCATTAGACACACTTTTCTGAGATGACAACTAGATTACACTTGCTGGATTAAACATGCAACAAAATGAGGTCACAACAGCATACTGCTACGTAGTCTACTCTTCATACTGTGTGCAGTATGCAATACAGTACTATTCCATTTCTACAAAAGGAATTATTTTGTGGTGGAATGAACATGGAAAATCTATAGGTCTGTTACATTTAGTAATCATTAGATTAGATAATTAGGGCGATTTTTTATTTTATTTTATTTTAAGTAAAATGTTAGTGAAGTTTGGTAATTAACATAAATGTTGCAAATGTTCTCTGTAAATAAAAACTTAATTAAAACGAATGAGTTTTCTTGCTGCCTCTATGAACATAAATTCCCACTGAAACCCAAAAGAAGGATAACCAGCTTTTTAATATTTGGTTATACAGGCCTACCCCTTTTAAAATTTAGATTTGTCCTAGTCTACTACTTTCAGATTAGACGTAAACTACCATTAAACCATAAATGTAATAAAAAGAGATCAGAACTATATTTAAATGATTGTTTCGGAAAATCTGTCCAAATCTATGCTTTTTGGTGATGCGCTTTATTTACATTCGACATGACATATGCATAAAAATGAAGTAAATAAGTGAGTTTTAGCACTATTGCAGATGGTGATGTTGGACGTTACCTCATTCATTATACAGCTTTCACAAACGCTAATCAAATATTCCATATTTCGTGTGTGTGTTTGAAGACAAACTGAAGAGAGCAGAGGAGCGGCTACAAAGTAAACAAGATCAATCATGTTGCATATGCAAAACGACAAAGCCCAGGGATCATATTTATCAAATACCTTTGCAGCACACTGCTGTGTCTGAGTAATACATTCCATCCATTACTTCACACATCAGGTTTGGCCAATAAACGACATACAATATGTCAATGGACTATTTGGATAAAAATGCAATTACACATGCAGCGGATAACCTGCATGAAAAATAGTTACGTCAAGGTGCGCGGCCGTAAAATCGCGAGATTTCTAGAGGTTCCATACGATGCACGACCAAAGCTACACATTTACAGCACCACAGTAAAGCCTGATTTGTATGCAAGTTTTAGTTCAGGTCTGTGAAACACAGACATTGCATGCTAGAAAACATCATTATATCCCAGAACAATGGAAGTGTACTAGTGGAAGTTGATTTGTTCCACGCCTGCTGTGACCTCGCGTCCTCATTGAATTCTCTGCTGGTGTGTTTTGACGATGCTGTGCTCATGGGGAAACTCAACTGGCACATTTACTGCTGCTCTGTAATTTTATTTATAGGGCATTCTACAGTATGAGTTCTGATGGGAGGCAGCCATCTGGTGGTGAAGCTCCTCACTGCATACTAAACAACAGCAATTGATAAATGATACAAAAAGTAGCCTATATGAGTGTTTAGCTTTGGTAGAGGTTTCCTTTAGAGCCCCAGTATAATGACTTGACCTGTGCCGCGTTCTTATCTGTGTAGGCGTATTTCTTATTGAACCAGAGACATTTGTGGTGCATTTCTTTGTGCTTTAAGATGATTCCCTCTCTCCACTTTAAGTCTGATGTTTCACAGTAGCATAGAGGCAACAGAAGCCTGTGTGTCACTAATCAAAGATCTGTCACATTCTGCTGGACACCCAAGGTAGAAATAGCATGTGGCTTGTTTTAGCCAGCCCAGTGGTCTTTTTGATACAAACATGAAATGCATAAAGTATATATGAACGATCTCATCACTGAGCATTAACAGACATGCTTTGAAATGAATATTTTACAGAGGTTTGTAAATTCACAATTTGTCAAGGAATGGTGCTGTAAAATATAGCTTGTGCATTGTGAAAGGTTTTGTTGCATAATTGAGGAAAGGCTTATAGGATAAGTTCTTCAAAGCATTTATAGCTGTAAATGTATCTTAAGATCTTTTTGTGCACTATCAAATATATCGCAGTTGAACAGATGTTGCATTGCTGTTGCAGCATTGTGATGCTCAGGGGTTCTGTTTACATATCAGGCTCGCAGCGCCTTTGATATCTTTGTAATTCTTGACCTACAAAGCAGAGGCTTCAATTCACACCCAAGAGGAACGCAAACATCAGAGTGCAGTCTTTGTTGTTGACTGTCTTGTCTGACAAATTCCCTTTTGAGCAATAAATTCCTGACAAAGATGCATTTGTTTATTTATATCACTACTGAAACCTCATTAGCAATGATCTCTCTTTTATTCTGTCTTTCCGCTTGTCCTGGTGGACACTGTTGTTTTTAGAACTTAAACTAAAACTTCAAAAAAGTAAACAAACATAAATAAATAAATAAAATGTGGATGTGGGTTTTTTCTTTTAAAAGATAGTAAGTCTATTTACTTTACTACCCTTTTTATTCAACATTATACACTACTGTTCAAAAGTTGGGGGTCAGTAAGATTTTTTTCTTGAAGAAATTAGTATTTTTATTCAGCAAAGATGCAATTAAATTAATAAATATGAACACTGAAGACTGGCATAATGGCTGCTGAAAATTGATCTTAGCCATCACAGGAATAAATTATATTTAAAATGAGATAAAGTATTTATCTGCTGTGAAACAGATTTTACAAGAGCATCTTTTATATATAATATATAATTGTATATAATAATGCATCTTTTCACAAAAGATAAACAATTTAGTCCTGAACACAATAGCTGTTCTTTTACTGTGAAGTAACAAACATATCTGATTACAGCAACTAAGACAACAGGTTATTGTCGCCACCTTATTCCTCAGCTTAATTTACCATTAATATTTTAAAAACTGACACCTTTGTTGGCAACAGTGTTGTTTCAGATACTATTCCACTGGACGGTCTCCCTAGACTTTGGACTTCTTTGAAAAAAGCAGATTTTAATCAGTTTCTTTGATCTAAATGGCTACAGTATAATAAGAGCTGTCTGTGGTACTGGATTCTGAACTAGCTTTTCATCTGGTTTGGTTTTTTTCTTGAAAAATATCTACAGTCTTCTAACCTTGCTGGATAAATGAAAATCTAATAATGGCAAATGAGAATATGCTTCCAGCCCAAGAGGCTGCCAAAATCTACCACACCAATTATGTCAGAAATGCCAGGGCCATCGGTGTCCTGTGGGCCGTTTTCACCATATTCTTTGCCATCATTACGGTGGTGGTTTTCATTCAGCCCTACTGGATTGGTGACAGTGTAAACACGCCGCAGGCTGGATACTTTGGGCTTTTTCATTACTGTATTGGCAACCCCATCACCTCAGAATTGGTCTGCAAAGGAAGCGTGTTTGATTTTGGTTCGATCCCCTCTGGGGCTTTCAGGACTGCTATGTTTTTTGTTGGCACCTCAATGCTCCTTATCGTAGGCACCATTGTGTGTTTGGGTCTTTTCTTCTTCTGCAACTCTGCAAGTGTTTACAAGATATGTGCATGGATGCAAACATCTTCAGGTGGGCAAAGTGTTTACCTGTTAGCTTTGCTAATAAGCATAAATACATTTTGAAAAGATGAAATGAGCATTTTAAAAGATGAAATTACAAAATTAACTAAATATTGTTCATTAATTTATTAAGGGTACACATCTGAATAAAGTTATACATTTATTTATTTGTTTGTTATTGATCAAGAGGCAGTGAGGGACAGTCACACAGTTCATTGTACTGTCTTGAAGGGAATATATATTACTATTACTTTCATCCATATAATGATAGAACTGTTTGGTTACCAACAGTCCTTAAAATCTTATTTTGTGTTCTGCAGAAAGAAAGTCATACAGCTTTGACATGAGGTAGATAAATAATGACAGAATTTCCTTTTTTAGGTTAGTATCCATTTAAATTTCTAGATTATTCCTAAATTGCACAACATATGTTTTTCTGAGTTTTCTGGCAGCAGCGAATATTTTGGAAAGACATCTTAAGAAATCTTTGTTGCATTAGCGAAGTTAAAAATACAAACTGCGTCTATCCCTCACGACCTCGTTTTCATTTGTGAAAAATTAAATATTGTCTCTACCCTGAATAAATGGATATTGTATTTTTAAAGTAGGACTTTAAAGGGAGAAGTTATAGAAAAAGTAACCTTTGCACTTGGTGTTGTAGCTGTGTTGATGGGGATGGGTTGTATGATTTATCCGGACGGCTGGGATGCTCCAGAGGTAAAGCGGATGTGTGGTGAGCGGACAGACAAGTACACGCTGGGGAACTGCACCGTTCGCTGGGCTTATATTCTAGGCATTATCAGCATCCTGGACGCAGCATTACTGGCACTGCTTGCTTTCACTCTGGGCAACCGGCAAGACAAACTGCTGCCAGACGACTTCGAGGTGGAGAATAACGGTAAGAGAAGCACTGATTATGGAATCATTTGGAGATTAATTAGAATGTATTTATGACTCCTAATTTGGAGCAAAACATGGAGTTACATTGGCTATGAGCTGGATAGATTCTCACTTTGAAAACACAGAGCCGGAATGTGCCGATGAATTGATTATTAATGTATCATAAGATTAATAATACAATTATCCGTAAATAATACGTCAAGCTTCTATCCTACTAAACAACTATTCATGGCTATATTTAGGCTGTAGTAACCTGTAGAAATACAAAATGCACATTTTTATTGATGGTGTTGTTTCCATTTGTTTATAGATAAAGCCTGAATCCAGCAGATCTGAACTGCAGTGGACTTGAAACTGGACATTCTAGTAAAGTTAAAGGAAATTATATATATATATATATATATATATATATATACACATACATACACACACACATATGTATATACATACACATATATACATATATACACGTACATATATATACACATATATACATATATGTACAAATCTGCTTTATAACAGTATTAATATTCTCTTCATGATAGATATATACATATATATACATATATATATATATATATATATATATGTATATATATATATATACACACATACACATATACATACACACACACATATATATATATATATATATATATATATATATATATATATATATATATATACACATACATATATGTATAATGAAGAGAATATTAATACTGTTATAAAGCAGATTTTTTTTTTTGTACTTTTTTTGGCAAAGGCTGTTAAAAAAAATTGTCTTATTTTTGTGCTTTATTTAGCATATTGCACAGATTGTTGTTAGATGAAGGGTCTGTTTGTCTGTTATGTTTTGTTTTTTCGTATATACAAAAACCATAATAAAAATATTTAAATAAAAAGTTTTTTTCAGTCTTTAAAAAACAGACTATAAATTGTCAAACCAGATCGATCCCAGATTGACAACCCCTGGTTTTTATGATGTATTTAATGTACCAAAGTGTTATTGAATCAAACGTATTTGTTTTCTCTTTACCTTGTTTCTATTGTTTTGCAAAGATGTAGCAACACAAGTTATCTAATTTTAACTTTTATCTGTCCAAAATATCAGTGTGCATTACAATGAAATGTACCTTGCTTTTTCACTTCCATTTTATAACATAATTTTTTTTTTTGAAAACAGCAAATCAGACAGACAGGTGCACCCATCTTCCAAATGCTTTATTAAAACACTTCTATCCAGCTAAATAATCTTAGCTTAGATGCAATAGTAGGATTTATTTTAAAAACTGTACATGGCTGTAATATACAGATCAAGGCAAACTCTTTGGTACACATATATACAGACACACACGCATGCACATGCGCGCACATAAATCACACGTACAACACACACTCACAAATGCTTTTCTTTTTTTTCCCCCCAAATATCACTTTTAGTGGCCCTTGACAGTTACTCACTTTATGTGGAAGCTTCTTGTACACAAAATGTACTGACCATGAGTGAGAAGACTTCAGCTATTTAAAATCTAATCTGAGACAGACAAGATCAAAACCTACTGAACTAATAAACACACGCACACACAAAAGACACTTGTATAGTTGAGAGAGAAACACAGAGGTGTGGCGAATCTTGACGCAGAACAGAAAGAATTCTTAATTTATACTCTACAGTCATAAAGGTTAACCAAACAATTCCCTTTCCTTAAATCACCATTCCTTTCCCACTCAGAAAATTATGAGTAACAAAATGATCTCTTGTGCATCGCACTGCAGTCCGAGTCGTCGGTACTCGGGAGGATTGGACTGCATCTCATGTTAGTACTGCAAATAAACAGACCTCCATCTTAATTTTTTTACAACTTCAGAAAATACCCCAGGTACCTAAATAGGTGCCTCCTAGGTCTACATTTTATCCTTTGCCAAAATAAGAGGGACGGCAGTGGGATCAAGGCGGGTGTAATCCTCACGAAAACCTCTCAACTCTGAAAAAGAGTAGAAGAAAGCTAGAACAAAAACAGACAGGTTTACTATTTCTCTGGTGAGCCAAGCAAATGAAATCACTCAGATTAACAGATGAAAAATAACTACGCCGATATGCTCTATAAACTGGAAAGTGATCTGTCTTGAGTTCAGAGAGATGGCCTGAAGTATGTGCAGTGACAGCAAGAGGCCACTAGAGGGCAAGCCAAGGGTGTCGCAGACAGTCTGCAGCAGTGGCTCTTTTCTCTGGCAGGAGCTCCAGCATTGGAAGCAGGAAATCAGTGAAGGTCTCGGCCTCCTCCCGAGGCCACTCATATTTATCCATCAGGACATCCAGCAAACCCCACGGCTTCAGTTTAGTGATGTGCTTCAGGTCACCTACAGAAAGCACACAATTAGAGACCAGGCTTCTCATTCCGTGCAGTACTCTAGTACTGATTTTTTTTCCTTGCAACATTTTGCCATTAACATGTTGCACCCACAAAGCCACATAAAATCAACATTAAACAATGCATTTCAGAGTGAAAATGTATTCAAATAAATAAAAAAAAAAAAAAAAAGTGAATAAAAAAACGAACCTTTTTTTGGAATAATGTACACTGGTAAATTGTGCAGAAATGTGCATTAAATTCAAAATTCTGATTTCATGATAACCGTAAAATGTATGTAAATCCAAATATACATTTTAAAAAAAACATTCATGAGGTTTTGCTTAGAATTGTTAGAGATGTACTACTGTTCAAGTTTGGGGTCAGCAAAGCAATTACTGCTACTCAGCATTAAACATGCATTAAATTGATCAAAAGAGACTTTTACATTCCAAAAGATCTCCATTGCAAATAAATGCTGTTCTTTTGAACCTTCATATGGTTTCCACAAAAATATTAAGCAGCAACTGTTTTCAACATTAATAATAAATGTTTCTTGAACACCAAGGCAGGATATTAGAATGATTTCTGAAGAATTATGTGACACTGTAGACTGGAGTAATGACTGCTGAAAATTCACCTTTGCCATCACAGGAATAAATTAGATTTTAAAATACAATGAAAATAAAAAAAAATATATATTTTAAATTATAATACTATTTCACAATATTATAGTTTTTACGGTCTTTATAAATCAAATAAATGCAGCCTTGGTGAACACAAGAGACTTCTTTCAAAAACATTTCAAAGTGGTATCAACCACAAACAATGAAAAGGAGTGTACATACTCATTTTTTAAGTTTACAATGCAGTTTAATCTTCTGAAATAAAAGCATCATGACTAGGTACAAAATGGCCGCATTACCTTTCTTGGTGAAAAACTCCTTGGAATATTTTCCGGTCAATAAGAGTTTGCGTGGGACGGCCCCCAGCAGTTCAATGATCAAAGCAATGTGGTCTACCATCACACACAGAGAGTGTCGAGCAGGGAGGGGGGTGGTGAGTTGGAGGGGAGGACGAAACATTGGACAACTTGATCAGACAGTGTTAATACAGTCATTCACCCAGCCTGAGAGCAGAGAGACGAGAGGGAAAACAAGGAGACGCAGCCATGTCCTGACAGCACAGACAGCAGTCACATAGTGAACTGTTTTCACATCAGAGATTCAGATTAAAGATTTTAAGAAGAATTGGACTTGTGTAATGCAGAAGTGTTTTTGAGGTTCTCCTGCCTCTGGTGGAGCTTCAAGCTAATTCAGCAGAGTCATGCCACAATTCCGTGGCTTTGAAGCTACAACAGTTCGTCTATTGTAATGAGGGCTGCCTCAGACTTGTAAGAAAGCCTCCTTGTGAACAACTGGACATTTGCTGAAGAATGGCAAATGTTTTCAAAAAGGTGATAAGGCTGTGCTGTCAATGGAGCTGCTGGATCTCCTCTTTTCCCTTCAAACCCCGCCCTCAGGGCAGGACTCTTCCTGACTGACAGGCGTACCTTTACAGCTGAAATATTCCTGTGAAAATTTCCCACTCAGAGCATAGTGATGGGGGATATGCCCCAAAAGCTCAATAATCAGAGCAAGGTGGTCTGAGAGAGAGAGAGAGAGAGAGAGAGAGAGAGAGAAGACAGAGACAGAAAGAGAACATGATTATGGAATGGGGACAAGCAGAAAGAACATGGACAGGAAAAGGACAAACTCAAGGCTAATGACAGTGGGCCAGAATGACAGATTACAAGCTAAACAGGGTGTCTTACATCAGTGTCTCCAGTTAGCATAGAAATGTTTGTTACACGGCTCTATGGAATATTTGATTCAGACAGCAATTTGGAGTTATATTTTTGCATTATGACCACTAAACCTTTGGGACACACCGTCCCTAAATGGAACTTCAAATAATAAAATTCAGGTTGATGGCAATAAGCCGGGGAAAAAAAAAAAAAAAAATTATATATTATATATACACATACACACATACACTCACTCACTCACTCACTGGCCACTTTATTAGGTACACCTTGCTAGTACTGGGTTGGACCCCCTTTTGCCTTCAGAACTGCCTTAATTCTTCGTGGCACAGATTCAACAACGTGTTGGAAACATTCCTCAGAGATTTTGGTCCATATTGACATGATAGCATCACACAGTTGCTGCAGATTTGTCGGCTGCACATCCATGATTCGAATCTCCCATTCCACCACATCCCGAAGGTGCTCTATTGGATTGAGATCTGGTGACTGTGGAGGCCATTTGAGTAAAGTGAACTCATTGTCATGTTCAAGAAACCAGTCTGAGATGATTTGAGCTTTGTGACATGGTGTATTATACTGCTGGAAGTAGCCATCAGAAGATGGGTACACTGTAGTCATAAAGGGATGGACATGGTCAGCAACAATACTCAGGTAGGCTGTGGCGTTTAAACTATGCTCAACTGGTACTAAGGGGCCCAAAGTGTGCCAAGAAAATATCCCCCACACCATTACACCACCACCACCAGCCTGAACCATTGAGACAAGGCAGGATGGGTCCATGCTTTCGTGTTCTTTATGCCAAATTCTGACCCTACCATCTGAATGTCGCAGCAGAAATGGAGACTAATCAGACCAGGCAACGTTTTTCCAATCTTCTATTGTCCAATTTTGGTGACCCTGTGCGAATTGTAGCCAACGTTTCCTGTTCTTAGCTGACAGGAGCGGCACCCAGTGTGGTCTTCTGCTGCTGTACCCCATCTGCTTCAGGGTTCGACATGTTGTGCGTTCAGAGATGGTATTCTGCATACCTTGGTTGTAACGTGTGGTTATTTGAGTTACTGTTGCCTTTCTATGATCTCTAACCAGTCTGCCCATTCTCCTCTGACATCAACAAGGCATTTTCGTCCACACAACTGCTGCTCACTGGACATTTTCTCTTTTTCGGACCATTCTCTGTAAATCCTAGAGATGGTTGTGCGTGAAAATCCCAGTAGATAAGCAGTTTTTGAAATACTCAGACTCAGATGTATGTATGTATGTATGTATGTATGTATGTGTGTATGTATGTGTGTATATATATATATATATATATATATATATATATATATATATATACACACACATATATATACACACACACACACATACAGTTATGGCCAAAAATATCGGCATCCTTGGTAAATATGATCAAAGAAGGCTCTGAAAATAAACCTGCATTATTAATCCTTTTGATATTTTATTTAAAAAATTCACAAAAATGTAACCTTTCATTGGATAATAACAATTTAAAATGGGGGGAAATATTATGAAATAAATGTTTTTCTCAAATACATGTTGGACACAATTATTGGCACCCCTAGAAATTCTTATGAGTAAAATATCTCTGAAGTATATTCCCATTCATATTCACAATTTTGAGCACTCCAGGGTGATTATGAACATGAAATTATCCAGCCATGACTTCCTGTTTCACAGAAATATAAATAGGAGGGAAAACAAAGCCCAAATTCCCTTAATCATCCATCACAATGAGAAAAACCAAAGAATATAATTCTGATGTGCAGCAAAAGATAATTGAGCTTCACAAATTAGTGAAGTGGCTTTAAGAAAAGAGCTAGAGCAGTGAAAATTCCCATTTCCACCATCAGGGCAATAATTAAGAATTTCCAATCAACATAAAATGTTACGAAACTGCCTGGAAGAGGACGTGTGTCTATATCACCCTAATGCACGGTGAGAAGGAGAGTTTGAGTGGCTAAAGACTCTCCAAGGACAACAGCTGGAGAATTGCACAAAATAGTTGAGTCTCAGGGTCAGAAAACCTTAAAAAAAATTGTCCAACAGCACCTACATCACCCCATGTTGTTTGGGAGGGTTTCAAGAAAAATTCTCCTAGCTCATCCAAAAACAAACTCCAGCATATTCAGTTATCAGACACGACTGGAACATCAAATGGGACTGGCTTCTATGGTCAGATGAAACTAAAAAAAATTAGCTTTTTAGCAGCAAACACTCAAGATGGGTTTGGTGAACACGGATAAAAAGTACCCCATGTGTACAATGAAATATACTGCTGTATTTTTGATGTTGTGGGCCTATATTTCTGCTGGAGGTCCTGGACATCTTGTTTAGACACATGGCATCATGGATGCTATTAGGGCTGCAACAACTAATCGATAAAAATCGATTATTAACGATAATGAAAATCATCGACAGCGATTCTCATTACCGATTAGTCGGGTCTGCCCACAGTGCACGTCCAACTTCAGCCGGTCGTGTCAAATTAACGTTACAGCACTGAATAACGCACTTCTATGTACAAAATGCATCTAAAAATAGTGGAGGAAACAGAATGAGATGTTGCGGGAGAAGTACGTGATCCAAGCTGCACAAAACATGAGAATTCTTTATTTTAAGCTTTAAGCTAATGCATTTAGCGTAATGGCTTGCCATGTCAGGCGCTTTGACAGATGCGTGTGCATCCTCAGCCCAAAGACTTTCAGTTTACGGTCATATCCTTATCTGTAAATATTACAAATTCACGCGAGCATTTCCATTTTTGCATAAAGTTCCGTCCTGACAGTCTGCGTTAAGTTTAAATCTTTACTGAATGAGCGCCAGCACGTGAACACGCTTCAGAGAGGGATTAATATTCAGTAAACATTCATTGTGCTGAAATATCTGTTGTTGAACATTCAATTAAGGTTTAAAAGTCAACATGTAGTGCACGTATTTTATGAGAGTAGGAACTGTAAAGGGATAACCGCGTATAGTTGTCTGAATATAAATATCAGATGCTTCATAGCCGCCTTTTACAGGATAAAGAAATTACAGTAAACGTGACTATTATCAAAAAGTTGGTTAACACTGAGTTTGTGTTTGTATTCATCTTTATTATTTTTATTATTATCTTAATTTTTGATGAAGAGATTTAAACTATAGGCATATATACAGTGCTTAACAAATTGATTAAAACAAATGTATTTAAGGTTTATAACAAATTATGTAAGCTTTGTGCCACTGCTGCTCTAAACTAACAGTATTGGTGTTTACTAAAATCTTTTTTTTTGCTATATGTATTGGTTAGTCCTCCAATTATGCATAATCTCTTTAGTAAAAGTAGGCTATTTCTAATGCTATAATATAATTATTTCTGTTATCTATGAAAGAATGAAAGATTTTTTTCAGATACCCAATTACAGTCAAAAAGTAGCTAAACAATGCTAGCAAGAATGCATGCTGTTATGAAAGGCAGGAGGCTAATGTTTTTTTATTATGTGAATAAATATTTTGTTGTTTCTGTTTGTTATTTGCCCAATAAATGACAATAACATTTTTTAGATTTAAACAATTCTTTGACAGATTCCTAAAATATTTGTGTTTTCTCTTTATTATGACAGGTGGTCTAATAAATTGTTAAGCACTGTATGTTTTCATAGCATTCAGTTGGCACGTTTGTTTGAAGGACATTGGGCAGAATGTGGAAGTGTTTTTATCAATAAAATAAAAAAAAGAAGAAAATTTAGCTATTTTATCAGATTAATTGATTAATCGAAAAAATAATCGGCCAACTAATCGATTATCAAAATAATCGTTAGTTGCAGCCCTAGATGCTATCAAATACCAACAGATAAAAAAATCAATAAGTGACTGACTTTGTTAGAAATCTTATAATGGGCCATGTTTGGATCTTCCAACCGTACAATAATCCAAACACAAACCTCAAAAACAACACAAAAATGGGTCACTGAGCACAACACGCTCCGGTTACTGACGTAACCTCGGTTCCCTGAGATAAGGGAACGAGCGTTATGTATGGGGAAAACTCCTGTTTTACTCTGTACTGAAGCCTGATTTGTTCACGTTTGTGTAGCTGCACAAACCAATGACGCTTTAGCCCGCCAGAAAGGGTGGAGCCGACCACTATATAAGTCGGCTCGCAGCGCCATACATCAGATAATTCGATTGAAGCGACAGTCATTGATTCGCGCACCGTATAGTGCGGCAAGTGACATAACGCTCGTTCCCTTATCCAATCACACCGTACTATGAGCAGACACAGGACATCCTGCTCAGCGAGCCCAGTCTCGAGGCACTAAAAGGACCCCTTAAAACTTGAGCATGTTTCGCCCCAAGCTATAGCTGAGAGCTTTTTATGACCACTTCACCCAAGGGGGATAGTGGGACATTTAAACAGATAGAACTCGTGCCTGCAAGGCAGGGACATCTAAGTTATAAAATCTGGCAAATGTGGACGGCGACGACCAGCCGGCGGCCGCACAGATCTCACTGATAGATATTCCACTGGACCACGCCCAGGAGGAGGCCATTCCCCTTGTGGAGTGGGCCCTCACACCAATGGGGCATTCCAAACCTTCTGATGCATAAGCCAAGGCTATCGCATCAACAATCCAGCAAGAGAGTCTCTGCTTTGTAGCCGGCAGTCCCTTCTGGCGGCCTCCAAAGCAAACAAACAACTGCTCAGACTGCCTAAAAGCCTAGAGCATTCCAGGTACACTCTCAGAGCCCTGACAGGGCAGAGCGTGTTCGGTCCCTGCTTGCCATCTGCAACGGGGAGCGCCAATAGGGAGATCACTTGAGCTCTAAAAGGAGTTGAGAGCACCTTAGGAACATAGCCGTGCCTTGGTTTCAGAATGACCTTACAGTCATTAGGTCCGAGCTCAAGACATGGGGTGCTGATTGACAGCGCTTGCAATTCGCCTACTTGCTTAACCAACGCCCGAGCAAGGAGAAGGGCCGTTTTAAGCAATAAGGGCCGCAGGTTGGCTGAGCTAATCGGCTCAAAAGGGGGGCCTCTCAAGGCCCGCAGGACTAACGACAAGTCCCGGGATGGCACAGTCTGAGAGCAAGGAGGATTCAGCCTCCTTGCGCCCTTTAGAAATTTAACGACCAAGTGGTTTTTGCCTATTGAATGGCCAACCTCAGGAGAATGATTCGCCGCGATGGCTGCCATGTATACTTTGAGGCGCACCCCTTATCCAGCAGCTCTTGTAGAAAAGTCAGTACGTAGGACACGTCACACGAAACTTGGTCCAATTGCCATGCAGAGCACCAATGAAGGAAGACTGACCATTTTTGGCTGTAGAGCCGTCTCGTGGATGGCGCTCTCGCCTCTAAAATGGTACTGCTTACTCTCGCTGGGAGCCAAATAGACTCCCGTCGAGGCACCAGACATGAAGGCTCCACAGCTCCGGCCGGGGATGCCAAATCAAGCTCTTCGCCTGCGAGAGAAGGTCCCTCCTCAGTGGTATGGGCCACGGGGCTGCTATTGAGAGCTGCATTAGCTCTGGAAACCAAGCCTGGTTTCTCCAGAGTGGGGCCACCAGGAGGAGGGAATACTTGGTCTCCCTGACCTGCCTGATGACCTGAGGAATCAGGGCGATCGGGGGAAACGCATACAAGCGAGCTCTGGGCCAGTCGTGGGCCAGAGCATCTCGCTGTATCGAGAAAAATGTTGGGCAGTGAGAATTGTCTTCTGAGGCGAAGAGGTAGACCTCTGCCCTCTCGAAGACTGTCCAGATCTCCTGAACCTTCTGAGGGTGTAGCGCCCACTTGCCTGGGGCTACATTGCCTCTGGACAGCATGTCTGCAACAAGGTTCAATTTGCCTGGCACATGAGCCGCCCTTAGCGAGAGGAGTTCTTCTGTGCCCAGAAAAGGAGGCGACGAACCATCCTGTAAAGAGTGAGAGATCCGAGGTCGCCTTGGCGATTGATATAAGCCACCACCGTCATGCTGTCCGACCAGACCACAACGTGGCGACCCTTCACGGCTGGAAGGAAGGTTTTCAGGGCTAAGAAAACCGGCAACATTTCTAGGCAGTTGATGTGTAGGCACCGCTGCTGAACTGACCAGGAGCCAAGTGCCGGATTGCCCTCCAACGCCGCACCCCAACCCGAGTTGGACGCGTCTGTTGTGATCACTTTCCTTCTGGAGGCCAGGCCTAACCTCACTCCTGTTTGGAACAGACAAAAGGTCTTCCAGGGGGCCACGGCCTTGATACAGCGGTGGTCTACCCTGACAGGAAACCGCCCCAGGTGCCAGGCGTGGGGCGGGATACGGGCTTTTAGCCAAAACTGAAGGGGTCGCATGTGAAGCAGGCCCAGAGGAATCACAGAGGCAGCGGCCGCCATAAGGCCGAGCAGCTTCTGAAAAACCCTCATGGGGCGTGACGTCCCCGGTTTGAGGGAAGCCGCCAATCACTGAATCATCAGGGATCGTTCCAGCGTAAGCCACGGCCGCATTTTTGGCAGAGACTAAAATCGTCCCCAGAAAGACAGTACTTAATCGCTCTAGCACGCGGCGCAACTATGCTAGCGTTTAGCTTAGCACCATTCATTCCTTAGGATCCAAACAGGGATGAATTTAGAAGCTACCAAACACTTCCATGTTTTCCCTATTTAAAGACGGTTACATGAGTAGTTACACAAGTAAGTATGGTGACACAAAATAAAACGTGGCGATTTTCTAAGCGGATAAAAAATGATAACTATAATGTATGGCGGAAGAGCACGTCGCAGCACTTCGACCTCGGCGCAGTAATATCATCATGCACCGAGGTTGAAGTGCTGCGACGTGCTCACTTGAGTGATGATATTACTGCACCGAGGTCGAAGTGCTGCGACGTGCTCTTCCGCCATACATTATAGTTATCATTTTTTATCCGCTTAGAAAATCGCCACGTTTTATTTTGTGTCACCATACTTACTCGTGTAACTACTCATGTAAGGGAACGAGCGTTATGTATGTACTCATGTAACCGTCTTTAAATAGGGAAAACATGGAAGTGTTTGGTAGCTTCTAAATTCATCCCTGTTTGGATCCTAGAGCGATTAAGTGCATGCAGTGAGATGGGAGAGGTACGTATCAACTCGTCTAAATTGAGGGAAGAACATATTAGAATATTGAAAAACGGTGGTGTTTTCCTTTAAGTTTGATACAACTAAATTGAAGAGTTTTTAAGGACCCGCGGGAGCCCTGTATTTAAGGTAGCCCATCGGGCAGGGCGGTGATACATTTTGGTAGCCCGACTGGAAAACACAATAGCCCCGGGACGTTGGGCTAGCGATTTTGCGAGCCCTGATTCAACTGACAAAATATAGAAAAAAAAAAAAATGTAAATGTGATTAAAGAAAAGTTTATAACACAAGACTAAACAAGCATTGTGAAACGGAACTTGACACAATAACCACTTTATCTTAATTATCTTGCTTTCATAAATGTTGGAAGCCAAAATCATAACTGAAAATATAATTTGAAAAAAATACCCAGCCCGACAACAGAGACATGACTGCAACAAAGGATAGAATGGTGACTGAAAAAAACATGAGACACACAGAAGGTTCTCTATGCCAATAGGAAAATTCAATAACTACCTTCCTCTTTGAGTTGACTTAAACTGGAAGGTGGTTGAAGTGTGATCTAATTCTGCTCACTTCATATTTAGGAAAAATGCATCATCTTATTCCAGTGCAATGTGGTCTACCACAAGAGTAAGAACACAGCATGTTCTAAGCAGGAGCATAATGAATCATTACTAGTTTCTAGCTGTCTCTCCAGTTTGACATCTCGTCTGACCAGATTCTGCTAAATACCTTGCAGATATACAAATGCAATAGCATAAAAGTTAAAGCACCACAATGCACAATTTACAACTAAATGCTTAATCTGTGTGGCCTTTATACTTGTCAAATGCCATGAAATGATCCACCTTTTAAATCAATAGAATAATCTGAAATTTCACTTGATAAGTAATGAGTATCTCATTACTTTTATGTATTATATTTAAAGCAACAACCACGTAGTGGGTCAAAACATGCACATTCTGATCATGACTAACATAACCGCAGAGCTCTGTTTAAACAGCATTTACACTCCAGTCCAGTGTAAACACAATTAGATCACAGATGACAGAATGCCTTAGAAACTGCTAACTAAGCTTGACTGATGGGTAATAAATTAGGTTTTAAGTTTAAAAATTTTTCCCACACTCAATCAATTTCAAAGGCATGCAAAATGCATCAACTAAGAATAGAACACTAGGAGGAACATAGAAACATGGGTCAATAAAAGAGGCAGAAGTAGTGGGCGAAAGGCGGAGGAGGAGGAAGTGAATATGAAGAGGAAGTTTATAGAAGAGACAGGGTCTCCATGCATTTTAACAGCAGGCTCTGATTGTTAGCGGGGAAATAACCACAGGATTACAACACTTAAAGCACTGTAATATCAATACATATTAGAATAAAAGAAAAACAACAGACAATAAATAATTAGGCATTTAAATTGCGTTACATGGTGCCTGTAGTGAGACATTAATGTGACCAAGTAAATCATCAGTCATGTTAAAACCGAAATCATTAGTAATCCAGATTAATTCTTACTGTACATCTTTCCTGAATAAATGTAATGCAGGAAACATTCATAATTTTTGTATTTCAGGCAGAAAGAAGAAACATTGCATTACCTTCATCTCTAGAATAATCTTCACCAGAGTGGGGCTCAAACAAATAATCACCAGTGGCCAATTCAAATGCCTGAAAAAAGAAAGAGCAATCCAATATCAAATTGATATACCTGTTCTCATAAGGGTGCCTGTGGATTTATGTGGAAGTAATGAAGATTTAACAAACTGATGAAAGACCACGTGTAGCTTCTCACCATGCAGGCTGTGCTCCAAATGTCAGCAGGTGTGCTGTACCCTGATCCCAGCAGCACCTCCAGAGAGCGGTACTGTCGGGTCTGAATGTCTTCAGTAAAGTGCTTATGCTGAAGAACAGAAAAATCATATCTACTCAGCGCTGGACAAAATCTGATTATTTAATTTTGAAAAAAAAAGGTTAAAATCAACTTCTATATTATGTTTCTTAAACATCTGTGCACCATTTATCAGTTCACACTCAACCAAATAAACACCACTCAAAAGCTTGTAGATTTATTTAAAAACAAACAAAAAAAAAACATGAGCATTAAAACATTTTTTAAAGTTTTCATGCTCAATAAGGCTCAAAAATACAGCAATTTAATGCAATTTATTCCTGATGGCTAAGCATAATTCATCATTACATTACTTCAGTATCACATGATCCTTCAGAAATCATTCAACTTTGCATTTCTTAGAGATAAATGACTGCAATTTGGATTTCATCCTGTTATTAAGATTTTTACCACCCAGCAGGCGTTGCCAAGGTCAGCAATCTTGACCTTGATCTTGTCTGCGTTAATTGGCTCCAGTGGATTAACCAATAGGCTTCCAGATGACAACTTATCTAGAAAAGGAGGAAAAGCTAATCAAAAACACCCATATGTGGTCCCTATGAACTGTCAAAAATGCTCACTTTGTGTTTACCTGAAAATAATAGCATTGTGGGTTTAAAAAAATGACACGAGGATGTGCAAATAATGATACTTTTCATTTTTTACGTGAACTACCCTTTTAATACAAACAGTTACCAGCATGTAAGAATCATATAATCTCTGAAAATAGAAAATTCACTGACCGTTCTTTAGCTTATCCTTGTACTGTTCCCTGGCTCTGGTTCTAGACTTTTGCTGATCTTGCTCTCCGAATGGCAGCTCTCCCTCCACCAGCTGCTCTCGGCCTGAGGTGCCATTACTATAGCTGGCCTGGTCCAGTTCAGGGGACTCTGACTCTGCCCCATTACAGTACTCGTACATGCTTTGAGCTGTGTCCTCTGGGCCTGTGTTTGCATTATGGTGGTCCTCCTGTAGCAGTTGGCCATGTCGCTGATCTCCTTGATCATCCTCCTCAGGTTGTGTTTGACTGGAGTGCATACAGCCGTTACAGTTGAGCTCAAGTGAAGCATCTGTGGTTAGTCTCTCTCTGGTCTCCACTATTACACGAGATGCAGAGAAACAGAAATATGATAGAGATGTGTTAATGGCAGCTTGTTTGTACTTAATCACAAGTTGCAATTAATAGCAAATTCTAAATAACTTTAATAAACACTAGCACTATAAGAAAATTATTGATAAAAATAGAAACTAACTAATTGTGTCCTCAGTAGCATTGTCCTGCAGCGATGCCTGTGTGAGTGGGGCACAGGAGGGGGATTTGGGGGATTCTGGGTCATCCTCCTCTTCCTCTCTGCCTTCAGGACCAATCTCCATCTCCTCCAAGTCCATAATGCACTTTTCAAGGAGCTCCGCTTGACGCTTCTGCTTCTTCTTTAGCTTCTTTTTCTTGTTTTTTGACATTTTTGGCGCCTGAGGAAGAGCAAGATGGGTAATCATGTTAATGCTAAAAAGCAAAAGCATTTTGATGACAACTGAAACATTCCAGGTTATTTGACAAATAAACATACACTACCATGCAAATGTTTAGATTTTTTTTCCCAGACGTTTTTGAAACATGACTCTCATTCTTAGCGAGGCAGCATTTATTTGGTTAAAAACAGTAATATTGTGAAATATTGTGAAATATTACTCCAATTTAAAAACCGTTTTCTATTTTAAAACATTTTCAAATGTAATTAATTCTTGTGATGGCAAAGCTGAATTTTCAGCAGCCATTATTCCAGTCTTCAGTGTCACAAGTGTCACAAGATCTATTCTAATATGCTAATTTGCTGCTCAAGAAACATTTAATTCTATAAATGTTCAAATGCTGCTTTATATTTTTGTGGAAACCATGACACATTCTTTCAGGATTCTTTGTTGAACATTTATTTAAATGTAACATTATAAATGTCTTCACAGTCACAGTGGTAAGATTTTAAGTTGTAAATAACCCAGAACATTCCTGGAACGGCAGCTCAAGATTATATTCAGAGAACTACAGAATGAGAATGTTTGAACAGTTTTCTTCAGGACATTCACATTAATTTAAAAAAAGATAATTTAATTCTTCTAAATGAAATGTATAAAAACATCTGCTAAAGAAGGAAACCATACCTGTTTAGGAACTGGGGCAGTGCTCACTGGAAGATAAAGATCAACACAAGTCACTAACACAATGACAGCTTGCAAAGTAAACCAATTTTAAGAGAAGTATGCAAGAGGGTAAGAAAGCTAACCAACAAGTTGTGTTAATAAGAGAATGTGAACTGGCTAAAAAAAAGTAGTGTGGAAAAGTTGACAATCATTTGAAACTGATTGAAGCCGTTTAATAAGTGTGCTTCATCATGTGTGTGTCAGTAAGCAGAGCTGCCTTACCTGCTGACCCAGATGGAGGGGGAGCGCCTGCTTTCTGCCACTCAGTGGCTTCTGCAGCCAGCCGCCTGATATACACCTCATCCACATTCATGAGAATGTTCTCTGGCTTAATGTCTGTGTGGATGATTTGACACTTGGTGTGCAGGTAATCCAGACCTTGAAGAACCTGAGATTTTAAAAATACAGAGACTCAAACAACTGTAAAAAAAAATATATCTTTTAGCATCCTCTAAACATACTTGAGTAACACAATACATAATTATTACATTATTATTACTATTGGTTAGTCACAGCTCTCTACAATAGATGATTCTGATTGCTGAAGTCTCTCATGCTCACCAAGGCTGCATTTATTTGATTAAAAATACAGTAAAAACACTTAAACAGTACTATTGTGAAATATTACCACAATTTCAAAGAACTGACTTCTATTTCAATATATTTTAAAATATAATTTATTCATGTGATGGTAAAGCTGAATTCAGCAGCCATTTCTCCAGGCTTCAGTGTCACATGATTCTTCAGAAATCATTCTAACATGCCGATTTGGTGCTTAAGAAAAAAAATTATCATCAATATTAAAAGCAATTTTTCAAGATTCTTTGATGAATAGAAAGTTCAAAAGAACAGCAATGTCACTTTTGACCAATTTAATGCATCTTTCCTAAATAAAAGTATTACTTAAAAAAAAACAAAAAAACAACACACTTCTGACAGTCATGTACATTATCCCTTACAAACATGCCTGTTGTCGTAGTTTTATTACAAAAAAAAAAAAAACTAAACGTCATTATCAAATTATTCTGAATTTTTAATAAAACCAAAGACATTAAGCAAGACTGTAAACCTTTAATAATTAATCTGTAACTGATCCACTGAATCCAGGACAGCAGTTAATTAGTCAAACTGTAATTACGTGAACACTGATCTGGTTGTGCGGTGGTGTGCTGCATTACCTGTCGAATGATGCTCTTGACACAGGGCAGAGGTAAGCCTTGATAGTTGGACTTGATAATCCATTTAAGCAAGTGGTGCCCTAGAACCTCAAACACCATGCAGACATCTGAAAGGTCAAGTGAAGGTCCAATACTTTTAAAACGGAACCTGCTGCTGATAGGAATAAATGTAGAAGTTCTAACTGATAAACATGAAATCAGAACAGCTTCTCTCAGTATAACCGCTTTGATGCAACAACTGTTTCAAAGTCGGCATTCACAAGTGCCCTTGTAGAAGAATTTGGGGTAGCTTAAAATAGCATGAGACACCTGCTTGAAGACTTCTTGACCCATTTTCTCTCTCACACACAGACACACACAACATTCTTCATATTCAAGGATACGAGTCCCATTGACCCCTGAGATCTTGAAATCATCCAGTAGCTGCACAACCATCTCTCTGTTTGGATCATCAGGGTCTGTATTTCTGACCTGAAAACAAAACAGAATAAAATCAAATAAATAAATCAAATAAATAAATTAGTGATATATCAAAACATGATTGCCTGAAAAATAAAAAATATTTTTATATGTATTTAGTTTAAAAGTAATTAAAATAATTGATTAAAAATGAGTCAGATAATCTATATTTCACCTTCATTGTTTTTACATTTCCTTTTTTCTAAAATGATTATTTAAAGCATTTCCATTTCAGAAGTTTCTTTGGATACTTACAGATCTGAGTAGCTTTATTTCATCCAGAGCTGTTTCAGTGTAATGCTCTGCACTCTTTACCACCTTCATTGCAACAAACCTCTTCCCTCTGCAGAGGAAAAAAAGGAAAAGAAAAACTGTATCATGCATATGCGATTTTGGCACATGTTATGTTATTCAAAATAACAAAGCTCTTACTGGATGTCCCAGGCCAGCCACACAGTGGAGAAATGCCCCCATCCCAGCTTCCGGATCACGTGGTATTTACGATTGAATAGGTCCCCTATTTTCACATGGTGATATCCTCCTAACCAAAGAAAAGCAGCAATCCTTCAATCTGTATTCAGACAGCTCATCGATTGTCCTTTAGGGCTGGTTTGATTGTCATTTTGTTAGGGACTGATTTTGAGCAATCAATTTAAAGTATGTTTAGACCAAAAATAGAAATTAGAATTTGACTAGGGTCCATGTACGTTGCGTTCATTCGTTTTTTGATTTAAAATTGAAAAAAGAAACATGAGAAAATGGCACCATTTTTGTTTTTCGTTTTTTCAAAAAAATTAAAAAACAAGAAATCGCCTTGATTTGCCGTTTTTACTTTCAGGGTTAGAAAATGGATAAACAGCTTGAATGTTCGATTTCCACGTGTGGGAGGGAATTAAACGCCCCTTTTCACTGATTGGTCAAGCAAAAACGAAACTGTGCCGTCATCATGTCATTCTGTACTGTGTAACAGAATAAGAGTCCTCCGCTGTTAAAGCGTTTATTGCAACTCCTGCATTTCGTCTCTCTCTCATCAAACAACCAGACTAACAAATGAACGGGGTTCACTTCTGTGTAGGCATAGATTCTCTGTGGCAATTATTAGGTGCTTATTGCAGAAATATGTATGTACCTCAGATCTGCAGCCACATTACCCTTTTAGTCTATTTCTTTGGCGCACCGCACATTTTATTTAGCTGTCCAGTTATCAAAATCTGTGTGACATTGACGCACTGGACAACACGGGGCGAATGCCTTTACATTATAGTGAAGCTCAGAGCAGTATTGATTTTAGTATATCCAACAGTCATAACTTTTATTTTAGACAGTACCATTTCATTAATAATGAGTATAAATTGATTTCATTTTAGACATAAAACAGTCTGTTTTATTTGACTTAAAACACAGGTGTTTCATTCTTGAATGAATCCGAGTCTTTGAATGAATCGTTTGAGTGATTGGTTCAATGACCCATTTGCTTTGCTCCTGAACAAATCAGCATTTTGAACGAATCTGTTGAATTGATGACTCTATGACTCATTCATCAACACAATGACTTGCCGCCACCTACTGGCGATGCAACCTTCATAATTCAAGTATCCAATTGTTTAATTTTGTCACTCATTTCATATTTCTGTAGTCTATTCAAAATGTTTTTGATTAAAACATTAATCTCATTCCATAATGCAATTGATGTGTTAATGCATTTACTGCCGTCTGAACAGCATTAATTGTGTAAATACATTAACTTAAGATGCAGCTTCTGTGCCACAGTGATGGCTTTGGTTGGTACTGATTTAATTGGTAACACCTATAATGTCATATTTTTCAAATACTGACTAAATTCAGGAATTTAATATTAAAGGTGACAGACATATTTTATAAAGTTAGAAAAATGCCCTTTTCTATAAAAATAGCATGTATTATATACATGTGTAATGTGCCGTCAGATATTAACAGTATCATATAAACTTCTCTATGAAAAAAAAAAAAAAAAAACTCGAAATAATAATCAAAACGGTAAGATAGCTTTATTTTCACACTAAAATCGATACTGGTCTGCACTTCACTATAATGTCAATGTCACGCAGCTTTGCCACACAGATTTTGATAACTGGACAGCTAAATAAAATGTGCGGTGCGCCAAAGAAATAGACTAAAAGGGTAACATGTCTGCAGATAAGAGGTACATACATATTTCTGCAATAAGCCCTAATATTTGCCATAGAGAATCAATGTCTACACAGAAGTGAACCCTGTCTATAGGCGCTGCCCCAGTATGGTTTGTGTCAAGCCATTTGTTAGTCTGGTTGTTTGATGAGAGGGAGATGAATGCCGGAGTTGCAATAAACGCTTTTATTTTACGGGACCTTTTGATCCTTGCTTGACCAATCAGTGAAATGGGCGTTTAATTCCCTCCCACACGTGGAAATCGAACATTCAAGCTGTTTATCCATTTTCTACCCCTCAATGTAAAAACGGCAAATCAAGGCGATTTCTTGTTTTTTATTTTTTCTGAAAAAACAAAAAACGAAAATGGTGCCATTTTCTCATGTTTCTTTTTTCAATTTTAAATCAAAAACACGAATGAACGCAACGTACACGGACCGACTAGACTATTGACATTTTAAATTAAGTAAATAATTAATAAAGCAAAATAAAAAAAATAAAGTGAATAATAATAACATCACTTGCCTTTTACATTAAATACAAAAAAAAAAAAAAAATCACATAGATATTTGAAACATACAGCCATAGGGGTATAAACACAGAGGACGATGACATTCCCGTATTTACAGTACCAAATATTCATTTCTTTGTTGCACTTCTAGGAAGAAATTTCATTTCACCAACAGATACTTACCAAAAAAAAAAAAAAAAACAACTGTGAAACAAGGAAGTGCTTCTAGTCTTTTTAGCTTTCTCAGACTAAGCTTGTTATTTCAGCAATTTTAAGACTAGTTTATAATAATCAAGCTGTAACTTCTGCTGTCAAAAAGAATGTACAGAGCTTGGTTTCCAACCTTTGCAATAGTCATTAGGATCTTCTTGCTCTTCATCGTCAGAGCCCAGGATTTCCTCATCGGGCTCCTGTATCTGGGTCTCTGTAGGGGGCTGCTGTTTTGATGCCCCGCGTGGAGGATGTGCTGGCCTGAGGGATGACAGTACATTTCATTTAGGTCAATGGACACACATTACAGAGTCTATATGGGACGGTCCTCTTACAGTATAAACCCTCATAGATCCGTCATCTTACAAGAAAGACTCTTTGATGCTGATTTTACATGGTATAAATGTTCTGACAAATGTTTCAGCATTTTAATTTTTGACACGCTACAATCAAAGTACCTACATAAAAACACCTTTATTTATTCAATGAGCTCACCGAATAACCAAACTGGACTGACCTGAATAATGCAGCTCTACAATTTTACAATAGGTGAAACAGAAGTTGTAATTATAGCTAAAATTACTGAATCCTGATCGAACAACTTTGTGATGCTGATGCTGTTTACTACTGCAAAGCTGCTTTAAAACAATCTGTATTGTTAAAAAAAAAAAAACTACATTGTTAAAAATTGTCATTGTTGGTTCCAAGAAACTTTAACATCCATGAAATCTGTCCAGTCAACAAATGGTTCTTTATAGTGAAAAAATTATTTAGATTATTCAAATATTCTTCACACACACACACAAAAAATGGTTCTTTTAATAACTTTTGAACTAAAAGGCTGTTTGAGGAACCAAAAAATGATTCATCTACGGCAATATCCCCTTTTGGGACCATTATTATTATTAACAGTGTAAATAAATAAACTTGACTTGTAAAAAACATTCCTTTTTTTAAACTTCATCTGAATCAGTCATCTAAATCCAAGAAACACATTGTGCACACAGCCAGTGTTTCAATTTCTACCACATAAACTCTTTTGTTAAATACAATGTTGACACACTGTGTAAAAAGTCTACCAGTGTTTGAATGCATATCACTGACTGCATGTATCCATGCTTGGTTTAACCCATGCAAGAAAACACCCGTGTCTTACATCACAAAAACTGAAGTGAAAGAAAGTGCAACTTGATACTGTGCATGCCAAAAAGATGACTTAATTTACCAAAATGTTAAGAGATATTATCAAATGAACACGGTTCAACAACTAAGACTGAATAATCAGAGTAAACTCAAGATGACTCATTCTGTACACATCAAACAGTAGCATCTAAACAGACATTGCATTTAACACCATACTAAGCAACTTCCAGAACATAATAAAAAAAAAGACACGAGACAGAATTCAATATTATAGTTTCTAATATCTTAATGTCTAACCCAGAAAAGAGTTTAACTGTGCACAACTAGGGGTGGGTGATATGGCAAAAATATCATATCACAATTTTTTTTCAGAAATATCCCGATTCATGATTTTATCACGATTCTTTGTCATGTTGATTTTACTATTTTGCAAGTTGTCTGAGCAGTACAGCCAAACTAATTTCACTTTTTTAAAAACAAAGCCTTTCAAGGTAACAAAGTATAAAATAAAAAAAGAATGGCAGATATTTAGGCCAAAATGAGCGAAGATAAAAATTGTTGTCATTATTTTATCTGTTATTAGAAAATAAGAACAAGGATACACATTACAAATAAACATAATACGAATTTTTCAGGTACAGTAGGGGTATTTAGCAGTATTGAATTAAATATAAAAAGTGAAACACCATATACTTATCCATACATCAATTGTACATTGATTCTAATGAAAGCAACTATATTAAAATTCTTCAGTCAAGAGCAGTGACTGATTTTTCTCTTTGTGTTTTGTTGTTTTATTAACATTGCAAGAATAGTTCACCCAAAAATGAAAATTCTGTCATCTGTCTGTCAATTCTGTCATAAGTGTTTTATTTTTATACCATCATTTACTCACTCTCAGGTTGTTTTAAACCTGAATGGGTTTCTTTTTTCTGTTGAATGTTATATTATTAAATTCAGTGGGGACCAGCTACTGTTTGGTTTCTCAAAATATCTTATTTTGTGTTTAGCACAAGAAAGAAATTAATACAGGCTTGGGACAACATCTAAGTGAGTAAATAATGACAGAATTATAATTTTTGGGTGAACTATCCCTTTAATGACAGTCGGCAGCATGTTTAGTACTGTCCCTTTAAGACCTGCACGTATCTAATATACAGGAACGCATCCTTTTTTCTCTCAGTTGTTTACTTTCACTTTAGACATAAGCAACTGTGTTTATATGTAAACACTGTGTGTTTTGACAGTATTAGCACAATCAGATACGATACATAACTTAGTTCAGTAATTAGGCGCTATTTGACAGTCTTTCAGTGCGCGCGCGCGTCAGGTGTATGCACTGGAAAAAGCGTGTCAGAACAGCACGCATATTAAATGTTTAACCCGCAAGACTTTAAAGCAAATAATGTACTTTTGTGATTATGAATAAGTGCAGTGTCCTGTGAGTGTAACTCTACCACTGAGTTAACACTGATGTGAATGTATGTCGCATTGTACAATATATTGAGAACTGCAGCTGATAGAAAAGCACGATACTACGATATTTCTCCAAAAGCAGATCGTGGAGACATTTTTATCGTCCACGATCAAAAATCGTCATATCGCACACCCCTATGCACAACCCAGTATACATATAGGCAGTCCTTCTTAGGTCTAGTCTAGCATTAACACCCAAATAAATAAAACAATAAATGAATACTAGTCTAGCAAGGAGAAAAAAATAATAATTTAAAGCAAGAGAATAAAGCACAAACTCACTTCTTGATCGACTTCTTGGCTTTGGCCCTTTTCTTCCTCGCCTGAATTGCCAGAACTGGTGTGACAAATGAAGTACAACATATGACAATGAAACTATTAATAAAAATCACTTAAACTCAGTTACTCAAAGACAGCCAAACATACCCTGACAATAACACAGGAGACACACAGACCGGTGATAGTGATCTTATGTAATCTTATGTAATGCACATAAACAATACACAGCTGGGTGTTTACAGTGTGACAGGAACTGAGCGCTTTACATGAGTGCAGACGTGGCTCTTTAATAACATGCATTTTTTCATCTGTTTTCATAACGCCAGGAACATGGATGCAAAAACGAGGCTGAAGGAAATAAATTCCTGAAGTTTCCACGACAGCAAAGATGAAAACTGAAGCGTTCAACTCTCATCCAGCTGATACGTGCACGCGCATACTCATAAGATTAACGTCTATCAAAAACAAAAGAAAAGCGAAATCGCTTAAAGTGAAGGCGATACAAACCCACAATGAAATATGCCTCTGGGGCGTGATGAAAATAAATATAGCTCACTTCAGCAGCAGACTAAGTGGCTACATGCTAACGCTAAAGACACCACCAGCCCCTGCGTCCCAATACAAAGCAAAATGCGCCTTTACGCTTTAATATTACACTACTTGTTTGAGTCAGAATGTAAGTTAGCCACCTTGCCTCATCTATAAACATTATAGCTTCAAATAAGTCAAATATTATTCAGAGAAAGTCAAGGAAGAGATTACCTTTTCTCTCCATGTTGGCCCCTTCGGTTGCAGCTTGGGTAGCCCTGCGCATGCGCGCACCTCCGGACACGCGCGTCTTGACTCTTGCGCGTTCACGGTGCGAACAGTCATATTATTATTTTTTTTATTATTATTTATCAGAGCAGATTTTTAAAATGTACGCGCTTTCGCAAGTATACATCGACTGGAAAGATGTGACAGAAGTAGCCAGACGAGCGCATTTTAACACATGAAAACAAAGCACAGGTAAATCCACAGGGAAAATGTATCATGGTAGCCATAGTTACAGCGGTTGCTATTGTAAATGATGGTTTCTGTGGTCATTTTTCATAAGAGACTAAAGAAACTCTTTAAGGTGCATTGGTCATAAAATACATTTTTAAAAGAAATCCAGACCCAGGGTGGTGCGTAGAAAAGGTTAATAATGACCTCACACTCTATTGTTCAACATAAAACAATCAAAGCAAAGAAGCAGAAGTTTCTGAAAAATATCGGCCTTTATTTTCAGTAAACAATGGTGTGTTTGATTCCATGTTTTCTATGTCAGGTGCTAAAGAAGACAGTTGCAGCTTTTCAGGTTCATAAATACCACCTCAACAGTATATAAATATATGATACTCATACTCATATCTCATATTTGAACATTCAATTAATAGCATTTAAAAAACAGCTACTTGAGGCAGAATCATATCGCATACAGTTCATAGTAGCAACCTCAGGTGGACACACACACACACACACACACACAACCTCACACTTTCTCTCCCTAGGAAACACACACAAACAATGTGAAAAAGATCAGAAATAAAACAGCTACAGATTCAAAAAGCTTTATGGAACGCATATTTACAAATACCCTAAACATATCACCAATACCCAATGCAAAAATTTACATTTTTCATCCTAGCTCTATCAAAAAAGACTCCAATAAATCCCATCTTTATGAAAACTGATGAGGAACATACTGTAAATCTTTAAATACAATGCTAATTATTTGATTGGAAAAATATATTAACAGAAATGAACAATGTTTTCTGAATCAAGAACTGCAAATGTGATGCATTGTACACAGAAAAAAAAACATTACAACAGCACAACTAAATACTAAGAAATTTCAGGGAGATATTACATTTACAAGTGGACTTGCACGAGTATCTTATATGAACATCATGAAACTGACCAAAGCAAACTGTTAAAAAAAAAAAAAAAAAAAAAACATATTACTATCAGAATCTTTTGAAGAGATCCAATGTGTAAAATAATGATTTTATATGACATCTATTCCTTCTGTTTGGCCCAGCAGACAACATTAAAAAAATGAAAAGAAACAGTCAAACATCCCATTGACTGGCTGATTATAATACTGCAAAACGACAGCATTACTGTATTAGTAGTACAGTTGGTTTGATTGCCATCCAGAAGAGAAGGTCAAGCTTCCATTTCATCTCCCTCAAAGACTGGTGGCTCAAAACTTATCACCTCTTCATATGTCTGACCTGAACAGGAACAGAAACAAACAATTAAGGGTTGTGACTGCAACATACATTAAAACAAATTTAGATTATCCTAAATAATGGCTTTATCAAAACTGAACTGACATGGCCTGTTATTTTCATTAACCAAACCATTTTTATTAATTGAAATAAAGCTGAAAAAAGATATATAAATATTAGATTAAAAACTTTAAATAAACAAATTAGAAATATTACATAGGCAACTAGCAAATAATTTTAAGTTGAAGCACTAAAAATACTAACTGGAAATTAATAAAAACTAAAATTGAACTATATCTAAAATGAAAATACCTAAATATTAATATTTTAAAACTAAAACAACTTGACAAAAGTGCAGTTCAAAATGACTTCTAATTAAATTTAAATTAAATTAAATATAAAAAATAAAATATAATTCTATTGGTAATAGTAAAGTAGTAGTTATTTAGAAAGTAATAGTAAGTGAATATAAATATAGTATAATAATACAAGAGTATATAAACAATACTAAAATAACACTGGTTCAGGGTGGGTTTTGGAGGGAGAGTGTGTTGTTGATGGAATGTGGCAGTCTAACTCAATGCCACAAGTGAACAAAACTGCTAAAATTGCTTAAAGCACTGCACTTCTAATTAGGGGTGTGCGATATATATCGTCTGCGATAATAATGTAATTGTTGTTTTGACGATGTACAATTTGACATTATCGAGTATTCTGCAAAAACCAAACAAAACACCTACAGAGTGCACGCTTACATTACGTGATGAAGTACGTGATGCACATGTGCATTTAGAGTGTGCTTTTTCACTGTACGATTCAGTCTATTAAAATGCATTAAGAATGATCACAAAATTCAAGATGTGGGGGCAGAAAATGTGTGTGTATATATATATATATATATATATCTCTCTCTCTATCTCTCATATAGTTAAAAATCAGACGAAAAGAGCCGTTTTTTCTTCAAAAATAAGCATGATTAAAAATGTGATATTGATTTTACACAACAGTTCAATAAACAATAAGTTAAAGGTGCTGTATGTAAGTTTTTGACTCTTCTAAAGCCAAAAAAAATAACATTATGTTTGTAGATATTTATTTTTCTCTGAAAAATAATGTTATAGCCAGTAATTCTACTCTGAAATGTGCGTTTCGGGCAGATTCGGGGCCGGAATTGCAGTACCAATATTACATACTGCACCTTTAATCTGTATGATTCTGTCCACTTCCAGTTGTCGGAAAACACATGGTATTGCTGTCAAGGAATCATGTTATGTTTACATAGCTGTTTCTCTGAAAAATAATGCTATAGCTAGTAATTCTACTCTGAAATATGCGTTCCAGGGAGGAATGCCTTTGTTTTTGCAGTACCCATTTCAACCGCTAGCTGTCAATCTTACATGCCACACCTTTAATATTAAGAGACTTGCGTATTAGACATCATATTGCTTGTTTTTGCTTCATTTCACCAACAAAAAATAATTCCAAACAGCCACAGCACTGTTTTGCGTCTCTGAGCAACATGACAGTGTTTTGTTCCTGAATGAATCAACCATTTAAATGATTGGTCAAGTCAGAATGACTCACTTGTTAACAGTGACTTGCTGCCACCTACTGGTGATTTTAATTTCACATTGAAAGTATCTTTTCATTTTCAAAATAATTTCAAATATCAGTATTCAATGTTTTATGTTTAAAATATCAAAACATTATGCATTTGTAACTGCAGGTTAAAGCACTCCATGTCCCTCTGAGCCGCATTAAACAGTGTGTAAATACATCTAAATGCCACTTCAGATGCAACATCTGCAAAGATTAATTTTGTTGATACTGGTTTCATTTGTTTGGTAACAGCCTAAATATATTATTATTCTAATTGATTGATTAAATGTAACAATTTGACTCAAAAGATGCACACTTTTAGAAAAAAATGGCTTTATTAAAGGTAAAATTGCTCATAAAAGGTAAAAATCTATTTAAACTTATATGAAAAGATTAATTTCTGTCACTGATGTGAAGACCACACAGAATATGAAGAATATCAAAAACTGCAGCTGTCCACGGTAGTCAGATGTCAGCACAATAACACACTCTGCAAAATATCGTCTAATTATCGTTATCAAAAAAATCCCAAAAACTATCGAGATATATTTTTTTTTCCAATATCGCACACCCCTACTTGTAATGTGTACTAACTGGCATTTTCCATATAAACAGACCAAAAACACTTGACTCACGTTTCCATTCTTCAATATCAAGCTCTTGGCTCTCAAAGCTCTGGTCGAAAGGCTCGGCCTCGGGTTCATCATCTGGGTCATGGTACTGAGCAAAGTACGGGTGAGCCAGAGACTCCGCCGCTGTGATGCGCTTATCTGTATCCAAAACCAGCATCTTTTCTAGAAGGTCCACAGCTAAAACATAAAGAATGAAATATTTAATCAAAAATAAATACTTCCAGCTTATTTTCTCTAAATATTTTACTGCCCTGTTTGTTTCATAGATGATGTGTACTTACACTAAATATATTAAACTATACCAACACTGTATTTGCACATGCACAACCATTAAAAAGTTTTTTTTTGTTGTTTTGTATTCAGCAAGGATGCATTAAATTTATCAAAAATGACAGTAAAGACAGTTGTTTCAAATGCTATTTTTCTGAACTTTCTGTTCATCAAGAATTCTAAAAAAAAAAAAAAGTTTTTCCACAAAAATAATAAGCAGTACAACTGCCACTTTTACCAAGTGGATTAGCCCCAATAAACACATCCGCAAAATTCCTCTTGGGCATCTGAGGAAGTGAGTTGATGTAAGTGCGAGCCTGCGGAAAGAAACAGGTGAACCATTAGCAGTCAGAGGTAATAAAATAATGTTCATTACCATCATTATCAAAGTATCAGCTATGTTCTTTTGAAGTTAATATTACAATTAAGATTTGAGCTTTTCGGTAATTCTTGACTTGATCACCATGACAACTGCTTGTGTTTTGAACATTGCTAACCCTGTGAATCATAACATTGTGATGTTAGTATGCAGTACCATTTGAATAATGCAGCAAACAAACAGCTTCAGAAGGCAGAGGGGCCTGTGCTGTGCTGTGCTGGCAATGACAGACAGTAGTGATTTCAGCTCGCATAGATCAGTCAATTACTGCATGACAGCTGAGCAGCAAGCAGTGAGCAAAAGAGAAAGTGGAGAAGATCTAGGAACTCCATTGGGTGGAACCTATTGCTACTATTACTTTTGCTTGTATTCTCCACATTACACACTATCACTCAAGCTTGTCTGCGTCTCTAGTGTTGTATTGTGTGGTGTAAGTGGAAGAGTTTTTTTTGGAAGTCAGAGTAGCAGTATTTTCTCTAGCTTCAGGAACACTCGAACTGGGGTTTCTCTCGCCACTGAGCTAGGAGAAAGAAACTCAGGGTGGAACTGGAGTGATTACAGAACACATGGCTGTGTTTATCTGGGCCGTACAACAATCTCTCTTGATCGTGTGATATTCCTTAATTATACGTTATTAGGACTTTTTAAAATTCTTCTAAATGCGGTCTGTATTTCCAAAATGAGGTCTGCTAATTAAAGGGCATGATAGGTATTCTGCAAATAGGGGGCAGGGTGACAGCGAGCTCACCTCATGGCTAGGCATCCTGCTTATTAGAGATGCAGGTGGAGTTCCTGTAAGTCGCATTATCTGTTGAAGCTGGTTTATATCTTTGAAGGCTGGGTCAAGGAGCTCACGGTCAACAAATTTAGTGTAATGCAAATTTATCAAATGTTATCTTTATATTGTGGTTCTCCACTGCTCTAAGGAGAAAGACATGATCCAAGAAAGAGAGGAGAAACTGGCATGCAAATTGAGTTCATATAAAGCAGAGAAGAATGTCATGCTTTAGAGATTTTGACAAGGATTAGAATCAGTTCAGAAATACATCAGGAGAGCTGGAAGACAAAACTCAGGCTTGTTCATTTCAGTTTAGATGATGATTCAGTTTCAAACAGAGCCTCAAATCAGTCTTTCATCTAAAAGCAAAGCCAAACAGTCAAAGTTTCGTTAGAGAACACTGGACAAATATACCTTTCAATTAGCGACAATCAACACACATTCCCTTGTTGGAAAATCCAGCTTTTCCTGTTAACTGTACTTTGATTTCTAGCTGGTCCAAGCAGATCATTAGCTGGTCATCCAGCCACCATGTTTCAAAAACTAGCTTTTTCACTTCAACATCTGGTAACTAGTCTTGTGGATGGTTCAAGATGGTCTACCAGCTTGCACCAGTTTTGGGTCAGTATTAATTTATTTATTTACTTGATTATTTGTTTAAGATATTAGTACTTTTATTCAGCAATGATTAATTAAATTCATACAAAATGACAGTAAAGGTATTTATAATGGTCCAAAAAAAATGTATTGCAAATAAATACTGCTCTTTTGAACTTCCTATTCAAACAATCCCAATCCAGCCTGGACCAGAGAAAAGCTATTACAGCCACCATCTTAAAATGGATTTTCCACTTTGAAAATCATCACAGACAGGCGTTTTTAGCAAGTACACACTTCCTAAATATCAAACTCACAGACTCCGATGAAATTTTCATTAACAGCTCAGGTCCTGGAGTTCCAACCAGAAGCATAATAAGCTTCAACTGATCGATGTCTAATAAAATGAGATGAAGGAAAACCAGTGTGGCACAACAAGGAACAGGCCACAAAAACAAAGCAGGAAATGCTTATTTTGGTTTCATGTGTACTTAAAGAACAAGAAAGCATAGAAGTTTCATCTCTGCGGAATCTGTGGAAAGACGAGCAAGGTGATAAAAATAGCAAAGGTTGAATATTTTCAGTCTGCCCAGCAAAAGCAAGTGAGAAGTAGCTGCACAGGTGTGCTCTGCCTGTGAGAGGGGGAAAATATTTGGCAAGTATTTCTGTTCCATGGGTTGTGGAGCCAGATGCATTTAAAGTGGCAGCTGTTCAAGATACAGTGTGTCAAATATGCAAAGCCAGGGGGGAAAACATACTGAAAGTGCCGAAACCTGAAAACATTTGTCATTGGAAATTAGGAATGAGAAAGAGGCATGTCCTTTCCTGCAGGGCAGTTTATTGCGTTCTCATAATGATGGATGATATATCCTTCCAATCACTGTTGCATCTTGGGGCATGGCTTAAAGGCAGAGCTTAAGCAGAAAGGACAAAAGTTCAGTTTAAGACAAGAGGCAGACAGACCTGCCAGCTTCTGCCGTAGCACAAATACACACTGCAAGGACAGAGAAAGGGGAGGAAATATCAAAAATAAATTGTAATGTGCTGTTAAAAACATTTATCCATAATTTGTATACATTTAAATCAGCATGAGACCAAATACGCACTTAAAAACACTAAATCATGCATTTTCTGGCTTGGAGCCATGGTGCAATTTAAGAGAGTGTTTTGAAGGTCAGTGAGGAGGGAAATGAGAGGAAAAGGATACGATCTGTGCCAGGAAACAGAGTCCTGCCAGTCAACAGCTCAGCCATGATGCAGCCTACTGACCAAATGTCCACTGAAAAGAAATCAAGAAACAACATTAAAGGAGAGGCAGCAAGCACATGTTCCCTGTGTCCTGACCCAGCTATCTTGTCACAGAGGGTTGTAAAAATGGCATGGATCAACAGCCACAATCCTCAAAAGACATTTAGGCAAACCCATCAAGATTTGGCTGGTTAGCATGGGCCAGTCAGCTTGTTTGGTAGCTGTCATAACTACACTACCATTCAAACATTTGGGTTTAGTAAGACTTTTTTAAAGAATATAATACTTTTATCCAGCAAGGATGAATTAACTTGGTCAAAAGTGAGAGTAAAGACAATTACATGGTTACAAAAAATTCTATTTCAAATAAATGCTGCCCTTTCAAAGATAAGGGCAGCAGATATATATATATATATTTATTTATTTCTTGGCCATCAGATTTTAGAATGATTTCTGAAGGATCATGTGACACTGGAGTCTGGAGTATTTAAAAATATTGAAATAGAATTATATTTCTTGTGCATAAGAGATCTACACCATCTGGTTCTAAAAAGAATTTTCTCCACTGATTCAAAATTAGTTGATTTGTATTGTATCAGATGTGGGTGTAGTTGTGGGTGTAGTGTTACCTGTCATGTTGTAGTGCATCCAGTTAAGCATGATCTCTGGAGCACGGTACCACCTTGTGGCCACATACCCTGTCATCTCATCATCTGTGTGTCGAGCCAGACCAAAGTCAAGGATCTGAGATACACCAAAAAAGGGGGAGAAAACATACTGTTATTATTATTTACAGGATGTATTGCGTAACCACGTTACAAGCAAAAGTATAACAACTCTAAGAAAAAATGACAGACTCACCTTAAGTTCACAGTCTTCATTTACTGCCAGATTACTGGGTTTCAAATCCTGGGAAACAATTAGTTTACAGTTTCTTTATACCACAACAACCAACTGTTTTAAAGGAATATTTGCAGCTATTTATGAATTAAATGCATTTCAATTACCAGAGACAAAACATTTCAACTTCAAGGTCATTAAAACAAAACAAAATGCATATTTTTTTTAAATCAATATGAACACATAAACAAATACATTTGAAAATATAAAAAAAGTTATATGAGCTTTAATGTTGTCAAAATCTTTCGGATTACCTATGTGACTTCTGTAGGACATTTTTTTCATTCTTTTATACTAAAGAAATGAATCAATTGTTTTCTGTGGTAATCGACAGCACGGCAACAATGCTGTCCACAGGCATCAAGCTGAAAATAACAGACTATTCCTTTAAGACAGAACTCATTTCTAGCAATGTCTAGCTTTAGTCTTTGAACAACAGCAGGCCTGAGCATGCAACATGGTGATGCCAGGGAGAATTGGCTCCATGGGGCAACACACACAAAATTTTTTGAGAGGGGAAAAAGCCTGCAAGCCATTTCTCAATTCTCATATGCCTGAGTGAACACTTACCCTGTGAATTATGTCAGCCGAATGGATGTACTGGTAAAATTAAAATAAAAAAATAAAAAAAATAAAAGGAGTTAGGCTATGTGAGAGAATCAAATTCCAGATTAAGTCTTATTTACGTCAGACTTAAAAGATGATTCCTGTTTATGTTTGTTACAGGATTGAAAAAGTGCAGTTTCACCTTAAGCCCTCGCAGGATCTGGTAAATAAGGAACTGAACATGATCGTCGGTCAGCTTCTGACACTTCACAATATTATTCAGGTCAGCACCCATTAGATGAGTCACCAGGTACCTGCCAAACAGAACACAAGAATGTTATTCTTCTGCCAACTGTTTAACCTGGGGTTGGGAGTGACAGCATAGCCTGAAATGTAGGGAACATTTAGTTCTGTTTTGATAAATCCAATAATCTTGTTTTGCTTAAAGTCTGACTGTGCTTCCAAAGTCAAGCAACAACTTAACACAAATTTGGGCCATGGAGGAACTTTTAACTACGGTCAACATCAAGATGTGCGACTGGATCAGTTTTCATGTAAATATCCTGGGTAGCTGCTCGCACATATTTTAAATGATTATTTAGGGACTGTGAGAGAAGAAACAGGAAACCATAGGGAGATATAAACTAGGGCTGTGCTGATACAATCATATAATCAGTATTTCGCAATACTGCTTTCCTTACAATAGTGATTAAATGCTTCAGATACTCTTTTTGGGCATCCATGCCCGATGACCTTAGAATAAAATTACACTATTGTTAAAAAAAGTTTGGGGCCAGTAAGATTTTTTGTTTAAATAAATGAATACTTTTATTTATCAAGGATGCATTAAACTGAGCAAAAGTGATCACATTTTACAAAAGAAGTTATTTTGAACTTTTTAAACATTGATATTAATAGAAAATGTTTCTAGAAACGTGACACTGATGACTGCTGAAAATTCAGTTTGCCATCACAGGAATAAATTACATTTTAAAATACATTAATATAGAAAACCTTCATTTTAAATTGTAATAATATTTCACAAAATTAGTGTTTTTACTGCATTTTAGGTTAAATAAATGCAGTCTTGGGCAGCATAAGAGATTCTGCCAAAAAAAAAAAAAAAAAGTTTTAAACGGCAGTGTGTATATGTAATAAATTATAAATAATAAATATATATTATTACTTAAGAACTGTTATACTCAAGTGGTCACTTAAAGGTAGAACTGAAAGAACAGAGATGCGAGGGTTAATTTAAATCAGTAAGTCCTTTGATTTTGCTGATGTGCAACTGTATTGACCATTGAACCTGGCTCACAGTATATTCAGGCACTTTAACAATCAGATTTTATTACAGTCTTCAACCTACCAAACAAACACCTCACTGTAACCCACAGTAGAGTCTAAATAAGCACTGACTCTTGGCAAGAGGGTGGAGCTACAGGTCAAACAGAGCCACTGTGGTACGACACACAGCAGAGCTTAAAATAAGCCCTACTTAATCCCAGAAACACTCTCCACCCAATAGACACACTCACCACTAGAGATAATCAACAAATACATACAACCCCCACAAAGATTTGGGGGGAAAAAACACAGATTAGAGACAGTAAACAAACATACATTGCTTCTTTTTGCACAGACAAATTAAAACTGAAGCAAAGTGTGGATGCCCTTCATCCATCACTGTGCGTCAGGTCTATTTTTGGCAGCAGAATCGATGTTAAGTCACCACAGCATCTGGTTTTACAACCTGGCTGTATCCTTAGCATTCCCCACCAACCCACGGCTGCTAGGCTGAAGCCAGGCAGCACAAAAAGCTCAGTCTTTGTGGAAACTCGAAGCTCCATAAAACCATGAGAGCCAGTCATGTAACAAATGGCACAAGATAAATAATACAGTATTCCGTTTAGTGTGTGAGAAATTAGCACTAAACACATACGAGTATATTAAGCTGTACTATTATATTATTATATTATGGGATTATAATAAAGCTGTACTAAAGCACACAGCACATCAAAACCAAATCGCTCTAATTATGATCAACACAGTTGTTTACACAGGAAGCGTCTGATCACAGCTTCAGTTGGCAGACATAGTTTCTATTTTTGATATGTAGTAGCCACTTCTTTTTAGAGATGTTCCGATACCCTTTTTCCCTTCCCGATACCGATTCTGATACCTAGGCTCAGGGTATCGGCCGATACCGAGTACTGATCCGATACCTAGGTGTGTATCTGGTTATACAGCTGTATATACTACTAGCCCTGTATGAATTGATACAATTATTTTACGGTGTGCTTCGATAGATAGATAGATAGATAGATAGATAGATAGATAGATAGATAGATAGATAGATAGATAGATAGATAGATAGATAGATAGATAGATAGATAGATAGATAGATGTTTTGAATAGATAGATATAATGTTTTGAAAATGGCACATATTTTTAAATATCTAAAAGTACACTCTTAACATCAGTCAGTCAAGCATTATAAATATATTATGATAATCAAGTATTATTTAATGATAAAGCTAGCACGCATAACTATAGGTCTTGTTTAATAAAATGGTATCGGATCGGTATATGGGTTCAAGTACTCGCCGATACCGATGCCAGAATTTTTTGTGGTATCGGTGGATTTTCCGATACTAGTATCGGAATCGGAACAACCCTACTTGTTTTTGCCCACCTGTCTGCAATAAAATGATTTTCTGAACACATTTACACTATCCTTCAAAAGTTTGGGGTCAGTAAGATTTTCTTTCATTCTTTTCTTTTATTGAAAGAAGCTCACCAAGGCTACATTTATTTGATCCAGTAAAACAGTATTATTTATTTTGAAATATATTACCATTTAAAATAACTTCCACATAAATATATACTTTAAATCGTAATTTATTCCTGTGATGGAAAAGCTGAATTTTAGCCATTACTCCAGTCTTCAGTGACACATTCTAATATGCTGATTTGGCACTTAAGAAACATTTATTATCAGTGTTGAAAACAGCTGAGCTGCTTAACATTTTTGTGAAAACCATGATCCATTTTTTTCTGTATTCTTTCAGGATTCTGAATAAACAGTTAAAAAACAGCATTTATTTGAAACTATTTTTCTATAACATTATAAATGTCTTTACTGTCACTTTTAAAAAATTTAAAGTGCCCTTGTTGAATAAAGGAATTAATTTCTTCAAAAATATTTTTACTGACTCCATATATTTGAGTGGACTATTTCCTCCAGTTTAATTAACACTTGCATGAAGTATAGTAATATTCATAACCAAAAGAAAAAAATAAAAAAATAAAACAAGTCCAGTGAAAAGATTTCTTAGGGAGGAAGTAATTGTCTGACTCACACATCATTAAACTCCTCCAGGCTGGTGGCAGGTGTAAAAACATCCAGCAGGCCGATCACCTGCAAGCACAAAGTGCAAAGAACACGAATCAGGATCATTTAGTACAGCATGTACAGTCTTGCATTAAGATTAACCTGACGTAACCTGACAAGGAAAATCTAGAATTAAGTAGTTATAGAATTCCCTGTATAACCCAATTTCTAATAAGAAAAACATGAGAGGAATTACTATGTTTTAATACCAGTTTGATTCTGACAGACAGAATAATGGCTAACTCTAATAGCAGAGGAGGGCTGCTCAAAATTTGCTGGCGTTTTCAAGGATACAGTGAGAAAAATGATGTTCCAGAGTCCCTGGAGCAAACAATAGCTCAATGACAGGGCTTGATTTAAGGGTATAATACCCACATTTCCAATTGCACATCACTGCTATTTTACAGTAAACATCCTATTATTGATCTATTCTATTTTATGATTTCCAACAACAATTATTTATTGTGAATTATGTTGGAGACCCAACACAAAAAGGACTTTTGTCTTGTGCAGTAACTCTAGTTAACATCCTATTAATTTAGAAATTCTAGGTTGCCATTTCACTGATGGTCATTATGTTGCCCCATAGACTTTAATAGGTTAAAGCCACATTGAATTTTATGCAAATGAAACTTTACAATGGCATGTGTGGCATACATTTTTTCATTTTAAAAATTAAATATGGCGCTATCCTGACTAGCTCAGTCTTCCTAATTAAGAAATGAATAGAAGTCTGCAATACATTTTCTTTTGTGGAAGAAAGAAAAACAGGTTTGGAACTACATGAGGGTGAGTAAATAATGACAGAGTTTTAAATATTTGGATGAACTAAGCCTTTAACCATTACCATCCACGCATATTAGCCTGGTCAGTTTGATAATACCTGCGATCCAAACTCACATTCTCATGTTTCATATGCTTGAGTAGCCGCAATTCTCTGTAGGTCCGCTTGGCATGGATGATGGATTGAAACGGCCTTGACAGCTTCTTCACGGCGACCTTCAAGTCTGTTTTTTTATCATATGCAGAGCTGAAACACACGATTCAAACATGCCGTCACTTTGTTGCACAACTGAAACTCCAACATGCTATAACAGGACCAAATGTTAAAGATGGTAGAAAGTAGGAGTCAGCATACGAGAGCCACTGAATTAACTTGCTATGCATTTCAGACTGAAACAAAAACCGACCAGATTCTCACTTCCTCATGGAAATAACCACAAAGGTTTACAGAAGGAACTAAGCAGTGAAACATACATTTACATTTAGTTATTTAGCAGACGCTTTTATCCAAAGCGACTTACAAAAGAGGACAATAGAGGCAATCAAAATCAACAAAAGAGCAACAACATGCAAGCGATATGACAAGTCTCGGTTAGCCTAACGCAGTACACATAGCAAGGGTTTTTTTTTTTTTTTAAAGAAAAGTTGATAGAATACAGAAAAAAGAAAGCTAGTGTTAGTTTTTAAAGAAAAAGCAGTTAGAGAATAAATATGCAATTGATAGAGGGTCAAGGGTGTATGTGTGTGTGTGTGTTTTGTTTATTTTTTTAAATAAAAAGAAGACATATAGATAAAATAGAATTAGAATAGAGAGTGATAGGGTTAAATAAAGACGGAAGAGATGTGTTTTTAGCCGTTTCTTGAAGATGGCTAAGGATTCAGCTGCTCGGATTGAGTTGGGCAGGTCATTCCACCAGGTGGGAACAGTTAATGAAAAAGTCTGTGAAAGTGATTTTGTGCCTCTTTGGGATGGCACAATAATGCGGCATTCACTTGCAGAACACAAGCTTCTAGAGGACACATAGGTCTGAAGTACTGAATTTAGGTAAAGGGGTGCAGAGCCAAAAATGGTTTTGTATGCAAACATTAATGCCTTGAATTTTATGCGAGCAGCTATTGGTAGCCAGTGCAAATTGATGAACAGAGGTGTGACGTGCGTTCTTTTCGTTTCATTAAAGATTAATCTTGCAGCGGTATTTTGGATTAATTGTAGAGGTTTGATGGAATTGGCTGGAAGACCTGCCAAGAGAGCATTGCAATAGTCAAGTCTGGACAGAACAAGAGCTTGAACAAGGAGTTGTGTTGCATGTTCTGAAAGAAATGGCCTGATCTTCCTAATATTGTTTAAAGCAAATCTGCAAGACTGGGCAGTTTTAGCAATGTGGTCTGAGAAATTCAGCTTATCATCAATCACAACTCCAAGGTTTCTGGCTGTTTTTGAAGGAGTTATGGTTGATGAGTCTAACTGGAAGGTGAAATTGTGATGAAGTGATGGGTTTGCTGAATCTACAAGCAGTTTTATCTTAGCTAGGTTGAGTTGAAGGTGACAGCCCTTCATCCAGCAAGAAATGTCTGTTAGACATGCTGAGATGTGAGCAGCTATTGTCGGATCATCAACATACCTATTGCAACCAATCACAAACTATCTTTTCAAAGACCAATTGTTTAACAATTTGTCACACGTTGACCACCACAACCTATGCAGTAGTCCAAACAGTGAGAGTCATGATGCAACCTTTTAAGAACCATAGGATATTTTACATGTATAACTTGACTGAGAACTAATAGATCTTATCAAAGAAAATCTCAGTGCTTCTCTTTTTTGAATACACTGCATAAGCTGAGAGATGAGCCTGGCACTTCAAACCCAGTGCAATCTGTTCATCAGATATTCAATTACACAGACACAATAAGGGGGCCCATGAAATATAATCTAGATAGCACGGTTGCCTAGCATCGCAACTTCTAACAGTCACTTTGGTGCATAAACAACCTGTCTGCCCTGAGGAGGAGTAATTTAGAAAATGAGCCTGGCCTTCAAACACCTGTCTGTTTAATATCACAGAGACCTTTTTGAAAATCATTTGCAAACATTAAAGAGTGAGGTAACACTTGTTTTGAGTTTAAGGAAGAAACCAAAGAAGTTTCTTGATGTGCACAAACATAACTGGTTAAATCAAGGTCACATCTCCTCAGAAAAACACTGTGTAGTGACAAGTGCGTTTGCTGATTACAAAAATTCAGAAGCTGAAATGTGCAATTTTTGATATGTAAAAATACTTCCTCTTTAATATACAACAACAATTTGTAGATTATTTACCTAAAAACAGTATGTCGCTTTCGAAACATCAGAGTGCTTCTTTGAGCATCTGCCGCCACAATGACGGCGAGTTTGGAAAACGGTCATTTTTCCAATTGTTTGGTGGCAGTAGTGCTGCAAAAATAAAGGTTAGGCCTAACTTTAAAGGTGCAGGAAGTTTTTTTTTATTTATTTATATTTTTTTATGTATAGTTCACTCTTTTTCATCCCAATAATACCAGTAGTTTTGCACTTTATAACCAAAAGCCAAATCTGTTTTTGTATCTTTTGTTTAGTGTCTTTTTAATTTTTTGTGATCTGAAGTGCTGTCTGAAAGTGCTATGTACCTTAGTTTTGATTCCATGACAGGCTAGTCATGGGATGTAAACATCATGATGGGACAACCTGCTTCTTGTAGAATAAAAAAGCTTTTTCAGACTGTTAAATCTGTAGTCTACACCTCATTTGAGTGTAAATATAATTTTAATGATTTTTCTCAAACGTGTGGTTCATTACTTACCTGTAATGTTTTGTTAATTAGCAACAAATTACTGAATGCACCTTCAAGTGAATCATAAATCCAACTGTGTCAGAGAACATAAGCACAAAACCACTGACAAACAACTTCATCGCAGTTTAGAAACCAAAAGAGCAATCCAGAGGAATTAATCACGAGATTAGGACAATAACATAAAACAAACCCAGCGCTTCACCTCATTCGGGGTGTTACTACAAGCAAACGAGAAAATTAAGTGCTATGAATCATTGGCAACAGTTTTGAAATTACACGCAGCTCTGACTCACTGGCTGCGTTTCAAAACCTATCGAGTTACCTACAAAGACAGCAATTTTACGCCTCACAAGCGCACTAAGGTGCCCAAAACAGCAGCCCCCTTCTTTCTGGAGACACAGTCATGATGCATCATCTGTGGGGTGACCTCATGCAGACAGACCCCACCAGATGTACGCATTAAGACCACACTACACCACTAAGTAGGGCGAATGAAGAAAAGTGTGGTTCTGTATCATAAACAAACATCGCAGTTTACAAGAAAAACAATTTTGCAGTGCATCGCGTTCGCATCTTCGACCATTTTAACGTGTGCATCACGTTGCTCATCCACCGAAAAAGGTTTATCACTTTGCAACAGAAGTGGCATGCGTGCGTGCACGCGAGGTGGCATTTGCAACATACGTGACTTTAAATGTTTATAAAGCATAAATCACACACGTTAAAACACTTTGCAACACTACAAGCACTTTTCACCCGCTTTTTGTAACTAGCAATCCCTCTTGCACAACAAACTACGGACTTTGGTCTTATTAGCAAGTTTGCTAACGCAGTGCAATGCTGTACGGGCCCGTAGGAATGAATGGGACACATCGTTCCGCCATCGAAACAACAGATAAATATTTACCAAACAGATCCATATGCACCAGAGCCGACGGGAGACAAGTTCTGATATCGCACAGGGACCTCCCATATCGTCTTGTTGACCTCCTGTCGATAGAAAGTGGGTCTTTCTTTATGCGACATGCCTGCAGAACGAGCGCCCGAGGCGAGTTGAGAGACTTCTGCTTTCCCTGGCTTGCCTGCCTGTGATTCAAGGGGGTCGAGTTTTCTTGCAACAATCAAAAATGTAAAGTAAACGACCAATAAAATCGATCGTGCCCGCGGATACTCGAGAACGAACCACCTCGGTTGTGTTTAATTCATGCCAGCTGCTCCAAATATTCTTGGAATGTGAGTGTTGAGAAGTTGGTCGGTTCCGCGTCGCGGTGATTTCGAGCACTATCCCGTCTGCGTCTCTCCCTGCTGCTACAAATGAAAGTCACAGTAGTAAAAAAAGGCAAAGTGAGTTCCCAAGCGCGCCCCCTGCAACACGTTTACACGTACACAGGAGGACAACGTTTTATGCAAGTCTCTGAATTCGATATTTATACCACACAAAAACGTTTTAGGTGGTTTTAACTTTACAGTGCATAATAACATCAGAGAACATACTGCTGTACATAATGGAAGATGGTGTAAAACTCTCCAAGACATCATCAATACTACATATTTATTTGTTTTTAATGGAATAATAATGTTTATAGTTATAATATTATAATTATTTATAGTTTTATTTTTACATGAAAACACAATTTATTTATACAAAAAAAAAAAACATTCACTCAAGGTCACTTTATAAGAACAAAGAAAAAAAACAAGAAAAATTGTTATATAGCATCATGATAGATATATATAAAAAACAATATAGTTACAGAATGCAGTAATGAGCAGAGAAAAAAATTAATAAATTAACACTGCAGACTGAACCTAATAGAACAATAACAAAATAAATCAGTGGATGGAGAAGGGAGAGAAGATATTTGTCTGAAGATGTGTGTTTTTAAAAATCCAAGATGAATGAAATATATTTTGGAGATCTTACTGCAGGGAATTCCATTACAATTTTGTCCTATATTTTTTTAAATGAAATATTTGAATATGACACTATATGAAAAGTTCATGAGCTCTTAAGGGCTGGTAGAACACAGGAGTCAGAGGTCATATTGGGCATTGGCATCTGGGTTATAAAGGTCAGGCTATGTTTTTCTTCAGTAGATCTGCGAAGAAGAATGTTTTGACTTAGCACTTAAAAGACCACAAAATAGCATTGTAATTATTCACGTAAAAGAACATCACAGGTGTTATCCATCACAGTAGGCCTTACCCTGCATCACTGCTAACCTGGATCTTCTCAGAGGAAGATGTTGATAGAGCTGGAAGATGGGCTGGTTTCCTATCAGGGAGTAAAGCAAAACAAGAAAAAACAAAACAAAATATCTTTAATTGTAGAGATGAAATGGGGCACGAAACAAAGCAACTTGGCACTGTTGTCGTCACTACAGAAATGAGAACAATTTCTCACAAGGATGAAACAATACGTAAGCATTTGGGACTCTAAACTGCCTTAAGGAATTTGTGAAATGTAGAGAAATTCAGGCCTAAGAGAATCTAAATCTGAATTCTGGATGCTGCTTCTTTGAGTGACCGCATGGGAGTGCTAAAAACAAATGTTGCAGTGTTGTTGTTGTTGTTTTATTTTATTTATTTTTTTTGGTACTGTCATTTCAACCAAATGTCTTCCATACAGAACAACGATGCAATATCCAAATCCCTTTTTACCCATTCTGATCCAGCACACATTCCAATGGACATCACTTTCTCTGTTTTTAATGTTAATTTTTATATTTAATTATAAAATAAAAAAAATAAATATTTTGGTTAGCAACAATAACATTCAAAATAAATACTGAATTCCAACCATTAGTCTATATTTAAAAAAAAAAAAACAATCAACAACGATTTTGCATTAACTTAATTTTAAGTTTTCTCAAAATAACATATAACAATGACTGAGGTGCCCTTGAGCAAGGCACCGAACCCCCAATTGCTCCCCGGGCGCTGGAGCAATGGCTGCCCACTGCTCCGGGTGTGTGTTCACGGTGTGTGTGTGCGTGTTTGTTCACTATTCACTGCTGTGTGTGTGCACTTGGATGGGTTAAATGCAGAGCACCAATTTCGAGTATGGGTCACCATACTTGACAATACGTCACGACTTTCACTTTCACTTTTTCAATGTGTGTGTGTGTGTGTGTGTTTATATATATTTACCTTTATAAATTATAAATCTATTTACCTTGTTTTTTGCCCATTCAATTTAGCAAAAAGCAGATTGAGTAGTCTCTCTTTCTGTTCCCATGTTAGATCAGAAATATCCACACTGGAGCTTTTCAAGTTGCTCCTAAAATGACACCAGACCATTTTCATCATCATATTCATCTTGATTAGTAATGCACCTTAAAGGAACACGCCACTATTTTTGAAAATAGGCTTATTTTCCAACTCCCCTGGAGTTAAACAGTTGAGTTTTACCTTTTTCGAATCCACGGTACGGCAGCAAAGTTCCTTGATTATTACGCTGGAATGAGAGTATAGTTCCTAGCCATATCGGCCTAGAAAATTGCAACTTTTCATTTTCCGTCAGTCTTATTACACAATGTAACTACAGAAGAGTCAAGTTTTAAATAGGAAAAATATCGAAACTCTTTGGTAATTTTTGAGCGAGATGCTAATAGTCTAATCAGATTCAATGATCTATGCTAAGCTGCAGCTAAAAGTGCTACCGCCAGACCCGGAAATCGGCTGAATGGATTCAAAAACGGTAAAACTCAACTGTTTAACTCAAGGGGAGATGGAAAATGAGCCAATTTTCAAAAATAGTGGCGTGTTCCTTTAAGAGCAATTAGTAATTCTGCACTAAAAGCTCTAACACCATTTGTCAGCTTCTTCCAGGTCAGTCTGAACATCATTGGTGCTGTGCGGGGCATTAGAGAAGGTCCGTATACGAGGATACTCCAGCCTTCCAGCCCGAGCCTCATTCATTCTCCAGCGATAGGCCTTCAGAGCCTCCTGTCTACATACAAGATCATCTTCAAATGTGTGAAGCACTTCCAAATGTGAAGCTGAATCTTCAAAATGCCCTATTAAAGGATACTTCACAGAGCAATGTTTAGTTTTCATAACTTGAGCAAACCTGTAGAGGTGTTGTTGTGTTCTTATTTCCTTCCTCACATGGTCAAGAGCTTCGTGAAAGAAGAGCTCAAGTTCTTTGCGCTGCTCGATGATGCTTTGAGCCAGCCGTTTCACTTGGCCCAGCTCCTTCTCACGAGCAGCTAGAAGCATTTCCAACCTCTCAAGGTCTGCGCTGTTGGCCTGCATGCTGACCATGGCACGCCGCTCCACCTCTTCTCTCTCCTGCTCAAACTCCCCAGACATGATGCTAAGAGCTTGCTCAAGTGTGACCAATTTAGCCCTCAGCTCAGAGATCTCATTTTGTTGGGACCTCAGCTGGGAATCACCTTCTTTTCTCATCAGTTCATTCGTCTCCTGCAGAATGAATCAGTTTAAGAGTCAGTCTACATCACTGGACAGATAGAATGTGCTGAAAACATTAGCAAACATCAGCAATTCTAAAAGCCAGCTTAGTTACTCTATAAAGCCATACTGTATGCACAAATTTCTCTCTCAGTAAATGTATGAAATTTTATATTGTTAGTAGAAAGTTAGTATTTCAGTATAAATATGCAATGTATTGATGCAGCTAAGGTTTATATGATTATCCATACATACTTTTTTTTTTTTTAAATCATGTTAAAAAGTGAGTATCAAATATGATACATCAGGCTTTTGAGGAATGTTTATCTGTACATTTTTCAGTCAGAATTGTATTTCATTATATGTTTTGCCCCCACAATAATAACTACAGAAAATACACATTTAAATATCATCTTACTAAGAAATATTATTGAGATATATAGAGTGACAACTGATATTTTTATGCGTTTTATGTAAGTAGTCTGCTATGTTGTTATGTCATTGATTTACATATAAATAACAATATCTGCACCAAATTTCATATTTTGTGCAGTTCAGGCCTCTTAATAAAACTGATGTGTTCTTTTCCTTCTTGAGCGTGAATAAACTGTTCAATAAACTGTTCTATTTCTAAAAATGAGATTTTCCAGGTATTTTTGAAATGTCAGGTTTTACAAGGTTAAACTGCACTTCGGTTTCATTAAGCTTACACTTTAATTAAATACTCTACACAGAAACTGTCTCTTAAAATTCCTGATTGTCTGTTAGTGGTAGCACCTTTAAGAGAGAAAGGGAAGCATTCTTCTCTGTCAAGGCGACATTTGTCCTCTTCAGTTCCTCCGCCTCTTTCACGTAATAATTCAGTGCCTCATTCAACCGTACATTCTCCTTGAACACAGTATGTGATGCTGTACCAAGCTGCCTGTTGGGAGCAAAAACTGAAGATTTGACTCATATATACCAATAAACACAAATGATACAAATACAAAGGTCATATATGCAGTATTTAACCGTAATGACGGGAATGAGTAATGGATTCAATAATAGAATGAAAGAAATAGCTGCTCACGCAATAGCTTCATGATGTGCTTGGTCTGCAAGCTGAGTGATCTTTTGCTGTGCTTCCTTCTCAAGGTGAATCTACATAGAAGAAGATATCACTGACTGTTCTAGCATGTATTTTAATGGCACATATGGTATCTAAAGTATCTAAAAAGCCATAACAAACAGATTTTAAATATGAAGGTAAATCCTGAAATACGTTTCTTTTTTTATAAATAGATGCATAATATATTTCACATCTGGGTTTTCTCACTCGTGCTGTGTAGAACTTGTACTCTGTTCTCGCCAGACTCTCTCGGTGTCCACGGTCAGCAATATACATTTTTTCTCTCATCTGGAAACACAAGAAACACATTACATGTTACATTTCTAGAGTTGTAGAAATGTTGGTGTCCACATTGCTTTCTACATTAAATAGTTATTAATAACTATGCAATACACTAATCAGGTCTTCTTCAAGATTGGCCTTTATTTTGCGAAAATGCTTAATGGTTTTGAGCTCGCCCTGCATCCTCTGGAAGTCGCTTGACCTCTGCTTAAACCTCTCTTCTAAAGCATCAATCTTCTGCATGTATTCAGCCACCTGCAACAGCCAGTCAATTGAAACGAATGAGGGATGAAATTCAAGTCTTGCATGATAAAAGCTTCTTGAAATTCAGTTGTAACAGCTTGACACAATGCTAATTCATTTGGAAAATAACTCCGATTCAATCAGTGCTTACCAGAAGGTCTTTCTCTTGTAAAGCCTTCGCTTTTTCTCTTTTCAGTTGCTCTTCTAATGCAGCAATCTTATAGAAGACAAATTAGTAGGAAGCAAACATCACAGGTGGATAAACTGAAATGTTTTGATAGAGATGTTGTAACATGACAAAAGCAGACTAACCGTTGCTGTCTTTTCACGGTCTGTTGTCTTCAGAAAAGCAATAATATCGTTTGTGTCTTTCTCGGCTCTATATTGCTGGTCCGCGAGCTCCTCGTTTGCTTTGGCGAGCGCGTGAGTAGCTTCGCGATACTCGACACGCGAAATTTCCGTGATATTAAACTTCGCCTCCCATAAATCAGCGTTTGATTTGAACTTTTCGATCTCTGACTCCTTGTTGGCTTTAGACTCCTGCTTGCCTTCTTTCTTACCTTTTCTGTCAAGACGTGAAGTGTAAAGACAATTAGAGAAAGCAAATATGTCAAAGGCTTACAGTATATCAAATCTAAAACTACATATTTCATCCATACCCTTTTCCTTTACCCTTGTTTCCTTTCTTTTTCGGCATCTTTTGGCGCTTCAGACAACTAACTATGAGATGATTTTGGAGCTGCACGGGCTCATAGTTTCATTCTGTTTACAGTCGTTACTATGGAAACGGTCACTGAGCCACTGCGATGAACAAACTGACGCAACGTAAGAGAAATTATTTTAAATAGCAAATAAAAGCTAGACATTTGCGTTTTTATTTTTGCTCTTATTGATATTATTCCTTGTTTTGTAGCTTGATGTAATTATAATTAATTTCAAGATTTAATAAACAATGGACACATTAGCTTTACCAAGTAGGCTATATTCTTTAAGAAAACCATTACAAACAAGATGACATTTACTAAAACATAAATAACATTACAAACAAGGTCCACACAACATAAATGCTAGTATGCCAAAACATTTGAATGATTTAAAAAAAAAAAGAAAACTGCAACATATTACAAGCACTTGTAAGGCAGGTGTAGCTCTCAACTCATGAAAACATCTCACTGACCCAAATGATGAGAAGAAAAACATCATATTTGATATATATCACAAGAATGACATGTCAAACAAATGCAATGTAAATTTTCCAGCAGTGTTTGGTATACATTTTTGTATAGACCTATATATACAATGATACAGGTCTTTTTTTAAAAAAAACTCACATCATAAAAAAAGTATTTTTAAAATCTTTGTATGCCGGTTTTGCATACAGTCTGCTCAATCCAGAAGAGATGCAACTGAAATCACAGGGTTATGAGGTGACTTGAATAAGGCAGACATGTTTTTCAATATTTTTTTCTTCGCTCAGTCTCTTTGGGAATAAAAGTATTGATGTTATATTGTCAGATATAAGTCTTGTGACAAGCCAAACATTTCTTGCTGGCTCTCCCTGTGTCTGAGAAGTTCTAGTTCATCTCCATCTCCTGCGCAGCTGATGATTTTAGAGGAACAGAATCAAACCCATCTGACGTTCTCTGTAAAATAACAGAAGTTTGTCAAGAAAAGTGCCTGTTAATGCTAATATTGTTGTAACATTAAAAACATCCATCAAAAATATAGCTATAGAGTTTATAGTACGACCAAACTGAAGTCTTGTGTCTCATCTTGTGACTTCCTTACCTCTCTGGAAAATGACTTGATCTTAGTGAAGAAAGATTTCTTGGAGAGGTAGATGAGGTCATCCTCTGCATCTTCTCCCTCCATGATGGCACAGCTATCCGCAGCTGGAAGTTCACACTCCTTATCTCCTGCAGTCATCATTAGCTTTGAGTACTTATACTGCAGCCTAAAGAGAGGGCATAAATACTCTTATACATACAGCAGCCTTCATTTATACCCAATTTGTCTACAATTAGGCTCACAGAGATAAAAGAATACATTCATCTCCACCTTTGTGGCAGTATGAAGTCGTATGTTGTTGGTTTTTTTTTTTTTTTTGGCTAATTTCATTGACTCACAAAGTCAGTGTTGCACAGTACAGTTATTTACTAAGATTCACTTCAATTCATGGAATTAGGAGATTGAGCACTACACTATACATTTGAGTTGAGATGAATAGATCAAAATGTGTTATCTATCAATGTAGATGATAAAGTCTTGGCTAAAACACAATTCCAGACGCGATGGGTTAAAAAACAAACAAACTAATATTATTTTAAAAAGTATTTTTGTTTGAAATAACCAAATTATCATTTTGTCCTTAAATTGGAATTACTAGATTAAAAAATACTTTAGCATCAATAATTCATCAAGCGTAGGTAATTTCACATGTATACTGCTTTGTTTTCCACCTCAACAATTTTATGACTGGATGTTAAGTAAGTAAAAAGTACGTAAACCAGTTTTTGGTCTCATTTTTAAATGTCAATTTCAGTAATGAACTCTCACTTGCGTGTCCTTTTCCAGAAGTAGCAGCTGATGGTAATGAGCAATATAGCAGCCAGAGTTCCGATGGAGACGCCAAACTTCAGCCAGAAGTCCAGCGTCACACAGGCATTGATCTTCTGAGGAGGCAGTGACACCCCACCTGTGCACCTCAGAGGCTGCTGCCACACATAGGTAGTCCTCTAAGAAACACAAAACCCATTTTAGCTGCATTAAGTCATCTAATAAATGGCAAAATAAAAACATTCATAGTGGTAAAATAGTCTCACTGGTTTATCATCATGTGAGTTGATATGTACCTGAATTCCTTGGATACAAGCGCTCACAATCTCCTTATAGTTCCTCTCAGAGCAGAGAGGACAGGCATACTTGGAGCGCCACAGGAAATGGAAGGAGCAGCCATCACAGGTGCCCTCTGAGCAGTTACTATACCAAATGCACACACAAAGGAAACAAGTAATAAAGAGTGATATTCTTCCATCATCTGAGTGGGAATGCATACAGTTCTGTCCCAAACCATACAATATTCACTACACTTTGAAATCAGTGTCTTGACTGGTCTTGTTTCTTCCTTGGAATAGCCCAAGAAGTAGGACTGGACCATATATATATATTGTGTATATAATATATTGTAATTGTGATTTAAAATACAGTTTAAAACAATGTTCAGGTGGAGCAGCATTTACTGTGAACTGAGCTGCTCTGAGACAAAACACATGATCATGAGCTGCTCACATGTAAAAGAACAGTCCCATGCTTCACTCTGAAACACACAGCACATAAATTTATTTAAAGGGATAGTTCACCCAAAAATGAAAATTCTGTCATTATTTACTCACCCTCATGTCGTTCATGTCATCTTTGGAACACAAATTAAGATATTTTTGATGAAATCCGAGAACTTTCTGACCCTGCATAAACAGCAACGCAACTACCATGTTCAAGGCCCAGAAAGGTAGTAAGGACATCGTTAAAATAGTCCATGTGACATCAGTGCCACTGGATGAACCATCAAGGTTGAAACACTGATGTCACTGATGATTTCTGGGCCTTGAACATGTCAGTTGTGTTGCTGTCTATGTCTTTGGAACAACATGAGGGTGAGTAATTAATGACAGAATTTTCATTTTTGTGTGAACTATCCCTTTAATTAAATCACAGCCTTTGTGATTTGATAATCGCACTAAGCTATTTTGGTGTTGTGTTGATTAATGGCACAGCCCTACCCAAAAAGAAAAGCTATTTTCATGTTGTACCTTGGTAGGGAAACATGGTTCTTCAGTGTTACAGTGGGATCACATCGGAGCCTAATGGAGACTGATCTTCCATTTTTACATGCTTGGGTCGTTTCTCTAGATCTGTTCTAACCATAATGGGAAGAACATCATTACAGATCAGTCTGAACAAAATCACTGAGATACTGAGTTGAGGTCAACAAAAAGTGTTTGTGAACATAAAGCATTAGAATAAACTAAACACAGATCATTGCAAGCATGTACACTCACCTGTAGTAGAATATGACATCAGGCAGCTCTGATTCAACAGGAAAGTTGCCATCCAATGACGATACGTCATCAAAATTGAAGTCAGTTGTCACTCCTGAGTATAAAATGTTTGCATCCGATGAATCCACAGGACCCAGTGGGATAGGTTTATTTGATAGAGATTGCAAAGCATTGGTAGCACTCACCAATTAAAGTATCTCCAATACTGAAGGGCTGAGAGGACACAACACTCTGACCCCTGACCTCAGAAGGCACTACGGTAGACTGACAGATGTAGCCTTTTACATCCCTCTTGCTTTCAGTCACATTTTCCACACAGGATGCAACAGCCCTATTCTAAATGAGAGAAAGACACACTTTAATGTTTTATTCTGAGCTTTTACAACTCAGTCTTCACCACATACTTTACACCTTAGTCATTCATAAAAACTGAATCTGGTTTAATTTATTCTCTTACTTCTGTCCCACACAGCGCCACACTGAAATGGTGGAAATATTGCAACCCTTTACTGGTGAAGCGTGGGCTGCTCTGGAAGCCAGTGACATTTCCCAGGAGAGAGAAATCATAATTCAGCATCTCTCCTTTATGATACAGTGCCAATGTACAGTCACTCATGCATGCAGAACGGCCCTGTTAACAGAGAGGACAAACATATTTAACAGAAATGAATAAATACATAAAATAGTTGGAAAGTGCATGATTTTTGGAAATCAATATAAAGAAAGTTACTAAAAATATGCATACACAACAATAAAATATATTAATGTAATCATTATTAAAAATAAAAAAATATATATTTATTTGAATATATTGTAAATTATTTATAAATGCTATATTATTTTATAAATGTAATAATTTTGAATATTTATGAATCATTTCACTTTACCAAGTATGCTTGAGGGAATGAGATTTTATGACAGAAATCCTTCGATATGACTATGATTTTTATGCAAGCAGCAAAAATTACAGTGCATGAATAAGAAGCATTGCAATGATGTGATTATGCTAGGGGTGTTTAAACAATCATTAAAACACAAGTCTAAAAGTTTTTGGGAAGCACTGTCTTATGAGTTTGACTATTTATACATACAGTGTAATGCAAAATTATTATTTCTTATCACCAGAACTGCCCAATAAATTATTATTAATTCTAGGGGCTTTTCACCCTAATTAATTTTCAAATAAGTAAAAATATGATGTGAATGATTGTATATTGTACAATTCAAGATGCATTTATTGCAATTTATTTATTAATTGCATTTATTAAACGATACATTTAAAAGGTCACATTGTAAACTGTACAAAATTTATTAAGTACAGAAGTTAGAGATAAGTTCTCAGGATTGCTGAACAGTTTTATTATTACCTCATCAGCTCTTTAAATCAATAATGTTTACCGAAACCTGTCAACGGGCAACAGTCCCACCTACTGGACGGAACAGGTACTGTTCATAAACTAGCTGTCAGTGCTTGACACTTAAAAACCAAGGCTTTAAAACTGCAGAGAGAATTTGGGCCATTTACACAGAACGCGTTTGTGAAATGGAAAAGAGCACATGGTCTAGAGACGAGTTTTAAAAGTTGAACTTTTTTTTGTTAAAATAAATAATGCTTACTTCATTACTGTAAGTATTGGGTCCGCAAGGTATGCAGGCTTGCTCTCCGATAGGCTGCTCGGGCCTGATGATGGTATTTGAGGGACAGCTTTTACAAACTCCAGTGCCATTCAGCATGTAGTGTCCTGGAGGGCAGGGGACGCAGGAAGACTCAGAGTCAATGGCCAGAGCACAATGACGGCATTCTGAAGCCACACCACCAATCACATTAGTGAGGTGAACAGAGTAGATCTTAGCATAGTCAGAGCTGTATTCATTTTTCTGCAAGACAGACACACAACCATAATCTGTTACTTAACAGTAAAAGTAAAAACAAAATAGGAAAGAAAGTGAGAGATTCTGGTTTAATCTTACTATACTGAAGATCCCAGTGCGCTGAAAACCCCAGGTGAAGCTAACAGTGTTGTTGCTTTTAATAATATAAGAGTAGGATTGCTTCCCTATAGTGCCAGACCAACTCTCCACAATATTACTCCATTCATTTTGCCCCTGCGGAGAGATGTAGACAAATATTACACATTAATACTCTGCAAATTAAGGCAAAAATTATAATGATTGTACCATTTGAAAATTTGGGGTAAGTAAGATTAAAATAAATATATTTTTTATTAATTAATGATGCATTGACCAAAAGTGACCGTAAAGACATTTATAATGTTACAAAAGATTTCTATTTCAAATAAATGCTGTTCTTTTGAACTTTCTATTCAAACACATTCTACAAAAATATTAACCAGCACAAACTGTTTTTGATATTGATAATAATAAGTAGTGTTTCTGAAGCACCAAACAAGCATATTAGAATTATTTCTGCTAAAGATTCAGCTTTGCCCTCACTAGAATAAATTACTATAAAATATATATTAAAAATGATAATAATATTTCACAATGTTGCTAATTTTACTGTAGCCTTGGTGAACGTAAGACACTAAAAATTTTCTTCAACCTCTTAATTGTAAATGTCATATATACAATGATATTAAATACGGTCAAACTTACTGCCATGAAATACAGTTTACAATCAGCTGTACACTTTGTTTCAAACACAAATGTTATTCTGGAAAGCTGAACTCGCTCATTGTCTTCACTCAGGGAATGAGGCAGGCTGGAAAAAGGAAAAAACAAAATATATTGAGTAAATTATTAGCCCATGTTTACGTCTCTTGTATTACCATTAATGTTGTCTTCATGTGAGATATTGAGACCATTACATTATTGCAGCTGCTGTTTGTTAACATATGTATGTGTTCACCTGTATCCAGGTACTGTGAGCATCAGCATCATGTAGTCAGAGTCCTGATTGCTTGGTGTGGTATAGATGTAGTCGCCCGCAACCTCCCAGCCTGTTACAACAAAACCCCCATAACTCACAAACACCTATGACAGAATGACTCTGTCTACAAAAACTTCAGCATATGGCCTAATCAATGGCTCACTTAAAATTATATATTAAATTATATCAAATTTACATCAGATGTGTGGAGAGCTAGTGAGGAGATATTTAGACCTACCTGTGGTCCTCTCAGTGCTGCTGTATTCTGAGCTAAAGACTGAACTCTTCATGTTGCTAGGCATTTTGTTCCACCATTTATATTCAAAACCCAGAACTGGTTCCGTTCCAGCAGGACACTCTGAACATTCTGAAAACATGTAACATGATTATTTCTAATAGTGAGTTCTGTTATTGATGCACTACAATATATACTAAAGCATACATTTAATGTTATATACACATATACACAGTGTTGTTATCTAGAGATAGAACAGAGATGCATATGCTGTCATAGGTGAGTGAAATCTTTAAATGTTGTCTGATGGCTGTGTCTCTCTACCTGTCCCATTGGAGTAGAAGCCATGTGGGCAGGGTTCACAGGTAGAGGTGTTGTTGGAGAAGAATCCTGGATTGCATGGAGGGCAGGCCATCATCTCCCCTGAAGTCGGAAGCTGCACTGCCCCCTCCACACTCTCACTGCAGATCTTGGGCTTGATCCATTTATACATCAGTTGCGTCTAAATATATATATAAACAGTCAATTGTCATCTTGAGGTGTTACATCAATAAAATAAAATAAAATAAAACAAATCTCTAGTTTTGTTGGATTTTTTGTGGTACCTGACCACTGGAGTCACATGGTGTGTGAGTATGAAAGTAATCAGTTGTCTTGCAGGATGGTCGCTGTAGACACGTTCCAGATCCAATTCCTGGAGTAACACACACAGGAGAGAGGAAAACACCCGTGGCATTAGGAAAAACACACACACACACACACACACACACACTCATTTAGATAAAGTAATAAAACACAGTAGGCAAATCCCATGGAGTACAGGTGCTGGTGCGTGCAGGTAATTTACATGAACATTTACTTTCATGAGCTTACATTTAAATGCTTGATCACATCTATGCAGATGCAATGTTTAAAGCCCTTTACAAGGCAATTGTTGGGTGACCACCAGTCATTAAAAAATCTATGCTTAAATGCATTGTGAAGTACGCATTTTCTAGTATATGACTGATATATTTGTTACAAAATTCAATAATTATATCATCAATTCAATACCTTTTTATGTTTTTATTAAATTAATAATTTATATATATATATATATACAGATGCATCTCAATAAATTAGAATGTCATGGAAAAGTTAATTTTTTTCAGTAATTCAACTCAAATTGTGAAACTCGTGTATTAAATAAATTCAGTGCACACAGACTGAAGTAGTTTAAGTCTTTGGTTCTTTTAATTGTGATGGTTTTGGCTCACATTTATCAAAAACCCACCAATTCAGTATCTCAACAAATTAGAATATGGTGACATGCCAATCAGCTAATCAACTCAAAACACCTGCAAAGGTTTCCTGAGCCTTCAAAATGGTCTCTCAGTTTGGTTCACTAGGCTACACAATCATGGGGAAGACTGCTGATCTGACAGTTGTCCAGAAGACAATCACTGACACCCTTCACAAGGAGGGAAAGCCACAAACATTCATTGCCAAAGAAGCTGGCTGTTCACAGAGTGCTGTATCCAAGCATGTTAACAGAAAGTTGAGTGGAAGGAAAAAGTGTGGAAGAAAAAGATGCACAACCAACCGAGAGAACCGCAGCCTTATGAGGATTGTCAAGCAAAATCGATTCAAGAATTTGGGTGAACTTCACAAGCAATGGACTGAGGCTGGGGTCAAGGCATCAAGAGCCACCACACACAGATGTGTCAAGGAATTTGGCTTGGCTACAGTTATCGTATTCCTCTTGTTAAGCCACTCCTGAACCACAGACAACGTCAGAGGCGTCTTACCTGGGCTAAGGAGAAGAAGAACTGGACTGTTGCCCAGTGGTCCAAAGTCCTCTTTTCAGATGAGAGCAAGTTTTGTATTTCATTTGGAAACCAAGGTCCTAGAGTCTGGAGGAAGGGTGGAGAAGCTCATAGCCCAAGTTGCTTGAAGTCCAGTGTTAAGTTTCCACAGTCTGTGATGATTTGGGGTGCAATGTCATCTGCTGGTGTTGGTCCATTGTGTTTTTTGAAAACCAAAGTCACTGCACCCGTTTACCAAGAAATTTTGGAGCACTTCATGCTTCCTTCTGCTGACTAGCTTTTTAAAGATGCTGATTTCATTTTCCAGCAGGATGCCCACACTGCCAAAAGCACCAAAAGTTGGTTAAATGACCATGGTGTTGGTGTGCTTGACTGGCCAGCAAACTCACCAGACCTGAACCCCATAGAGAATCTATGGGGTATTGTCAAGAGGAAAATGAGAAACAAGGGACCAAAAAAATCACCTCAGCAGTGCCACAAACTGATCACCTCCATGCCACGCCGAATTGAGGCAGTAATCAAAGCAAAAGGAGCCCCTACCAAGTATTGAGTACATATACAGTAAATGAACATACTTTCCAGAAGGCCAACAATTCACTAAAAATGTTTTTTTTTATTGGTCTTATGAAGTATTCTAATTTGTTGAGATAGTGAATTGGTGGGTTTTTGTTAAATGTGAGCCAAAATCATCACAATTAAAAGAACCAAAGACTTAAACTACTTCAGTCTGTGTGCATTGAATTTATTTAATACACGAGTTTCACAATTTGAGTTGAATTACTGAAATAAATTAACTTTTCCACGACATTCTAATATATCGAGATGCACCTGTATATATATATTATATATTCCACTTACACAAAACATCCTGTAAACACTCACATACAAGTCTAAAGTACAGAGGGAAAATAACAACTATGAGCAATGACCGACCTGAATTAACATTAACATTGTTTTAAAAATGCTGAGACACACACCTGAATATTTGTCTGCCTCACAGGGTTGGCATGCAGTGGCTCCCTTATTAGAGTATGAATTAGCAGGGCATGGCACACAGCGAGCAGCCCCTGGTTTATCACTATAGGTACCGGGCTTACAATGAAAACACTCAGATGTATACGAGACACCTGAAGAAAAGGTCAGTTGTTATTAAGTACATTTTTTTCATGCATTTAAATTCAAGCCATCTTTTTTTAAGGTAGTGCACAAAGAATTGTGATGGATAAATACCTGAGATGGCAATGTTCTTCAGTAGAACTGGTTTGGCAGTGTTGGCAGCCAGAGAGAAACCTGTTGTTCTCCAGTACAAGACATTGTTACCACTACTCAGCTCTACCTGGTTAGATAGCAGGAAGAAAAGGTTTTGAGGCCTGAGGCTTCTACATATTCTCTCAAAACACACACGCGCACACACACACACACACACACACACACACAGACTTACATAATGATAATCCCAATCACTTTCCGCTATCTTCATCCAGCTACGCTGAGAGTCTGTAGACTGACACTGGTCATTCTGAACTTGTTAGCACATGCATATCATATCCCGTATCATGCAGTATCTAACAATATCACATAACTCAATGTATTAATTTTATATTGCCTATTGTATGTTATTTATATATTAAATATAAAAATGCACTATATACAAATGCAGTTTAACTAACCATTAATTCTGTATATGTATATGATTGGGAGAAATATAGCCAAAGTACTTACATAAAACTCAAAAAACATGTGGTTGTCTGGATAGAAGTATTGAAAGGACACAGATCCAGGCTTCTTTAGACTCACAGTATAGGAGAGGGTTGAAGTGCACTCATCTGTGTTAGAGGCAATATAATCACCTTTCGGGATCCATGTTGATCTGAACAAATGCAAGAGACACATGCAATGGGTCCCCATTAAAGCAAATTTCCACAAATGTCTATTCTTCAGTTTCATTTTAATTTCAAATAATTCAAGTTCCTGACTCGTCAAGGACTTTTGCATAAACATTCTGTGCAATTACAGTTAAGTGAATGTTGAATGGCTCAGCTATCCACTTGATCTTGAATTTTAAGCACTAGCACCTGTTTGCATATCCTGAATGCTGTAGCTCTCATTTTTTCATACATACATGAGTCACTCACTTGGAGCAATTTGTGTGAGTGTCTCCAAAGTTTATACTGATGCCATGGCTGATAAAGCCAGTGGGCAAAGTGTCCCACTCGTCGAAAGCAACACCCGTCCCAAGAGAATAGGTCCCTGCGACGCATTTCTGACACTCTTGAGTCCTCATGTCCAGAAATTCGCCTTCATTACAGGTAAACGCTGACAAAAAAGAAAAAAGAAAAACAACAACAAAGATTAAAGTATCTTAATCCTTTGTAGATTTGAAAACCCTTCACCTGGTAGCACTGCATGCTAGAGACTGTTATCTAATAGTGGTAGGGTGTGTGTGGGTATTTTGTAGCTACTCACTGCAATGGGTGCCTTTGACCGGATCAGGTAGGCCAGTACAGGTCTCAGGCTTGTTGGGTATCGCTACTCTCCATCGAGAGCCCAAAACGTCACAGTCTGTGTACTCAAAATGGTAATCGGACTGCAAAATAATGAAACACAACAACAACTGCATTGAAACTTCCTTCAGAGTCATTCAGTTTGAAAATAAGACAAAACTAGGATCACTGTAAAATTGCAGGGTGATACATTTGTTGGCATAATTGGAGATATCAACCATAGTCAGTAATGATTAATTTAGTATTTATGTAAGCAAATGATATTGTGTAGTCATCCAATTGTCACAAAATAAATAAATAAATAATTACATTAGATCAGATTACATTATTTAAAAATGCTGACTTGGACTGTTTAATAAGTGGTTAATCGCCAAATAAATAAATAAACACATGGAAATGAAATAAAGCTTCCGCTAAGTAAAAGCTTTCATTACAATACTATATTACAGCAATATTAAAACTACAGTGGTCCATAGTCTGTCTCTAAGTGCTTTTAAGCAATTTTTTACTACAGTTGATATCTGAGATGCACAACTTGTATAACTTCACAGACATAATATAAAATTGTAGTTTCCAACATCTTGTTTATAATGATCCTCTGGATTAAATCTCCTTTTAAAATACTGTCTCAGATCAATATTTGCACAGTAGGTGGATCCACCCACTGGTGATCAACTTCAAGGAAGTCTTTGAATCCTTGTCTAAACAAACAGTCTTTAGCAGGTATTATTTACTCACCGTTATGCAAAGCGGGAGAGCCCGATAAAATAAAATCTTGAGCATATATTAACATATTAACATCTCCAAACATCCTGTTTATCATTTTATCCTAATTTAACTTTTAAGGACATAACCTGTAACAAGATGCTTCAATGCTTAAAGGTGTGGTTTAAATGAAACATAATTATTTAAACTCAAAGTGGTTTGTAAATGTTGACAGCTAACTCTCCCAAAGAACAGACAGCTGGCAAGAACCAAGAACCTGAATTAACCTGACTGAATGGCACCTGAGGTAACAGCAGACACTTCACTTTCACAGAGCAAATCAGAACGACCCATGTGGAATGAAGCAGGATTAATAGTTAACAAGACCTCAACGTGATGAGTGGCCGTGCTTCCTAAGTGCTTTGTGTTAGTGCAGTGACATTAGTTACATTTAGTGAGAAAGAAAGAAAGACAGAAGAAGAGTTGTTCTGAGCAAGCATTCCACATCATAATCCCCACATCCATACAAATGATGAAACCAAGAAACCAAGGCAACAGAACAAACTGATATTTGTTTCTATGGTGTCTCTTAGGGGTCAGATTAACTGATGAACTCTTACTGGGCTGTTTTTTTTTTTCACAAGGTCAATGACAATTTTCAGTTGGTCTATTTTCAATTATATTTGCAAATAATAAAAATGTTTTAAAATTTATATTATATATATATATATATATATATATATATATATATATATATATATATATATATATATATATATATATATAGATTTATATATGGGTATATAGATTTTGTGACAGCGAGTTAAAGACAGGTACATCAACAACAATGCAGCCATTTGTCGACTGATCATAACAGCAGATGCCCCTTATTGGACAAGCTTATCTGGACATGATAAGGTATGATTATGCTCACTCTTTCTTATTCAAACAATTATTTTCTTGAGGAAAAAGAGAACAGAGAGCTAAAACATACTTTTTTTTTTTAAAAGTCAGCATACAGTATATCTTAAACAGAAAGGAAACAAGTTTACTGAAAGCTGATACTGATGATGCATGTGAGCTTTTTATTAACTAAGAAAACATCCAACCCACATCCCTTATTTGCTTTATTAACTGATATGAGCTGTCAGGCTTCTTTTTTTCCATTTGTTCCATCATTTGTTCCTGGATGGAATTTTGTATGGTTTCTTATTTGTAAAGTGGCATCATGTTCTCTGTATGTAACCAAAGCTGCCTTCAAACGATGTTTTGTGTTACTATTTATGGACCTTACACATACATATATATATATATATATATATATATATTATAGAATGTACTGGCCTAGTCCTCCAGTCTTGAACGATAATGTTGGGTGTTTATAATGATCAATATTCCATCAGCAGCAGCGTTCGCTCACAAATGTGTTATTCTGTTAATGTGGTTTCATCCAGTACAGCTTGTAGGCCAGTAAGTTCAGTGCATGATGTAGTTCTAGCAGCCGTCAGAAATAAACAGTGCAAATCACTTGAAATTACGTTATTTTAAAAGTACCCCACGTTGCAGTGTCATAAAATCTATATAATGCACAATAAAGTAGCAACCTACCTCTTTGCAGCTGGGTAATTCGCTTGCCTCCGTTAAAAGTAAGTGAAGCAAAACAATGACATAAACGCTTAGCGTTCCAACAGTAAAAAGCACATGGCTTAAAAACATTTCTGTTTCCAAAAGATACGTTCACTTCAGTCAAAGCGTGTGACAGTAACAGACGTGCTGTTAATATTGCTGGGCTTTTATCCAGACACTGTTTGCACATACTAAGCGTGTAACGCGCTCAGCTCTCCTATTGGCCAGTCTCTTTGGGATGGAGTCCCAACTGCAAACGTATCCCTATTATATAGTCACATGTCAAGAGATTAATATGTGTTAAGACTCAAAACATTAAGAAAAAACATAGCTGAGAAGCAAACATTAAAGTAATATGATGTCTACATTTGGGGAAGTTATTTAAATACGTAGCAGCAGGGGAAACCGAAAAGCTTTGCTGTTGTAAAAACAACGTGGTTCACAGCCACCTAATAAACTGTTAATATAAAGTTGTACACCAAAATGCGCTAGAGTAAGCATATTTACGTCTCGCTGTGACCTGACGCTCACAGTTGGTCTCTAAGCAACGGTAGGAGCGACAACAAAGTTGCAAGATTCCAGACTATCGATCTGTTACATTCCACAAGACTCATCTGGATATATTGTGTGGGAATATGCCACAAGAACGAGATCCTTTTCCATTCCCGCGATATGAGAACGATTATACATTCACAGGGAGTAAGGAAATTCAGGTAATTTCAAATGATGAGCTTCAGACTTTATAACTGCCCACCCGTTTCTATTTACACATGTAGTTCGTATGCTTTTTGATGATAGCCTACATATTTCAAATTCTTAACCTTGCTTGATCAGAAATTGCCATATGACAATCCAACTCATCTCGCACAAAATGACGAACCCTGGAGGAGACTCCACAACACGACAACGCAGGCCAGCTCTCGTCGAAATGTCTTTCATTATGAGACGACAGTGAGTTGATTTAACCTCGAAGGAGGATTTGAATTTGCTGATTACTACTTTAAAAATTAACGTAGGCAACCTAAAGTAAATCAAAACGGAAACGTTCTGATTCAAAGCTCTGTGTTTTTGAAATGTCCTGACAAGGCACCAAAGGACAGGCTGGACATTCATCTAAAATCTACATACGATCATCATCTAGGATTATTTCAAAACAAAAATCAAATCGTTAAGCAGAAGGAAACTGTTGCACTGGATAATGGGTAAGGCCTCTAAATAATTTATTTTTAATATATATTTTTATTAATATCGATTAAAACGGTACTTTACATTTTTTTAATTATTGGTACTTCAATAAAATAAAAAAGACAAACAAATACAAACCAAATAAAAGAGTGTTATTTAGTATGAAGGCTCAGTAAGGCTAAAACCATTTTGATGATTTTTTTCACACAGGACACTGAAGAACAAAGAATTAGAAGACTCAGTGTGTGAGACTGAAAACAAAGGAATGAGAGTGTGGGTCGACACCCAGAAGCCTTCTATATACAGTATTAAAGGGTCCATAGGTGAGATTTAAAGGGATAGGCCTACTCCACCCCAAAATGAAAATTTTGTCATTAATCACTTACCCCCATGTCGTTCCAAACCCGTAAAAGCTTCCTTCGTCTTCGAAACACAATTTAAGATATTTTGGATGAAAACCGGCAGGCTTGTGACTGTCCCATTGACTGCCAAGTAAATTAAACTGTCAAGGCACAGAAAAGTATGAAAAGCATCGTCAGGATAGTCCATCTGCCATCAGTGGTTCAATCTGAATTTTATGAAGCGATGAGAATATTTTTTGTACGCAAAGAAAATAAATATAACGACATTTATTCAACAATTTTGCAATTTCGCCATTTTGGAGAACATCTGATGGACACAAAGTGCGTACGCTTTTCTCTGTCATCAGTAACGCAAAGCGTAAATAAACGTACAATACGTATCCATGTGTTACTGATGACAGAGAATAGCGTACGTACTTTGAGTCCATTGGATGCTCTCCAAAATGGCGCTACGCTGACACAGAGAGAAGACGAACTGTTGAATAAATGTCGTTATTTTTATTTTCTTTGCGTACAAAAAGTATTCTCGTCGCTTCATAAAATTCAGATTGAACCACTGATGGCAGATGGACTATCTTGACGATGCTTTTCATACTTTTCTGGACCTTGACAGTTTAATTTACTTGGCAGTCAATGGGACAGTCACAAGCCTCCCGGTTTTCATCCAAAATATCTTAAATTGTGTTCCGAAGATGAACGAAGCTTTTACAAGTTTGGAACGAGATGGGGGTAAGAGATTAATGACAAAATTTTCATTTTGGGGTGGAGTATCCCTTTAATACTCAACCCATAAGAAAGAGATTCTTTAAAAAAAAAAATGCTACAGAATTTAACCACGGTGTTATTTTTTTTTTAATTCACAGAGTCTCATCACACCGCCTCTACAAACCGAGGTTACTCTCGTAAGCATGATGGCGGCTTTTACTCTACGTAACGAAATACATAGGATATACAAGTTAAGATGACCACCCGTACTTCCAGTCGGTTGTTAAACAACGGGAGTCAGCAATAACATGTACAAGGGCTTGAAAAAAAAAGAGAATAAAAGAAACAAGTAGATATGCCGGTGTGGTCTCTTCTTTAAATGAATACAATAAATTTGGCGTGCAGCTCCGTGCTGCTGAATGACTTCAAGGACTCGCTCACTGTTAGCAGTTGTGGTGAGATCAGAATCGCCGTTATACTCGGTGAACAAGCAGGGCATAATGGACCGAGATCCAGCACCCTGCCTGTTCTAGTATATCTGATCGATTCATCATTTCTTACCACAGTTTCAACTGTTGATGCCCCGAGTTTTGTGAAAAAGCCTCACGATCATTGCTACAGAAGCTCCCGAGTCGGTTATTATCATCTCTGTATCCGAGCAGGGCAACAACTCGAACCAGATCAAATAAGATCACGGTGTACATTTTTCAATTTCTCTCTCATTCATTCATTCACTCACTCACTCACACACTCACTCACTCACTCACTCACTCACACACACACACACACACACACACACACACACACACACACACACACACACACACACACACACTTGTATCCTTGTGGGGACTTCCATAGGCGTAATGGTTTTTCTACTGTACAGACCGTATATTCTATTGCCCTACACCAACCCTACACCTAAACTTAGCCCTCACAGGAGACTTTTTGCATTTTTAGATTTTCAAAAAAATTTCATTCTGTGTGATTTATAAGCTTCTTTACCCGTGGGGACCTCAATTTAGGTCCCCACCGTGACACGAGTCCCCATGAGTCTGTGTGTATTCAGGTTTAAGTCCCCACCTGAATAGAAAAACAGGCAGGCGCGCGCACGGACACACACACACACACCCCTCACATCCTGGTTGACGTCAATAAGTAGCACTTTTGGAGTCATGGGAAATGTTTAAACAACCCCAAAAATCACACTGCCCTCTTGTGGCTGATTACGGTATAAATCGAGGAGCATGCGCAATATATATATTTTTAAAATTAATCATAATATTGTCATTCTTATAAATGAATGAATAATCAATATTTTAATACATTTATTAAATGCATTTTGTAACTTAAATGTAGAAGAATAAACAGAGTAAAACTATATAAACTGGACGAGATTGATAGATCAATAATCTGTTGGCAGGTTAACAAACATTTGCTTATTTAACTAGCACAGACGCACGTCTGTCGGTGTTTTCATTGGTCTTACTGAGGAAAAAATAAAGAGATCAAGAATTAATATTTCCAAGGAAGGAAGACAGTTAAAATCAGCACTGATGCCTACGGTAATTAGTTAATCTGGCATCCTACGTGCCTCGTATAGGTTCAGGTTAATCTGGAATGGCGTAATGAGCTTGAATGTAGCCTAATGTCTGCAACAAGCATCACTGAACATAAACAGAGCAAAGCTAACCGAGGTTCACAGGCTGGACGCTAGTCGCACAATGCTGGACCTGAACACGACAAAAAAGCAATCAACTGTATGCGTGGAGGTGAGTTCTTTTAAAAAAAAAAGAAAAAAAAAAAGGAGTTTAGAGTTTATTTGATGAATCCTAAGTGAACGATTGCTGGTGTTTGATAAAGTCACTCGCTTTCAAAGATAGTAACTGACTTAGTGCTTTTTTTGTATCTACATATGCTTCAAATATTGGAATTAAATGTTTTTGTTATCAGTTAATTTTATGAGGAGCAACACTTAAAGTGTGTGTGTGTGTGTGTGTGTGTGTGTGTATATATATATATATATATATATAAGGTAAATATCCAATGAAGCAATGGGAACCCTAGAAAAGAATTTTTTTTTTTTTTTGAAGTTCTTTGTCTGTTTTTCAAATACAAAATCTATTTCATGAAATAAAATCTTTCTGGAGTTATTCATTGTGTTGCATTAACAATACACTTAGTCTTTACACTAAAACTAAAATTTGCTTCCATTTAATAATTTTATATGACCCCGTCACAAACTTTTTTTCAGTATGGTGACCATAATTTGCATGAGTCATGTATTTCAGTCAGTAGTCTGATGTCATGTGGTTCATGAGTTTGGAGACAGGACATGGGTGTGTTTGCTGTGGCTGAAACACAAATGGCCCCTGAGCGTGGAACTGTCAGACCAGAGTAAGCTGGCTTATCCTGGTCTCCGTTATAAACACTATGCTGTGGGCAGGATGCCCAGAAGATTAACGTCTCATTAAGAGGTGGACTCGTCTAGGTTCCTAAAATGTTCCTGTAGCTCAAACAGTATAGTATAGCACTGAATCCTAAGTATAGCACTAGCAATGCCAAATTCATAGCTTCACATGGAATGCACGAAGAGCTATAATGTGTGTCCCTTGAGTACAACGCAAATAGATTTGGGGAAAAAAGCATTTAGCACACACACACACACACACAAAATAAAAATTGGCCAGAACAAGGCTACACATGTCATATGTTACTAAATTATGCATATTTTGTTGGGTTCATGCTAAAGTGTGTCTTTATGTAAATTTAATATACAAAATGTTTAAATGTAAAGTTCCTAGTTATTGATAGATATAATGGTTTATATAATAATAATTGTGATAGTAGCAACAAAATTTTAAATGTAGAGTCAATAGGTACTGATAGATATAATGGTGGTAGTAGTAGTTTTGCGAGTCTGTATATATTCAAGTTTGTATGTAATATTTAATGCTTACTAAGGAAATCCAATTTTGATTTTGTATGTAGTCGTATGCTTTCAGAGCCCGTGTTTCAGAGGTCATAAGGTCAAAACTTAACCTCAGTGTTGAACGCCTCAGTGTTGAGCTATAAATGGCCCTCTTTGCTTCATTCTTCTGTGTTAGTAAATCAAGCCAACACGCATTAGGAGGCAGAGCATGTGTCATCTCAGTCCACTGAGCTGATTTGTTTCTGTGCTTTCATCAGCAGGTGGACATGCTGGCACTGTTACTCCATTTTAATTGCATGCTAAGAAGTAACCCATTCATCTGGCTGAATTTATTTACTTTTTATTGATGTGCATTTATTTATTTATTTATTTATTTATTTATTTATTTATTTATTTATTTATTTTTTAACTTTCTCTCCAGCGGCCAGGATTCAGACATCACAGAAAAGGTACAGGCACTGACTATGAGTTTAATTTACATTGCTTCATATAATCTGCCATTTAAACAGACATAATTTTATTTTACAATTTGCTTCTGAAATGTTAAAACAAATGTTTTTTTTTTTTTTTGTTTTTTGTTTTTTTTTAAAAACCATTCATAAGTATAAATGTTTCCCCTCTTTGTCTTTTCAGAGAATTATGTGTGTCATTCTCCTGTGTCCCAGCAAAGCACAGACAGTGGAGACGAGTTCATTCAGTTCAGGAAACTGAATGGCTCACCCAGCGAGTGTCCCAGTCGCCAGAATCTCCATAAGGAGCTTCTGCTCGGCCACAAGAGGTGAAGAGTAACCTATAGAAAATGTTTACTTCACAAATGGAGTACACCAATATAACCCAATACTTTACAAAGAATAAAAGCAAAGTAAACAAGTTGAAAAAAAGTTTTAAATGACATCAAACCTACACTAACCTGCATTTATCCATACAAACGGTTATTTTTATTTATTTATTTTTTTCTCTCTCAGAGGCCTGTTGTTGGAGGAGAAACCAGAATTGCAGCGTGTGTTACAGCAGCGGAGACTTGACCTGCACAGAGAGCAGGAACTTGCCCTCCGACCTCCTTCTGACCTGGAACAAGAGCTCCGTAAGAGACAGCAGAAACTGCAGGAGGTACTGACCATTCTCTGTCCACTTAATGTTCTTCATTACTGAAATGGAGGACGAGTTTTGCCAGATGTAAGGTGGTACATTTTGATTGTTTTGGATGAACTGAATGATTGTGGCTATGCATTTTGTTGAATGTACTTATGCATTTCATATATTTTAATGTTTTTGTAAAGTTCACAGTTTTTAAAAAATTTCTCCACAGTACGAGATGGAGGAACAGAGGCGCATAGAAGATGAGAGAAATGTTCCAGAATTTGTACGAGTGAAAGAAAATCTGCGTCGCATACAGTCGATGGAATAAAACAACTGAAAGGGCCTATGGAGAAGAAATGCGCCTTGTAGTTTTTACTGTTTTCATATAATAAAAGAATGTTATGGAATTGTGGCTTGCAGTTATAATGTAGTTTAGTAATGACGCACTGTATTTAAATGTACTGTAAATTTGAGTCAAATTAAAGCTATTAATGTCTTGTATAATGTAACCCTTTTTTCCCCCTTCCTTCTCCACCAGTAATAGCCTAAAAATTACTTTTGACTTTAATATCCTATTTGATATACAACGTTTGTCCAGCAGGTGACCAAACTGTCATGGACTTAAAATGGGACTTTCATACTGAAAATTCATTTACGTCCTAGCAACCAGTCAAAATACTCTAGCAACCAAATGACAAAATAGCCTCAGCACCAGAAAATCACAGCATGGTCTTTCCTGTTTCAACAGAAATGACTTTTGTAGTTTTACTCTCTATTCACAGCCTTGGTTGGTATTTTTTGGGGGGGGTTATTTATTTATATATTTTCTTACACTAGAATAACCAAATCGATTCGGTGTCTCTTTGCGTTCACAGGTGGCTCTTCTGCACTTCGCCAGAGCGGAGACTAATCTCCACGCACTCTTCCTTTCACATGGAAATGCCCCTGTTTTAATTAGCTGATCTTTAAATTCAGGGAGAGGCACGAGGAAAGAAAGCCTGACCATCTGCCGTAGCCCGCCTTTATCAGTAAGGTAACAACAGGAGGCAAATGGGAAGCAAATCGACAAAGAAACGTTTGTAGGAAGAAACGCGAGCCATCTTGTGCTCTCAATTTATATATCTTTATAGGCTGACGACAAATACTCTTTCAGCAAATTACTTTGAACAATATCGGGCATGTCGCCACGCAGGAAAACAATCAAGTTGTAGCAGCGTGCCATTTCAGACACTATTCATATACGGTCCAGAGCACTATTCGCCAGCTGTCCTTTTGTTTAACTCTTATTGTCTCGGTTTTCTCCCGCTGGCTCTGTTACACGCCTATCGCAGAAGAAGCGTGTGCTGCCTTCTAAAGAACACGCACGCTTACGAAGCATCTAGACAAACATTCGCGATAGGGGGTAGTTGCAGTGGTATCGCCTTGTTTTGTACCTCTAAACTTGTTTACAATCACAATTATTTATTTTTTCATTATTAAAGTGTTAGTAGGCGTCTATTCATTTTAATACGTATGTTACTTTATAAATACAAACTGGGGAATATTTCAGCTATATAGCAAACTCCCCCTGCGCAAATATGATTGGTACAGTCCAGTGGCTTATGGCTGGCTTGAGTAAAGACTCCACATCCAGCCGCACTGTGGAGTCCGCCGGCACACGAGCATCTGCGGGAATGGAGTGAACGGAGGGTGTGTTTTGGGCTGTATACTGCAAAGAAAGGTATGGTTAAGATAAATATTTGTATTAATAAGAGATATTACATTTTATTTTATTGTGGTACAAATGCATTTAATTTGTGGAAATGATATTTTGTGTTATAGCTTTGCACAATGACTCCATGAAATCATTCATTTGAAGGCATGCGCTAATTCTTTAATAAGCTCTGTATTCATGTTCTTAAATATTTTTGAGTGCATTTATGCTTTTGGGACCTAAACCTACATTTACAGAAGACATAAAGGCTGATCATTTCATTGCATGGCTTAGTGTTGTTTAGTAAGGTCATCCAACCCTTTCACAGCATGCAAATTATTAAAGACTGTCACTTCTAAAATCAATCTGAATTGAATTATATTTATTGCCCCCGTGTTGGTTTTGATGTTGATGGCATAATTGCATTATGATTGATTAAATGGAATACTTACTACAATAGAAACACAAGTGATTTGTTATCTTCATAAGCTCCATGCATGTTTCTTAGTGCTTGTCAGTGTTGTTTACCATTGATCCAGATCAAATGATACTGGTACAGCCATTCTAAACATTAGGTCTGTTAAAAGTTATTTAAAAGGAACATTTTACCTACAGTTAAAACATTGCTATTTGTATAAAGGCTTAAAGGGTTGAGATATAATTATTATTATTTTTTTTTTTTCCCAGAGATCCATGGTATATCTTAATTGACTTTGTACTGGAATACAGATTGAAGGAGAATAAGTCCGTTTACAATGGCAGAGAAACTTTCTTTAATTTATTAGCTAAAGGTGTTTTCATCTTTGAGAGGCTTTTTGTCATGCATTCTGATTAATCGCTTCATCTTCATGGAGTGTCATGATGAAAGGAGAGAAGTGGAATCACAAAGACTGTCTTTCAAGTCTCTGCACTCTCTCTCTCTCTTTCTCGCTCTCCGCCATGTTTTGCATGGCTTCATTAACATTCGACTGGTTTTTGGCTTTGCACCAGCTGTGGAAATAAGTCACACACTAAATTCTGTCGCTCCCATAACATCTGCGTCCACACGATTCAGCATCTCTATAATAACAGGCTCTGCATACATTCTGGGTCGTGTTCAAGTCTCCTGTCAGACTTTCCAAGCTCTGGCCCTCTCTGGGAATTCCAGACCTGGCCGCAGTGGTAATGAAATTGGCCGAGTAGGCATTCCAATAGATCACAGCCCCACAGACTCATGGGAAAGGGTGTTGGGGAATCTGGCGGAGATGACATGAGAATTGCAGACTACTGAAAATGGTCTTATTCGCTGATGTCTCATCTTTATGCTTGATCGCGCGAGAGGATGGGTGGATCTGTTGTGTTATTCTTCTGCTGCTGAGATCGCTGTCGAGAAGACTACGTCCTGTCTGCTCTTCTGAGCTTAATGTGCTTTATAATCAAGACAGACCTAATGTGTTTTCAGGGTGGAGGTCCTTGCGAGTGCAGTTTGTGGGTTTGAAGGAGTAGGTCATCCAAAAATTAAAATCTGTCATCATTTACTCATCCCATACACTTATGATTTACTTTCTTCTGTGGAAAGCAAAAAGAGAAGTTCTGAAGATTGTGCTGATTGCTCTTTTTCACACGTTTACAACAAAGTCCCTTTCAAGGAAAGTCATTTAGTAGACGTTTGGGAAATTTTAGGCATGCAGTGTCATCTACTCGAATGGGGAAGTACTTTGGTCTCAAAAACTGCTTGCCAAACTCATATTTAAATAACATTTCAAATCAGGAATAAAATCAAACATGAACTGTCCCACAAATGTTATGCAAATTTGTGTGTGAAATCTGAATGTTTTCATGAATAAATCACCAGTTATGCATGTACTAAAATTTATTCTGAAATTTCTGATAAACAACTGGCAATGTGGCAAATGGCTCTTTTATTTTAAAAGGCAGGACTTATATCAGCTATATTGGGCACTGCAGTTTCTCCCATTCATAGTAATACAAGTGAACTGTCTGGTGCATATATAAAGTCTTCATTTACAATGAATGGAGACTGACACTTTCAAGCTTCAAAAATGATGCAAAAGCACCATAAATTTATCATAAACTTCGACACGTGCTATATTGATGTGGCATGATTGCACTATGTTTAGATACAATACTTAATACAGTGGAAACACAAGTGTTACCATTTGTCTTCAAGACTCTTATTTAAATAACTGATTTGAAATTTCATGGAAAAGAGCAGCCAGCACAGTTTTCAAATTTCTTTGTGTTCCATGGCAGAAAGTCATACAGGTTTTTAATGACATGAGGGTGAGTCAATGTTGGCAGAATTATAATTTTGGGGTGAACTAAAATTGGGAGTTGCTTTTCATTTAATAAAGCAGTTTGTCACAGTGACCTATTTCCTGCTGCAGTTTCATCAGCCTTTCTTTTGCCCTCTGTAAGTCTTGTTGTATCAGCAGATACTGTCCTCTCAGCAAACTGGCCACTCAGGCTTGTTGAGACAGAGCTTTGCTGGTATTTTTTCAGTCGTTGGAGTGTCTGATGGAGCAGGCTGGTTTCTATTGTGCTGAGCTGCATCCATCCACATGAGTTACAGAACTGAATGAGGATGGAGCCTTTAGAAACTCCCCAATCACATCCTGTCAAATTTTCTTCCTCAGAACTCAGGAAGAAAGATAAGAATCCACGCCGACTCATTAGCAGGGATGTTGTCCCTAGTGATGTGGGTGGGCAACTAGATTTTCCCCCAAAATAGAATTTATATAAATACAGCATCTGTCCTAGATTTTTGCGTGCTTGACACCAGCGCTCATTAGATATAACAAGGAGCCATGGGGCCCATTTATAAAATACACATATGACTGGATTTTGATCCTAAATTCCACAGATTTCATCCAATATGTCAAAAGTGAGGAACAAATGCATATTTAATAAATAGAAACTGTTCCATAACATATAAACAAACTTTTGCGCTCATATACCAGTAATTAAAACAGTCTAACACTGATTATGAAAATGTAAAGATAAATAAATAGACAATCAAAATATGCATTTATATTGTTATATGCACAAATTAGTCATTTAACTGCTTTGTGGTTATGTCATTTAAATTAATTCATTAATTATATTATTTATTTATTGAAATGTATTTGTGTGTGTGTATATGTATGTGTATGTATATATATATATATATATATATATATATATATATATATATATATATATATATATATATATATAAAATATATTAGGGGTGGAATGATACATGTATTCGTACCGAACCGTCACGGTACGGACATCTCGGTTCGGTGCATGAGGCCTTACAACGAATACCGGTGTTCTGACATTTTATCCTACCCGTCAGATTTTCCTACCAGGGCTTACTGCGCATGCGCACGTCAATATTGTATCTTTTTTCTCACGCTGAACAACGGTATTTAATGTATCTGCATTACTGTAAGGGTAGGTTTAGGGTTGGGGTAGGTGTAGACATTCATAAAACACAATCTAATAGGTAGAAAAAAATATTTATTGTTGGTTTCCGGTAGCTGTATCCCTTCTAGCCACAAACGCGAATATAACACATAATTACTGTATTTGCATTACTGTAAGGGTAGGTTTAGGGTTGTGGTATGTGTAGACATTAATAAAACATAATTTGACAGGTTGCATTTTTCGTTGTCAAATTGTGCTACCTACTGTTTTAATGGGAGGTAGCAAAATCTGACAGGGTAGCACAAATCGACAGAACACCGGCAATTCACCCCCAATCCAGAAGGGGGTGCCCGCATTAATGCAACGCTGTTTGATAACCGCCAGCAGAAGAACAGTGAATGCCATGAGTTGCGCACTTGCAAACAAAGCCCCCAGACGGTGACCAGGTGCTGATTAGCATAGACATAATAAATACCTAGATGCCTCATTGACCGCTTTGAGCCGTTGCTGCGATACGTCAACGAGACCGCCATGTTTGTGAGGGCAAGACTGCCTTAAAAACAAATGGAGGTAAACAGGGGAGCTGCGTTTTTTTTCTGGATAAAACCACGATAACGTTTACATTTATTAACCAATTTCAGTGGTTTGTGATCTACATGGAGTTAAAAATAACTCTGTCTCCAGTTATTTAGTTAGGCTTGGAAAATGATTAATTTTTGTAAGAAATTATGAAAGCTACCACTTGTTACTCTTGTTGAATTGGTTGATTTATTTTTTTTCGGTTAACAATTGTAAGATTAATGTAGTATAACTGTGATATATACATGTAATGTAATTTTAATGTACATTAAATTAAATTGTTTGTTTTTTTCATTGCGTTCTCTGTTTTCAACCCCAACATTTTAGCTTTTCTTGTGCCTCAGGAAAGAAAACAGCTCATTCCCTTTGAAAAAATTTAAATAATACATCTTTAAGTACTAATAATTTACCGTCTAGGGCTGCAACTAACGATTATTTTGATAATCGATTAATTTGCCGATTATTTTTTCCCGATTAATCTGATTTTAAAAAAAAACTAAATATTCTTCTTCTTTTATTTTATTGCCAAAAACACTTCCATATTCTGCCCAATGTCCTTCAAACAAACGTGCCAACTGAATGCTATGAAAACATACAGTGCTTAACATTTTATTAGACCACCTGTCATAATAAAGAAAAAACGCAAATATTTTAGGAATCTGTCAAAGAATTGTTTAAATCTAAAAATGTTATTGTCATTTATTGGGTAAATAACAAACTGAAACAACTAAATTTTTATTCACATAAAAATAGCCTCCTGCCTTTCATAACAGCATGCATTCTTGCTGGCATTGTTTAGCTACTTTTTGACTGTAATTGGGTATCTGAAAAAATCTTTCATAGATCTTTCATAGATTTAGATCTTCATTCTTTCATAGATAACAGAAATAATTATATTATAGCATTAGAAATAGCCCACTGTTACTGAAGACCTTACGCATCTTGGAGGACTAAACAATACAGATGATAACCAATACTAAAAAATGATTTTAGTAAACACCAATACTGTTAGTTTAGAGCAGCAGTGGCACAAAGCTTAAATTATTTGTTATAAACCTTAATACATTTGTTTTTAATAAATTTGTTAAGCACTGTATATAGGCCTATAGTTTAAATCTCTTCATCAAAAATTAAGATGATAATAAAGATAATAAAGAAGAATAAAAACACAAACTCAGTGTTAACCAACTTTTTGATCACAGACACGTTTACTGTAATTTCTTTATCCTGTAAAAGACGGCTATGAAGCATCTGATATTTATATTCAGACAACTATACGCAGTTATCCCTTTACAGTTCCTACTCTCATAAAATACGTGCCCTACCTGTTGACTTTTAAACCTTAATTTAACGTTCAACAACAGATATTTCAACAAAATGAATGTTTTTGCGCTGAATATTAATCCCTCTCTGAAGCGCGTTCACGCGTCCGCCGCCTGGCGCTCATTCAGTAAAGATTTAAACTTAACACAGACTGTCAGGACTGAACTTAATGCAAAAATGCTCGCGTGAATTTGTGACATTTACAGATAAGGATATGACCGTAAACTGAACGTTTTTGGGCTGAGGACGCACACGCATCTGTCAAAGCGCCTGACAGGGCAAGCCATTACACTAATGCATTAACTTAAAGCTTAAAATAAAGAATTCTCATGTTTTGTGCAGCTTGGATCACGTACTTCTCCCGCAGCATCTCTTTCTGTTTCCTCCACTATTTTAAATGCGTTTTGGCCATAGAAATGCGTTATTCAGTGCTGTAACGTTAATTTGACGAGACCAGCTGAAGTTGGACGTGCACTGTGGGCAGACCCGACTAATCAATAATGAGAATCGTTGTCGATGATTTTCATTATCGATAATAATCGATTTTATCGATTAGTTGTTGCAGCCCTATTACCGTCATTGAGAAAATGGAATAAAACCAGCAAATACAAATCAATAAGTGACACACTGGTAGTCTGCTTTCTATTTTCATAGCACTCTATATGAACTCCACAATAAACAATAACAAATGTAACTGATAATCCTTTATGGATCCAGTAAAACTTACAAGATACAGTGTTACAAAAATATGCACTGATACAGGGCACAGTAAAAATATAGTAAAAGTAATATGTAATATTAAAAAGTATATGTAGTACAAGTTGTATTGAAGTGAATAATATAATAAAATAGGGAGTACAGCAGTTACAGTACAATAACATAAGTGATATAATAGATTTATAATAGCAAACATTATATGTATAATACCATAATAAATAAATGAATAACAACAGATAAATAATAGCAAGAAGAAAATGTAATATCAAGGGTGGAATAATACAGAATAGACAATAATGAAGAATAAATTAATAGTAAATTATAAAGTAAATTAAATAATAGTGAAATGTACAGTTTTATAATAGTATTTGTGTAATAATTATTAAACAAAGTAAGACACAACTAAAGATAAGCAAAAAAATATGGTCGTCAGTTCCAAATTGTGTTTAATTAATGTCTTCCTTGAGTAAAAAAATAAAATATAAAATTTGACTCAATCTGACTCAATCTCAGCTCAAGGTACACGTTTTATTCCAGTTTTCAGTTCTAGCTTTCCCTGAGAATAGAGTGGTTTAGTTGTGACGTCAAAACCTGACTAATAAAGACTAATTTTCCACTGCTTCCCTCAAGATTTTCCTATATTTTATAATGGGGTATTTCAATTAATGAGAAAAACAAGGTCTGTGGTAAAAAATTTGACGATGCTTGACATTTTGCTCTACATTGCAAATTACACACACCCATGCAGAAAACACAAATTTTGAAAAGTTACTACATAGGAATGTTTGGGTTGTGAGTGTGTGCAGTTTACATTGTACAAATTTCAAAGTATAGTTATGTTTAACACAAACCAGAATATGACATGCTCCCCCTCCAAAAAAAACTTTCTATTAATTAAAATTAATAATCATTATTACAATATCAAGAGCAATAATCAACAATGATTTTGTCATGATATTGCAGCTTCACTCACTAATGAGTTCCTGTGTTTTTCATTTCTAGGCTATTATTATACAGTTTTTGTGTAAATACAAGTGCTGTCAAACGATTAATCACATCCAAAATAAAAGTTTTTGTTTACATAATATGTGTACTGTTTATTTATTATGTAAATATTAAATACACACACATACAGTATATATTTTGAAAATATTTACATGTACATTTATATATTTATATTCTTATATTTTATATTATATATAAATATTTTAAATGTATAAACAACATATTTTTCTTAAATATATACATGCACGTGTTTGTATTTATATATACATAATAAATATACACAGTACACACTCATATATTATGTAAACAAAAACTTTTACTTTGGATGTGATTAATCGCGATTAATCATTTGACAGCACTAGTAAATACACATGCAGTACAGTATGTGATCAGCCTTAAACAGCCTGTGTAAATAATTTTAAATGTAGTCTATAGTATTGTGTTTGACTGAAGAAACTGGTTAAATTTAAATATTTGACAAAAACGACAGAAACATTTAATAAGGTAAGTATTTTAAATAATATTGTTATAAAAATTGCCCTTACAAAGGTAAACAATGCTCCTGGAAGTCTATTCCGGGGGTAAATATTGCCCCACAATGGAAAAGTTAATATCTGACCCTGACAGAGATTGAGAGACAGAGAGAGAGCGTGGTTTGAATATGATCAGGGTCATTCTGGCCATTCATTCAGGGCTGTTTTGGGCTTTAACTAGTACAAATACAAGGCTGTGGAGGTTTAGTCTCTTGGAAATGCAGAGAACAGGCTTTCTTCAGCTTTCTTTGAGGCTTGTGTTGTTCTGTTTGCAATTGGCTGAAAAGAAAAAAATAATAATAATAAATAATAATAATAAAAAAAAATATATATATATATATATATATATATTAGTCAATCCACAGTTTGTTGATAAGCTATCAAATCCTTATAATCTAGTGATGATAAACGTACTCATTTAAACGTAAATGAGTAGTGAAATTAAAGAGAGATGATTTAGCTCCATCTCTAATCCTGACAGTCTGACAATGTCTTGTCAAAGTGCTCACTGTACATATTGTGCTCATAACACAATTTACTTTACGATATAAACTACAATATAAGTTAAAACTGAATAAGAATGAATTTAAACTTTGATTTCTTATAAAGTGACACCTAGTGGTCACTTTCAAGTATTGCTCTGAAACAGCATTGACAACGAATCAGTTCAGCGAATTGACGAATTATACCGTATATGTTGCGCTTGTCGTTTCACCCTGTGGGTTGGGGGAGTGGTTAGTGTACACGATTGACATGTGGTCAGAATCTGTCAGCTTAGGTTTGAATTGCGGGTGAAGTATGTATATAATTACAATAAATATTTAAAGTTGTGTTTTTATTGTTCTTGTAATGTGTTGTAACATCTCTGACAACTGAATGAACTCTTTGTGAATATGTTATTTTGGTCATAAAAAAATTAACATTAATAAAAGACATCAAGCCACAACGTCTGGCATTTTTTACATATAAAGATTTTTATTTAAATATATTAATTGTTCTGCTGTATTAACTTTCATACTTTGCGGGAGTTAGGTTAAGACAGATGTGCGATTGTTTGATTTGTTCCCGACCTTGTCGATCAAAAGCAGATTCGGGTCTCGAAACACTTGTGAAACGCCCCGATGCTTTGATTCGCTTTAGTCACGTGACATTGGTGTTTCGGATCACACTTCGGAGCAGTGTTTCGAAACATCTGCGCTTCGGGATCTCGACACCGTCAGTCATCCGTACCATGCGGTGGGAAAGCGCCACTATAGGCTTGTACTTCAGTCGCGTTCCAGCAGTGACACAGAGGCGGCGCGCTGATGTCTGGTTCACTGTATTTTATTTTGATAAAGTACCAATTGTGCTGTCAGTTTAGCAATGCTGGAACTGATGTGTTTTGTGTGAGTGCGCTCCGGCGCGATCACTTCAACTGTTTCCTTACCAGCAGAATCAGAAAGCAGAAAAATAAAGAAAACAAATAAGATGTCGCTTTCTGCCATTTGAGTTTCCTTTCCGTGAACAAATTAAGCATATCACAAAAATTAACTTAAACTCAGCATATATAGGCTAAGTTACGTGTCGCACTGTTTTTCCCCTTGTTTATCTGTAAACTAAATCAAATATATTACAAGAATTTATTCCTTGTATGTATATATGTACTGCAGATTTATAACAATGTAATAATATTTAGTTTTTTCACATCTAGGTGGAAAAAAAAATTGTAATTTGTACTACTGTATGTAAAAAGTAAATGAAAAGAAACCGAGCATAGTAGATTTGTTGTACTGTTTCGTGTTGTACCGAAATCGTATCGAACCGTGACCCCCGAACCGAGGTACGTATCGAACCGTGACATCTGTGTACCGTTCCGGCCCTAATATATTTATTCCTTAAGAGGGATTTTTTTAGGGGAAGTTTTTTTGTGCATACTAATAAATCACTCTTAGGAACATTTCAAAAACTGTTGCTGGTTCACATTTAGGATCATTCTATGCACGTCTTTATACATGAGGCCTAGGTTTGATATAACTTACCTTTTCTTTCTCGGGAAATGAAAACTCTTACCTCTTTTTTTGTAGGACTTCAAAAAAGCAGTGTTGCAAATAATATTGAGCTAATATCTTCCTCAAATCTTGTTACTGGATATGAAAAGATCCTTTGCAATCCTCATGAAACTCAAGAAGATGAAAATTCAGTCATAATTTACTCATCCTCATGTTGTTCCAAATTTTAGGCCACTTTCTTCTATGGAACACAAAAATTTGAAAAATGTCTCAGTATTATTTGTTTTCCATATAATGAAAGTCAGTAGGGTCCAATGTTGTTTTGAACCCCATTGACTTTCATTGTATGGATGAAAAAAATCCATGCAGGAAAGAAAGTCTAACAGATTTGGAACTAAAAAAAAAAAAAAAAAAAAACCTGCCATGATTTGTTCACTCTCATTTTTGAGTAAACTTCCCCTTTAAACAGATAAGTCATAAGTTTCCTGCTTGATTGATTCGTTTTACATCTGTAAGAGGATCGGATTTGTCATTCAAACTCTGCCCAGTGCATTAACAAGTTCCTTTAAAATAACAGAAGACGACTTTATGTTAATGTCACAGCAGTATCTCCTCATCTTTTCTCCATACTGAGGCCTGCGAAATCTGAGACGTCCCAGTCAGAGATCCCTAAACGTTATTCCTAACAATCCTTTTGAAAAACTTTGCCTGTAAGTTTTCTTCATGGTAATAAGAGAATCCCTGACATGGTTATCTAAGTTATCAGCATGTCCCGCCTGAGGCTGAATCAGCATGGACACGTTCCACTTCAAAGCTGCAGTGAGTGGGCACTGAAAGAAAGAGAGGGGGTCTTGGAGAGAACAGGTGCAGTCTTTGGGAGGGGGAGAGTCCCTTCTGCCATCTGTTGACTTCTAGTTTTCCCCCAAACACACTTCATCACAATTCACAGACGCCTGCTTGGTCATAGTGATCCAGGTTGCTATGGTGCTGTATGGGAAGGATAAGACCTCCACATGTGTGCGGTCAACTCTGGGCGCGCGGCTATTGTGTTTTGAGACATTCAGGGGGAGGGGGGAGGGGTGCATGTGTGCGCAGACTGAAATAGGGGTGGACGAGGCGAAAGCCAGTTGCTTTGTCAGATGTGGAGGAGACGCTGAGGTGCCTGTGAAGGGTTCTCCTCGGGAGGTTCGGTTTTACATAATCGCACGGCCACAAGCCACTATTTGGAAGGCAAATTTACTTAGTGGTTGCTGGACTGGAGAGCAGTAGTAAATGGAGAGAGCTTAAAATCAAACAACGGATTTCAGTCTTTTCTCTTCCCCATCAACAGGTCACATCTGCAGACTGAACTTGGATATTGTTGAAAACTGCAGAGTAAATAAAATAAACATGGATTGTAAGGAGGAGATCAGTGACTCTGATAGCGGGATCATTTTGAACTCTGGTGAGTGCTTTTATTTTGTTTTTTTAATGATAAATAATATTTAGGAGGGAGCAGTATGAATATTGGTAACCAAAATTTGGTTAAAACAATTGTATCAGTATACCAATTAATGAATATTAGTGAATTTTATTTTATTTTATTTAAATGTATTTTTTTAAATGTTAGTAATAGATAATCTAAAGAACATTGGAGACTGGAGGAAAGTCAGATATTCAAATTCTTGTTTCTTACATGAGTGCTGCTAACTGCTATCACCCTGTATGTGTGTGCTTTTGTGTAATGAAATCTGTTGTGTTATCCAGGCCCAGACAGTCCCACGTCTCCGGTGAAGGACCTGAGCACTCACACACGTGTCATGAGGCTGAAGCAGCAGGCCCTTGAGGACAGACTGGAGCTGTGTGTCTTGGAGCTGAAGAAACTCTGCATTAGAGAGGCTGTGAGTGACAAAAAATGATCCATCAATATTGCCATCTCCGTTAAATTCAAAGACATCATGTGTTATATATATTTTTTTATTTTAAGCATGGGGCTTATATTTAAATGTAAATTAAACTTCACAAGGGACCCTTACATATGAAATACTTTTTTAGTAGTCTAAGTCAAATAGCCAGAGGGTCTGTGGAAAATTCTTGAATTGTGACCAAAAATCTGCTTGAAAAACTGGCAGCCAATATCCATTTTCTCCACAGAAATTTAATAAACCTCTTCAAAAAGATTTAAATTAAATCACAACAGTAAAACCCTTGATTTTCATTTGAAAAGACAAAATTAACCAGAGTCTGCCAATACTTTGGGAGCATAAAGGGGGTTTCTTGGTTTAGAGCAATTTAAGCCTGGCCTAATTAACTAACGAAGCATAATGATTTCTAATCAGGCTAAACAATTACACTACCATTTAAAGTTTGGGGTTGGTAGAAAGTCTCTTTGTTACAATAAAATTACAATAAAACAGTAATATTATGAAATATTGTTGCAATTTAAAATACCAGTTTTCTATTTTAATATATTTTGTAATTTATTCCTGATGCAAAGCTGAATTTTCAGCATCATTACTCCAGTGTCACATGATCCTTCAGAAATCATTCTAATATGCTGATTAGCCACTTAAAAAACATTTCTTATTTTTATCAATATTGAAAATGGTTTTGTTGCTTAAAAACCATGATAAGATCTTACAGATCCCAAACTTTTGAAAAGTAGTTTGTATTACATGCCATCATATTATAGCATATTATATGCACACACATTGTGTCATAGTTTCAAAAGAATAGGAAAGTTTCAGTAGGAAAGTCAGCTGGCTCTTAAGCGTAAATCATATTGCTCTGATTAAGCTGGGCTTTTTCTTGTTCTGAATACAGCTCTTCAATAGAGGCACTAAAGCCAATGTCCAAGAAACAGATGCTTCTTTGCATGTTAGCCCACATGTCTGTCATTCACTATTGGTCAAGCAGGGAGAAGATTTAAGTGCCTAATCATTACACCATAGAAACCTCTTTGTGGACACTTCGACAATATAAAGACGAGCATCTGCTCACTCAAAGATTTTTTTGTTTTGTATTGACTAACAAACATAAAGTTTGTTTTCTTTGTCATTGCTTTTCTTAGAGATTAAAATGCTCTTTGTTTTAACAGGAGCTGACTGGAAAGTTGCCCTCTGATTACCCTCTCCTGCCTGACGAGAAGCCTCCGCAGGTCCGGCGACGCATTGGAGCCACTTTCAAACTGGATGAGGGTTTTATTTCACAAGATGTCGAGGTATAGGCACACTGTATAGGTACAGTTTCTACACAGAGATTATTTTAATGTAACTGACTGTTATTTAAGCCTACCTGGCTAGTTTTAAATGTTATTATTCATGGTGGTGAAACCGTGCCACTTATATGGAAAAAGATTTTTACGAGGTGCGTTTAATCCATATTTCAGCATTTTCAGCTTGTAATCATGCGGTTACCCCCTAAAATGTTTGTCTCCAGGAGTCTGAGCTGCACGCGCTTGAGGCTGATCTTGCCCTGCAGCGACAGATTTATGAGGCAGCCCGAAAGCTCTCCCTCGAGGAGCACATCAGCAAACCGGTGAGGAAAAGCCGACTGCAGCAGTGTAAACGTGCAGAGAAGAAGCTGAAAGAGCTGCAGGATGCGATACTGAAACACCGCATCAACCACGGCTGTGTCTCTCCACAGACCTGCTATTCTTCCAGACAGAGAGGTCCGCCAGTCGATTCTCATATAAACTACATTTTACACATTATAAAAGCGATTGACTGTATTACTAAAATGATATGATTTGAATGAACAAATATTTGTTGGTCCATTCCAGATCTTTGTATGTCTGATGACAGCTCGCTGTCTGATGCTGTTGCCTTGGATGATGGTAAGTGAGCAACCCTTTATTTCCTCGAACTCAAACTTTCACACCCGACTGTAAGTGAAAATTTGATGTCTAGACTCTAAGTTTGCTAATGTCAAAAATTGTCTTTTATCTACAGACTCAGACTCTGCTCCCTTTTCTCCGGCTGTTCTGGGGTCTTCCACGGACAGTGGTTTCCAGTGTCTGACTCTCTTGCCCAATAACGGCCCAAAGCAATCGAGCTCCAGCTCCAGTCTGGACTATGATGCCTCACCCATCCAGAACTCTCCATGGAAGGAGTCCAGCTTGGACCAGCCCTACCAGAAACAAAAACCTTCTCACTCTGCCAGCAGCAGCCGCTCAAGGTATTGTGGGATATTCTAGCTTTGAGTCTCATGATAGATATTTAATTACAATATAAGCAAACCTCTACTTTGTGTTGTCAGAACTAATTTAAAGGTACTTGACAGAACATTTGGTGAATATATATACCTTACCGTTCAAAAGTTTGGGGTTGGTAAGATTTTTGGGGAACACTTTACTTAAAGCCTTTATGTATAATGCATTATAAAGGGTTATTAAAGGGTATTATGCATTATAATTATTCATAATGTGCGTTGTAATACATTATATCTTGTCACAAATAATTATAGCCAAATTTAAAATTTATAGTGTAACAATGAATTGATAAGTGTTTTAATGTATTAACTATGGTTACAATTATTCATGAGATTGCACAATGCATTATAAGCTGCATTACAAGGTATAATTAATGAATTAAAACTACTTTTATAATACATTATACATAAAGGCTTTAAGTAAATTGTTACCTATATATATATATATATATATATAGTAAGAAGTGTCTTGTGCTCATCAAGTCTGCATTTATTTAACTTACAGTAAAAACAGTAATAGTATGAAATATTATTACAATTTAAAAGGTCTGTTTTCTGTTTTATATATTTAAAATGTAATTTATTCCTGTGATGCCAAAGCTGAATTTTCAGCAGCCATTACTCCAGTCTTAAGTGATCCATCAGAAATCATTCCAGTATGCTGATTTGTTGCAGAAACATTATTATCAACATTAAAACCAGTTGTGCTTCTATGTCAGCAGCAGTCCAACAGGCTCACCAACAGACACAAGAATGGCAGAACTTCCTCCAGCACCCCAGTTTGTGTTTAAGAGTCTGCCAGTGCGAAACAATCAGCCAAACAGCGCCCCCTCCACCCCAGAGCTGCCACTGCGTCGACAGTTCTCACAGTCCTTCAGGTAAGTAATATAGTATTGGTACTTCAGGATTGTCTGAATACTGTTTGTCAAATACATGGCTCAAATTGATATAAAGACTTTTTATTTTTTAAAACTTGGAAGTGAAATATATTTCAGGAAATACATAAAAAAAATATTTGGTGAAACAGCTGCATTTAAATATTTTTAATTGATACGTTTCAGTTTATTAATGAGTAACATTTGCATTTCTATTCTATCTGCCACCTTGGCAGCAAATTTCTTACCTTACTTTATCATCTCCTCTTAAATAGGCTTCCCAGAAGCAAACCAGAATTGACCAAGGCCAGCTCAGACCTGGGACGGGGCCAGACCAAGTTGCCGCGTCGACGAGTGACTGATTTCGCATTAGCCTACACAGTTCAACGCTTATATCAGTGCAGCTCTGAAGACAGCAGCTCCGAGCTTTCCATTTCCTCATATAGCAGTTCCTCCAGCCGAGAGACGACCACCGAGGCACCTAAACCCTGTCCGCCTCCATACGGCTACCATCGCACCGCTCCAAATAAAGGACCGGTCCAGCTCAACACCAACAGTACACTCAAAAACAACAACAACAACCCACCTCACCTCATGCCTGGCCCCAGTCGAGTAAAGATTAACAATGGGACACCACTTCAGGTGGACAAGGCAAGGCTGCAACTCAGACAGAATTCACAATCTGATCCTGTACATACTAATAAACCTCAACAAGTCGAGGTTACTTCACCCAAGCGAATACTCAAGCCTCCCCCGCAGTACACAAAGGTGGTCCGCACGACGTCGCTAAGAGAGTATCCCAACCACCCCAGCCGTGTGCTTCCTCGAGATGTGGTATCGGGAGAGCTTAAAACCTGGCACCAGAAAAACAATATAGTCATATCCAAACCCCGTTCACTTGAACGGCAAGGATCGGTTCGAATCAAGCGCCCAGAGCCCCCACCCTACCACCAGATTCCCTCTCATAAACAGGTAAAGATGCGGACAATATGTGCTTTTATCAGTACCAGTTTCATAAAATGAGTGCCGTAAATTAAATCTGTTCTTGGTAAATGATGAACATACTTATTTCTATCCAGGTTTCTCAGAAGGTGATTCTTCAGAGGGCTTCGGATGGAACGCCGCTGCAGTGGTACGAAGAGGAAGACTCCGAGATTGTGAGTCAAGTGTAACCAGGTAACCAAGAAACCTGGAGGAAATGACAGAGAATAAGTGAACTCTCATTGTACACCGTCTTTATTTTTATTTATTGAGCCAATGGACTCACTGATGTAGTCTGATTGTTCATTCTCACCGACCAAGTTGGAGCTGAGCCAGTGAAGTATATGCCTCAGTTCCATATATGCCTACATTTGTGATTAAATTTAAAGTCTAAGACTTCCTTGTAAGGCATCATGCCAGATATTTATGATGAATGTATAATATAATTGTGATTTTAATGATGTCAGGAGAGTGTGGCCCACCTTTTGCAAATGAATGCCCTCATAGAAATGACATCGTTTAGTATATATTTGTGTCTGGTACACGATTCCTTATAATTAAAGTATTACGTAATGTCTTAGTTTCCCCATGATTTTATTTAATTTAACACATTATGAATTAATATATTATTTTTCCTTATTTTTTATTTGTGAATATTGCCCCTTTCCTAACACATTTTTTAAATTAGTGAAGTGTTGCTCTGCTACTGTAATATGCATTGTAAGAATAATCCATCTGTGTTTTAATAATACCAAATGCAGATGTTTTACTTCCTGTTTGTACACTAACTAATTATGAAATATATTTTATATTATTTATAATACACTTTAATAAAGAATATTACAGATCCTCACTATTATGTCTTGTGCATTTTTGTTACATTTTCAAATATTTCACATTGACATTGTAGAAAACAGATGTAGAGCATACGATGACATGAGTGCTAGTGCAAGATTTTTATTCTGAGACCATTTCCAAATATACATGAAATAGTTTCCCCTAAAAAAAGTTAAAACATCTACCAAACAGTAACTACAGTAGTCAACATTTGAAGTGGATCAAAAAAGTTCATCAAAGTTCTGAATTGTTTTGGTTTTAGGCCAACATTGATGAAAGGTTTTGATCCACTTCGAATGTTGACTACTGTAAAAGCTATCAACAGTGCTTTTAACATACTCATCACATTTCCATTTCTGTAGATGATTATTATTATTTTCACATCCACAAGACGGGTGTTTGAAGCAACCACACTAATATGGCTAATATAATGATTGAGCAAAGAACAGTGAGGTAAATGACAAGGACTATCCAGTGGCAACGATACATCCACTGCATAAGAGGGCGCTGTCTGCAAGTGGAGTCACAAACAATATAAATGATTAGTATGGATTAATAATTCAATAAATAAAAGATTAACTGAAAAAATAGCCTAACTCACAAGCTAATGACACATCTATCACAGTCTCCGAGGCAGCGCTCAGATTTCTTCAGCCAGGCATGAATGCGCTCCAGTGACGCCTTCCTCCTCAGACTTTGATGAGGTAACACTGGCAGTGAACTTGTGCTTCTGTTATTTTCATAATTATGAAATAGTTAATATACCACTATTTAACTCTAGCAGACTAAATCTTAGCACTAAATCAAATTTTGTGGTTTGTTTATGTCTGTAATGATACATTAAAGGTTAAATTTTTCTCCAGTACTTTCAAAAACAATGTGCCCATGTTTAAGGTGACCTACTTTTTTACAAAGGCGGAGTCCAGCTCAAGTCTCAGAGTCTCGTTGGGATGAATTTGGACAGAGGATGCATCCTCAGGAGCAACCACTGAGGCAGTTTGTGAGGGAATGTCATCTTGAGGTACTACTTGTCTAAAGAAATACAAGACTTTGGATGTGGTTATTTATCACACTTATACTGTAGCAAGTCAGCATAAAACATTATTCACAACCTACTTTATTACAAAATGTTATGAAAAAAAAAAAGTAAGACAGGACTTAATTTTATCTATTAGAAATGTGTATAAAGTCAGTCAGTAGGTTCAAATTTGATTTCATGTTGATACAAATTCGTCATGAAATGAAAATTCACTATATATTTTATAAATTATTTTATTGTGAATGGTTCATCTGTGTGTATTATAGAATTAAGTCTTTGGCCTGTATTTTTTCGATGATCTGTTTCACTCAGATGTACAAACCAACAAAAGTTTATGATCCTTACACATTCTGTTCATCATTATTCACAAATGAACATAACTTTGAAGTAAATACAATTGGCAGAAGTAAACGCTACATGTAGGCTATAAATTAACTACATCATGATCGCATGACATCACAATCACTAAGCTGCCAACAAATCTTTTAGTCTTTATTTACTCTGAAATTTTGAGTTTGAATAGTTTGCAAGAGAGCGATTATAAACACAATGAAGCTGTGGAAGTGGACTAGTGATTAGATTAGATTACCAGTGCGATATGATGGCATCTAACATCCCGACAACCTCTGCAGTCTCATTTAACCAGTTGTTAGGACCTGCCTTTTTAAGCAAAAGCTTTGAAAATAGAATATAGAATGTAATGTGAAAATATTTTGAGCTTGTGTTAACCACAGAGCTTATTTTAAGCTTTTACCCAAAACCTTATGAAAAAAAAAAAAAAACATTGACTTCAGGACCAAAAATGCTAAAATGCTAACTTGTTTCTGGGTTTTGGCCTACACAAATACATGATCCCTGCAGCTGTATATACGGAAGAAAAGATCTGTCACTATAAATATACAAATGTATCCAAATTACCCTCTGCTCAATTGCAAATCATCTGTGTGGTCTGGTTTCTTTGTGGTTGATTTTATCTCTTCACTAATCTCATTGGTCACTGAAGAAAATATAGCTTCTGACTCTTGTTTTTTGCCTCTTCAAATGAAAGAGAAAAGAAAATTACAAGTGCACTTAACCTAAATTAAGACTAGATATTTATTGTAGTTAAAATGTAATTGAATGGATGAGATTTATTGTGCACCGACCTGGATTTGCTTTGCAATGATGTTTGTACTGATTCTACGCCGTAACTGTGGCTAAAAGTGAGACAAAAGAGACTGATGATACTCTAAACAAACCATATAATACACATCTGAACTGAAAATTATTTATATATCTACATAAATAAAAAAAACAAACAAACAACAAAACCACATTATACAGGACAAAGTCGAAGTATGGAGTCAGTACCTTCTGTGGGTCTTTTTCCAGCTTTTCAATAGTGTCAGTTTCCTCTGCAGTGACACAGATACATTATTTCAAAATGCTAGTGGATGCATCATAACTAACATGAGAGAACTGAATGGGTGTTTTCCTACCCCACTGCTCACAGACATGTCGCTCTCTGCTGCTTTTCTCCATCTGTTTCTTCATCTCCTCCAGTTCAACCCTGTTCCTCTCATGACGGTGCTTCAGGTTCTCCACATGGGCCAACATCAGTTCCACCGCACGGCTCACTTTAGCTTCCTACACACAGAGACAGACATATTAAAAGCCTACTGATTGAACCACCAAACTAATGGGACCTACTGTAATGTTCTCTGGCTTTGCTACCAGAGTAAAATCTAGTGTGGACCGATACCTGATGCACAGCCCCAAGAACCTCTGCTGTGTTTGAGATTCATCTGACGGTGCCCCCGATAATATTAAGACACAACTCAAGACGCTGGAGAAGCCCGGCACGTTTGATATCTAAACACATTCCCTTGAGTGTCTAGTGACAAAAATACAATCGTAGAATTGGTATAGGCTAAATCCAAAAAAGCAATTCTCATACTGTAGTCATACCTCAAGAACTTCCATGCCTCTTTCCACTTCCAATTTGAGGTTGTCCTCAGCATTGTCTCGAGCATGTTCCTCCGTCTCCAGCCTCTGACACAGAGTGTACTGGTCACAGCGAAAGGCCAAAGACAGCCGAGAGAAAGCAGCCTGTGCAGGGGGTTTGTAAGGTAATGAAAAGCTAAATTAAATAAAAATAAAAATTAAATAAAAAATACCATTGAAAAACATATACATTTATTTAGATAAAAAAACAATCTACATGGAACAGAATTATGAAGGTATGCCACACTTTAAAGAGAACTGATACTTTTCAAAACCATGACTTCATGTCGATGTTACAAATGTCAATGTATGTATGTATCTATTTATTTAAATCAAACAGGACTTCCCTCCAGTTCCTCCTCTGTCATGTCAACACTATGATGGAGTGAAATAACAGACATTATAGAAAATTATGTCCACAAATCAAAAATCAAATATTTGGATAACCAAATAAATGGCTGATATAAAGCTAGCTGTAATACAAGCTAACTTTTATATCTGAATAAATCACGTTAGGACCCAGCCTCACCATAACAGATGGCTCTTCTAAGGCAATCTGGTCCTCGTGTCTAGACCCTTCAGAAGATAAAAGGTCACGTAAACTTCTTTAATATAGCAAGAATGTATAGTGACTAAATAGTTTTGTTGAGGCATTGCCTTCCTCAGCGTCATTCTCACTGTTCTCTGTCTGCTTGTTGGTCAGGACTTGCTGGTCTTCACAGGCCTAATCAGACATTATTGTTTAAAATAAAATATATTGTAATACAGTAGTCAACATTTGAAGTGGATCACAACCTTTCATCAAAGTTGTCTTAAAACCAAAACAATACCCGTTCTTGTCTTAGGACAACTCCAACATGAAAAAATACTATAGTAATTTATAGTAAATACTACAGTGTTTTTGAACCATACTATAGTAGAGTACTTGAATTAATTTGTTGTGGTATTCCTATAGTTGCTGTGGTACTATAACAACTATAGTAATATAAACAAATTACTTTACCCAATACTGTACTAAGTTTTCTTCAACTATAGGGTATATTATACTACAATACACTACAGTTTACTGTAGTAAAAACTAAAGTATACTACAGTATTTATTACAGTTTATCAGTTCACTATAGTTAACAGCATGCTTTAGCATTCATTAACAAAGCATTCTAAATACTATTATACAGTATAACACACTTTACTATAGTATTTTTTCATGTGGGATTTGATGAAGCTTTTTGATCCACTTCAAATGTTGACTACTGTATACTGTAGTACATAATACTATAAATATATAATAATGATTGGATTAGATTACTATTTTACCTCGAAAACAAAGTTAATGAAAATGTTAAAAAACATTTCGTTCGTCTTGATAATTCCAAGTGGCAAAATAATTAAGAACTGAGATATTAGTCTAAAACAAAAATCCAACTGTAAAAGCTTAACTGAAGGGTATCCTTATTTCCTCAGCAACATTAAATGTTTTACATTTAACGTTTTAAACATTAAAAACAAGTTCTACCTACATACTCTTGTCGTCTATTAACAAAAACCCTCTACTAACACTTAATTCAATCTAACCTCATTAACCATCGTTCTAATATTAATATTTACCGCTTCTGCTCAAGGTAATATCCACAAAATAAAGATTTGCTTGCTTACCATGACATTTGCTGTGATTTCTTGCTCTCCACCTCTCTTGCTCCTAACAGACTCTTAATCTCATTAAGAGATAGAATGAAGAAAACTGGCAGACTAATGACACGAGTCATGGCTGCCACAAACACTAGTATGACAATACCAGAATTGAGTGAAAATCAGTGCTACAAAACACTTAGCTTGGTGTGCATTCAATACACCAAGAAGGTGAGCCATCTTGCAAAAATTGCCTTTAATGTTGTAGCCAATTTAATATAAAATTTTTAATTTATGCATGTAAAGCAGTTTCACGTCAAGCTTTTTCTAAGAACTACATGGCATTATACAGCTTCCTTACGGTCTATAAATATGCTACAAACATTTGAAAAACTGTTCCAATGAATCTGTGCAATTTTTACACCGATAAAACTGATCAAATCAACATTTTTGGCATTTATTTGCAAGGACATTAGGAAAGACAAAAAAACAGATGAGATTTGGATCAACTCCACATTTATTGTAGAAAATTGAGGAACAGAGTCTCTAATAGAGGCGCTGTGGCTTTCCCATGGTGCTCTTGATGTAGAGCGCTCTGACGTTCTGCCAGTTCTTCTTCAGCAGAGACACCAGGAAGTTCACAGCCAGGTGGATGTTGTAGACCAGCTCTTCCTCAGTCATCCTGACGTGACCAACAGCCACAGCCAGACACAGAACCTGAACATGACAGAGACGACCATTATCGGACTTGTAAGTAATACAAATTCAGGAGTTCTTAAAATTAAGCCTCTCAATCAGCATGTACAACATATCGTGATCAAAAGACAAAAGTTTTGTAATATACACCATCTTTATAAAAAAAAAAAAAAAAAAAAAATTATAGGGTTGGCAAGTTTTTTTGTGTCTTTGAAAGAAGTTTCTTATGCTCAACAAGGCTGCATTTACTGAACAAAAACACAGTAAAAACAGTAATATTGGGATATTATATTAAAATACAAGTAAAACAAAAAGCACTTTTCTACAACCCCAAATCAGAAAAAGTTGGGACAGTATGGAAAACGCAAATAAAAAAAGAAAGTAGTGATTTCTAAATTTACTTTGACTTGTATTTCATTGCAGACAATATGAACAAAATATTTCATGTTTTGTCTGGTCAACTTCATGTCATTTGTAAATATACATCCTTTCCTGTCATTCAGACCTGCAACACATTCCAAAAAAAGTTGGGACAGGAGCAATTTAGGGCTAGTAATGAGGTAAATTGGTTAAATGATGTGATTTGAAACAGGTGATGTCAACAGGTGATTGTTATTATGATTTGGTACAAAAGCAGCATCCAAGAAAGGTCTAGTCCTTTAGGAGCAAAGATGGGCCGAGGATCGCCAGTTTGCCAACAAATACGTGAGAAAATTATTGAAATGTTTAAAAACAAATGTTCCTCAAAGAAAGATAGGAAGAGATTTGGATATTTCACCTTCAACAGTGCATAACATAATTGAAAGACTCAAGGAATCTGGAGGAATTTCAGTGCGTAAAGGACAAGGGCGCAAGCCTAAGCTGAACAACCGTGATCTCCGATCCCTCAGGCGGCACTGCATCAAGAATCGTCATTCATCTATAAGCGATATCACCACATGGGTTCAGGACTACTTTGGCAAACCTTTGTCAAGTACCACAATACGTAGTTACATCCACAAATGCCAGTTAAAACTCTACTGTGCCAAAAGGAAGCCCTATGTTAACAGTGTCCAGAAGCGCCGTTGACTTCTCTGGGCTCGGAGGCATCTGGGATGGACCATCACACAGTGGAAACATGTACTGTGGTCAGATGAATCAGTATTTCAGGTATTTTTTGGGAGGAATGGACGCCATGTGCTCCGGACCAAAGAAGAAAAGGATCATCCATATTTCAACAAGACAATGCAAAACCACATTCTGCACACATTACAAAGTCCTGGCTGCGGAGGAAGAGGGTACGGGTACTTGACTGGCCTGCCTGCAATAGAGAATGTGTGGCGCATTTTGAAGCGCAAAATGCGACAACGAAGACCCCGTACTGTTGCCCACCTTAAGACTTGTTTGCAGGAAGAATGGGACAAAATTACACCTGAAACGCTTCACTTGGTGTCTTCAGTCCCTAAACGTCTTTTAAGTGTTGTGAAATGGAATGGCAACATTACAAAGTAGTAAATGCTTTACTGTCCCAACTTTTTTTGGAATGTGTTGCAGGTCTGAATGACAGGAAAGGATGTATATTTACAAATGACATGAAGTTGACCAGACAAAACATGACATATTTTGTGTTCATATTGTCTGCAATGAAATACAAGTCAAAGTAAATTTAGAAATCACTACTTTCTTCCATACTGTCCCAACTTTTTCTGATTTGGGGTTGTACTTTATTTGAAAATGTAACTTATTCCTGTGATGACAAAGCTGAATTTGCAGCAGCCATTACTCATTTATATATTTTTGTGGAAACATTGTCAGACAAAAAAATTCAGCATTTATAAAAAATGTCCTTATCAACTTAGTGTGTCACAAGCACTTTCTTGAATAAAAAAAAGAACATACCTTCTTCATCTGGAATTTGATGGTGGATTTCACTTCATCCACCTTGGTGGCCAGGTTCTCGTTATGGGTGAGCAGAGAGGGGAACTTTCCTGCCTTGTTGAGGCCAGGTCCAAGGATACGAGGAATCTGCTTGATCAGAGACTCAGAAGCCAGGAAAGCATCATACTTCTTTGCTAAAAAGAGAACCAACAATATATAGACTCAAGCCAGAACATAAACAATAGCACTGAACAAATGCATGTCTTATCGCTAATGTTCTCGTGAAAGGAAACTCACCCAGCTTCTTGACCAGTTTCTTGTTCTTGTTGAGCTTTTTAAGAGCCTCAATGTCCATGTGTGGAAGCTCAGCGGCCTTGGCTTCATCACAATGCTGCTGGTCACCAAGGACACACACGGAGAACTTGGGACGTGGGGTGGTCTTCAGCCTGTGAGGGGCGACGGAAAAGACTGTCTGACAAATAGAAGCATATCAGACCCCTTTTGACCCACGTAAGGCAGAAGAGAAGAGTCTTACCCATACCACCTCAGCTGGAATCGGGTGTTGATAGCACAGGCATATAATAAAATGGTCGGCTTAGGTATGACGGCATGAACACCGTTACCTATAGCCTCCCCTCATGTTTTAAGACCCAGGGTAAGGGTCCGTCTGCTTCACCAACCCAGGGAATGGATGGTTCAGACAGACTACCCGAGGCTGTTCTACACTGCCTGCCTTTAATCTGCCTATTCACGACTGAATAACTATGTCAAGATATCCAGATATTTATTCAGGCAGAGAAAAGGGCAGGCAGACAGAAGGCTGGGTGATACAGTAAAAATCGAACCTGACAGTGCCTGAGAAACGCTTGTCCTTCTGGGGATCGTAGTTCTTCAAGCTGATCTGCAGTTCCACAGTCTCAAGAAACCTTCAATATAAAAATCAATATAATTATCTTGTATGCAAACTGATATTTAAGCATAGGCTAAACCTTTATGGCAGGCAGTTAAACATTCATTAACTAATAGCTTGTTTAATTATTAGCAAGTAACACAATAACTAGTTTATGTTGACCAGACCTAATGACTACTAATCACTACTCCAAGTCACCATTATATTACTACTAACTACATACTACACCAAGAGCTACACGCATGTTCAAGCTGCACTAATACATATTTATTTGACAGTAGTATGTAGTACACAGTTAAGTAGGAGACACTAGCATCAATCTCAGTTTCTACACAATGGAACTACTAAACTATTAAAAAATAGCTGTCCACAATTGAAAAACTCGTAATTAAAAAAAAACAAACAAAAAAAAAAAAAAAAACCTTGTGACAAAAACATACTATAAACGTTTATGTGGCCTGCCACACAATCATATGCTGTCAGCTAATGAAGAACACTACGACCAGAATCTTACTTTCTCTTCTTAAGACGGGAACCAGCCTGGACCTCCCGAACAGCCTCGTACAAAGTGTCCCTTGAAACCTTGCTGTTAAAAAAGAAATTATAATATATACATAAAATGATTAATTCCATGACTGCAGTTTTTACTGAAATTTGCCTCGAGCGCATACATGTCGCGATGACTGCATAAGCAGACTGACCGGTGAATATATCACTAACATGCCTCCAAACTCCCGTTTTCCAAACCTCAATATATCTAATTATTTAGGTTAGATATGAATAATAACCATCAGAACAATTATACATTCAGATTAAGTTAAATAATTGTCAGATGAAACCGGAATGCGTTCCAGATGACCCGGTATTTATAGTAGAGGGGTCGAACAAATGTCAAGGCCTCCGACTGACATTGCTTGATGATATATTTGCATATATACCTATTAAACGGTGCAATAGAAAGGTATATAGGATTAAATACATTATATATTAACATTTCTCACGTGCCTCATTTTGCCGTGAAGCCTCTCCTTTCACGCGAAGCTTGAAAAAGGAAGTACGAAGGGAAGTTGCGTCGAATATATGCGCCTGAGGGTGAAAAACGGACTTCCGGAGTCGCCATGATTGTTGTGGCCACAGAACCGTAACCAGCAGAGAACTTTACATTCCACAAACTGTTTTTTTTTTAATGTGTCAAAAAAAGTGTGCGCCCCATGCACAATTGAATTCAATTTTATATATTTCTAATCTATCACAATAATTCCTCTTAAAGCATTCAAATGTGTCCAGGACATTATTTAAATAATACGAATTCAGATAGTTTAACTGAAAATATTAAGTTTAATAAATAATATAAATGAATATTGATATGAGGAGTTATCCCATTCAATATACACATACATACATATACACACATACATATACATATATATATATGCGCATACATAGATACAATTAATACAATTATACAGTACAATGAAGTTATTACATTTACAAAATATATTAACAAAATTATACAATCAGATCAACTGAAACTCTGAAGTGCCATTTAAAATGGGCATAATATGATTCAAAGGGAAATCCGTTTTAGTGCAGCCTGCAATGATTTCTTGAGGAAGGTTTCATTGAAAGACAGGCAACTGGAAAGTGTGTGGTGGCATGCAGGATTCACCTGAAAAAACAACTTATTAGTCAGCAGTTTATGCTAACTTAACATCTACATATTTATTAGTATGATGTTTATTGGTAACTTTCTATGCCTCTGTAATTTCCGTATGGAGCATAATTACGTTTCAGATGCTGTGAGGACCATAAAATTATACTTAATATTGTGGTGGAAGGTTTTGTTGAGGTGTTTTTTTTTAAACTTTCTGAATATGTTGTTTTCCGTCATTACAGTTATACTCACATGTGACTGATACTTGGTCAAGATGCTCAGCAACATCTTGGCAAACTTCATAGATTTGCTGAAATGTGGAGACTGGCTGCAAAGCTGATCGGTGAAGAGAGAGAAATCTTCCTCACTCAGCTCAAGCTGTGAGCATAACAACAAAAACCATTAACATAGGACTAAAAGATCCTTTAAGATTCAAATCAGCTTTCTGAAGTACCTTTGAATCCAGCAATGCAAGGATGACTGATAACACTCCCTCATCCCAGGACACTCCAAGTATTGTTCTAAGATTTAGAAGTAAATTTCTGTGATCAGCTAAACCGAGTCAAATTACTCAAGCATAATATATTCCAGAATTGACCAAGAGCTATTTCTTTCTGAAAGATGAATTGTGATATTTAGACTGACCGAAATACAAGAAGCCTGTGATGTGGCTCAAGGCAGTCCACTATCAGTCTACAAAGTAACTCTGACTGGGCACTTCCTAAAAAAAAATATAATTAGTATTTACTGAAAAGGTCTGAAATTAAGTATATAATACATACAAATAGGTGTGGAACGATACATGTATTCATACCGAACCGTCACGGTACGGACATCTCGGATCAGTGCAAGAGGCCTTACAACCAATACAGGCAATTCACCCCCAATCCAGAAGGGCTCGCATTAATGCAACGCTGTTTGATAACCGCCAGCAGAAGAACAGCGAATGCCATGAGCTGCGCACTTGAAAACAAAGCCCTCAGACAGTGACCATGTGCTGATTCTGAATGCGTCTCTCACATAGACTGGCAAAGGAGCATACTTTAAAGGCTTGCGCACTCAACTGTTTGCGAAATGGAGCTTTGTGCTCGTATATCCTACCTCTCTCATTCGGCACAAATCCAAATATTCCATAATATTTCCATATTTGCAATGTAACGTATCTGAATGCTAAACTATTATTTATTATGTAAATGATAGGCTTTGCAAGTTACTTCAGTCGCGTTCCAACGGTGAGACAGAGGCGGGCGCGCTGATGTTTGGTTCACTGTTTTTTATTTTGATAAAGTACCAACTGTGCTGTCAAGTTAGCAATGCTGGAACTGATGTGTTTTGTGTGTGTGTGTGTGTGTGTGTGTACTGGCACGATAGCTTCAACTGTTTCCTTATACCAGCAGAATCAACTTTAAACACTTATTGTCTTATTAATAATGCATCACTGTATAAAGGTCTGCTTTTATTTGTGTGTACACACAATGAAAACAAAACGTGCTTTTGTAAAATAAGGAAAACAAATAGAATGTCGCTTTCTGCCATTTGAGTTTCCTTTCTGTGAACAAATTAAACGTATCACAAAAATGATCTGAAACTCAGCATATATAGGCTACGTTACGTGTCGCACTGTTTTTTCCCTTGTTTATCTATAAACTAAATCAAATATATTTCAAGAATTTATTCCTTGTATTTATATATGTACTGTAGATTTTATATGTAATAATATTTAGTATTTCCACATCTAGGTGGAAAAAAAAAATTAAAAAAAAAAAAAAAAAAAAGTAAATTTGTACTACTGTCTGTTCAAAATAAATGAAAAGAAACCGTGCATAGTAGATGTTTTTTTTTTCCTGTTGTACTGAAATCATATCGAACCGTGACCCCCGAACCGAGGTACGTACCGAACTGTGACATCTGTGTACCGTTCCACCCCTACATACAAATGGTAAACATAATCTTGCTAACTTGAAATCCAGGTGAGAAAACATACTCATACCAGTTTGTCCTTTCCGTAAAACTGGCTCTATCAGAGCCTGGCAAGTTGGCCTTGGGTAACGAGTGCAAAGAGACATTACGGCTGTTACCAAACAGCGAGAGGCAGGTTCTGCGAGGGACAGAATCTAAGGCAGAGAAATGCATAAATATAAGTGTGATTAAGCTTATATATGGTACATATATATTTAAAAAAAAAAAAAAAAAATTGTTAAAAGCTGTATTTAAAGCATAATACTTACAAATCCAATTAAAAACACCCATACGCACTACAGTTCAAAAGTTTGAAGTTGGTACAATTTTTAATGTTTTTACAAAAGTCTCTTAAGCTCATTAAGGCTGCATATATTTGATCATAAATATAGTAAAGCCAGTAATATTGTGAAATATTATTGTAATTTAAAATGACTTTTCTATTTTAAATGGGATTTATTTCTTTGATGACAAAGCTTATTTTTCCAGCAGCCATTACTCCAGTCTTCAGTGTCACGTGATCCGTCAGAAATCATTCTAATATGCTGATTTGGTGCTCAAGAAACATTTCCTATTATTTATCAATGCTGAAAACAGTTTCATATTTTTGTGGAAACCATGATACATTTTTTCAAGATTTTTTAATTAATAGAACATTCAAGTTTTCATTTGAATGTGTACTTGCTGAATAAAAGTAATTTAATTTCTTTTTAAAAAAAAATCTTACCAATCCGAAACTTTTAAATCGTAATATGTGTATACGACTGATCCCCCCACAAAAATATATATTTTATTTAATAACATAAATAAAACAAATTTTTCCCTGTGGTTGTTCTGACTCAAAATTATGATTAAAATCTTTTTAAGAACGTAACCCTTGACAAATGTACACATACTAACTTTTGGCAGCAGAAGGTGTGTGATCACAGCAGAAGCAGTGCTGTGACTGAGGTCTGGTGACAGTTCCAACAGGCAGCTACAGAACTGAGGTAAACTCTGTTCAGAAGCTTCAGACAAGCACAGCATCGAGCACAATACCTCCACCTGTGATCACATACAACAAATCCATATTTATGGAAACATTTCTGGAGTAACGAATCCAAAAAGAAATTCAGTTTCAAGGGAAGCACAACAAACCTCACTGGGATCACATTCATGAAATACTTTCAGAGCAGACATGGAGCTCTCATCCCACTGTGAGACAAAAGAAATATGTAAAAATGATACAAATTAAAAGATAAAAGCAATTACATTTGCATAATAAAATAAAGATTTCTTACCGCTGACCCTGCATCTAGTAATTCTTTGATCACAGGAACAGCAGCCTAAAAAGGAATGTTAAAATGTTAGAAATGTATTTATCCTGAAGAACAGTAACTTTTTCCAAGGTTTATACATGAAGAGATTTTAATCTCTGTCTGTGAACTTTTAATTGTCAAATTATGGAAAATAAGCTATTTGTGAGCATGAAAAATCAGTTTATCTGCAGTGAACTCCACTTTACCTTCATGTGGTCTGGGAGATTTTTTGAAGACCCCAACACATCAGAGCGAGCCTGTGATAGAGAAGCAGCACTCTGTTCCAGCTGCGATGTTCGCATTTTAGGTTCCTCCTCTTCAGTCACCCTCTCTTTTTCTTCACTTAAACAGAAATCCATCTTTACCCTTTTACTTTGGTGATCTTCTTGGACATCATCATGATCCATGTTGTCACTTTTCCTCTTTTTCTGAGATAAAACTGGCACGTTGGTCTCTTTACACTCTGCTTCAAGCTCCTCAAAACAAGAGGCCCATCTTCCCTTTGCATTAGCATTCCTGAATCTCTCACAGAGACTCTTTAGTTTCCCTGTACAGTTTGAGCTGAGGAGGGTCCCTTTCCAAGTGCCCTCAATATCTCTTTGGAGCTGCTTGATTAAGGCACAAGACCACTGATTTTCCACATCGTCCTGAGTCAGACATTGAAGCAGATGGAGAACATGGTCTTTGGACAGTCCAGGGTGAATCAGATGTAGAAAACACAGCAGATTTCGCTTAAAGCCTTCAGAAAACAGGCACACCAAAGGTTTACTGTAAAACAAAAGAGAAGAATTATTCACACTAACGATTTCAGTGTATTATTTAACAATGGACAGATCTTTAACTCTTAAAAGGCAAGAAACATAATGAATGTATTTTATTTTCCAAAACAAGAGAACTCATTCAAAATGATTTTTGAATTCAAAATATTGGTGTTATTTAAGATTTCACTCTGTAAAAAAAAAAAAAAAAATTACATAATCAACTGTTTTGTTGATTAGTGCAAACTAATATATGTATATGATATGTAAATGGTTATATTTATAAATTAACTGATTTCGGAGAGGCACTTATTTAATATAAAAGAAAAAAGAAAAAGAAATCAGGTTATTTTTGAATATTGATACATCTGACAGCAGAGCAACAGTCGAGTTGAGCCTTTTATTTATACTAAACCTCAGCCAGCTTTTTTATACATCTACTAGACAGTTATTTGTGAAAGAAAAAAAAAATTATTGTGAAGAATTAAAATCTTTATTACGACTGTTTGCCAGGTGACATTATTCTCAACAGAATGAGGATCATTTTTGACGGTCTACTTACAGAACGAGAGCGTCCTCCTGCACACATGCTTCTTGCTGGCACAAAGTTTCTAAAAACGGAGTGAGGGTGAAATCTGGATCAGACCTGCGTTGTTTATTGAAAACTGCCTGCGCATTGCTCGCCCCAGCTGCTCCTGAATGCAGCAAATGAACCAACAGCCGAGACCGTGCGTTAAAACGCTGCAACAGAGCTTTCAGATCCATCACGGGACCTCAGTCACAGATATCGGACACCACTGACGAAGCCTGCTACTACTGTCATTTCAAAATCATAGTCGTCGCGGTCCCAGATACGGCAGAAAAAAAATAAATATAATCAAAACAATGACAGCTCACAAGACCGCTGAAAGCTGTAGGAAGTTGTGTACAGTTTCGAAACAGTTCTTTATGTGGCTCTAAACAAACGCTTGTTGCACATTGGTGACCCCTGCAGGTTTGGAGCGGAATTACAATCGAGAAGCCCCTGTGATGACATTCTGAACCAATCCTGCCAGTGTTATCTTAAATTTTAAAATTGAATTCTTTGTAGAGAAACAGCAATTTAACTTCTCTGAAGTGCCCCCCACCCCCTCAAAACATCTGTGGCTACATTACCGGCAGTAGCAAATTCAACAAAAACTTCAAAAAAAAAAATAATATGGGAACAACAACACATCAGGCAAAACATGCCGTTCATACACATTGCTCCCCAAAAAAAAAAAATTTGGAACTGATCTGCAGTTTGTGAACTCGGAAACCTAATTACCACCACCTGTCATTGAGTTACTGAGATGATCTCACACTGACAAAGGCAGCAAGCCAAAATGTTTACTTGTTTTTATCTCCGGTTTAAATAGAGTTTTTTTTTTTTTTTTTTTTTTTTTTTTTTTAAAAGAGTGCAGACCTTGAGTAACGTTTTATATAAGAAATAAGTCTTTGCACCTACAAAAGCTGGAAGAGCGCAGTGAGTGTTGAGATTACATTACTGGCAGCCCTCATACAAAATTAAAGAGACAGAGGATCAAGTAAGGCAAACAGTGGAACTTTTTTTTATTTTCAATTTTCTTTGAATATAAACCATGTACTAAAAGTAATAAAATGTGACCAAGTCCTGGTATAACCTGTTAACACTGCGGAAGAGAACAATACAAAAGCCTGCTGACAGGTTGCACATTTAGTGTTTTGCAAAATACTGGCAATAATATAAACTACTACACAAAGTATACAAAAATTAAAATCTGATTTCATATAAAGGTATCAGACAAAAGGGTGCAACAATCAGGAATCGGCACAGATGGAAGTACTAAACGATCAACAAGTGAAAAGCAAGCCGAAATAAGTGACCACGCATTCAGCTAACATTAACTTTTTGCCCTAGTTTCTCCCCAACTCAACCTGAAGAGACACTCAATTTGAGATTTGAGCATTCAAACCATTTTCTCTCCCACCTTCTGCCTTAAACTAAAAGGCAAAAGTCTTTTACACTCGTTTATTTAAAAAAAAAAAAAAAAAAAACACCCCTTGGTAAATCTACACGGCTAAACAATTAGCCAAACACTTAAGGCTAGCTAAAGTGAAGCAAACCCTAAAAAGAGAATGAGACTTCAGTGCAGAAGATAAGCAAAGCTCACTCAAGGCTGAGCCAACATATACACATGACTCTAGAAGGTCCTTAGTCATCAAGAAAATCCAGAAGGTCATCGTCGTCTTCATCCAACAGAGTTAGAGCAAAGATGTAGCTCCAAAGTTGGATGCCATCAATGCCCAAATCCTCCAACATCTCAGATGTGTCCTGAAAACAAATCAGATTTAATTGATGTTCAAAACAGCAAGCTTAGTACTGCAATGCAGCATAGTGAACATTTTCCCAATCATTTAAAAAGCACAGCAAACTGCAATTTACAAACATGGGACATAAAATGCATGAAATAAGTTAAAATTAAATAAAACAAATGCTACCCTGGGTGCCGAGCGCCTGCGATGGGGTGTGAGATTTGGAGGCATGTCATGGCTGTAGATACACTCCGATTTAAAGGGGCAGCATCCGTGACGCATGAAGAAATTGCACTTTAACTTACTAGAGATAAACAAAAGTCCAGAATCAATGTAACATGTTAAACCATTAAAATAAATAAATAAAAACCCATTCTAACCTGCTTCTTTCTTTGAAAGCGGCTATCAATGATGCCTTTTCCTCCCCATCACAGACCCAGTGCTTGCTGGGAATGTAAAAGGAGGATTTCACCCTGCACTGTGGACAGCCCCTATTTAAATAAAATACAATTTAAAAAAAAAAAAAAAAAAAAAAAAAACACAATTAACACGGATAGAGTTTTATGCATGCAAAAGAGAAAAAAAAAAAATTAAAATAAAAAAAACCTCACTTGATGACATCTTCCTGGAAGTCCTTAGTTTTTCGCCAGGTAACAATGCAGCTGATGCAGAAAGCATGATTGCAGTTGGGAAGTATGCCATAACGCTGTTCCTGAGAGGTGGATTTCTCCGAAATCTTGTCCATGCAGATGCCACAAGCCACATCTTTGCTTTGGTCAAAGGCCCTTGAATGCTGCTGCTGTTCCGTCGACACCGCAGCGCCACCCTGATCTGGTCTCTCTGGTGAACCGGTCACCTATAATCCAATAACACTTCATTAAACCCAGGCCGATGAAACCCAGATAGCTTCATCTAAGAGCTACAGAAACATGTAGCGTTTGTGACCTGTGTTTCAGCTTCAGATATGGTTACTTTTTGGACTTCGGCAGGTGCTGCGCCAGGTACAAGAGCTGTTGAGCTGTAGTTATCTGAAGAACTGGAGTCTATAGCACTGGTTTGTTGCAGAGGTCTCATCGCATCTGAAAAAGGACAACAACATTCAACTCATAAAAGGAAAATGTGATGTGTAGTTTCAAAGAAAAGCCTGAATAAACCGTAATACCCTGCTGGGGAGGTTCATCTTCCACAACCCTGAACTCTTCCTCCTCTGCAATGCCTGTAGTCAAGCGCTCAAAGTTCTGCTGCAGCACGCTCATACTTGTGACCAGAGGCTCCGAACCCCTTCGATTCAGGCTGTAGGCCCCTTGAGGAGGAAGAGAGGGCTCAGATCCTCGACGGTCAGCCAGAGAACGTCCCGCCAGCGCTGAGGGGAACACCGCAGGTGCTGAACCGCGTCTGCTGCTCCCTGAAGAACCTTCACCCGCTTGAGGAACATGGAGATACCTGCCAGACATACAACTCATGAACTGCTTTTCTAATAACATATGATGTTCAAAAAAGGCCAGCTGGCTCCTTACCTGCAACGGTCACCAAACCAGCAGCCACCTTTCTGGAAGTACCTACACTGAACCTGAAACGACGGCGCTGCAGGAAACTCATGCAGATAGTAACAGCTCGGACCATAGGGACAAGATCCATCGATGAACTGCCTGCAAAACACAACAACATGATCATTGCATATTTGTGGACAACTGCAACACATGCGTTTCACAAGTTCTCGAAAACCTGCAGCTTTTAATAAAAAAAAAAAAAAAAAAAAAAAAAAAAAAAAAAAAAGGAGAAAAATGTATTAGTTTTGAACCCTCGAGCACTCGTTCGTGATGTTATTGACTACAGTAGTACACGGAAACTGTAGGACTTTACAACTTAGAAAAAAAACAAATCTAGCAACGGCCTTTTCAAACTACATTGCAGTTCAAAGTATAATAAACATCACGATGTTTGCTGAAGCTGCACTAGTCTACTACAACAAAAACAAATCGCTCGTGGCCCTAACCGGATGTAAACATCTGCGACAAGAAACGTTAAAGCAGGAAAAGTCACTCTTTCAAACACATAATTGGGGCTAAAAACGAACTTTTCATCCAAACTACCTGCAGACTTCTCTTTCCACATGTGAGCTGCCTTTTCTCGACTGTCTACACGGTGTGCGACACCGATCCATTGTTAGAGCCTCCAAAAACCTTGATTTAGTGCAGCTGTTACAGTAAGTAAACGGGTTGAGAGAGAGAGAGAGAGAGAGAGAGAGAGAGAGAGAGAGAGAGAGAGAGAGAGAGAGAGAGAGACCCACGTCACGCAGAACGCGCGCTGACCAATCAAGGACGCCCATGTCTTTTCTGTAGAATAAACAGCGAATTTGGAGGGTGACATCTATACAAACGAGACTTGGGTTTTACAATTAATATAAACTTGCAGATATTTTTCTTAATATATTATTTCCCTAATTGTTTGCTTGGTGGCACTGCAACAATCCAGCAACTAGTGAGTTGCACACCAGTGCAAATGCTAAGAGCTAAAGTACAAACCCACCTACAAACTGCACTGCTGTCTCCTGGGCCTTTGAATGATTGTGCGTCCCTTTCCATCTTGCGCTTGTTCCTCTTTGCCTGATGGATGGTTAATGGAATGCACACTTTTATAATTGTTGGGCGGGGCCTTCCCATTTGGACGCGTGATGGACAGAGAGGGTCCGAATCAATTCCAGCAAACGGTTCTTTCGAACACAATCGGTTCAGAAAATCAATTCAGCGATACTTTCCTTCATATTCATTTTTGTTATGGGTGTTTGTTGTCATTTTATATCCCTGAACCTTAATATAACAATAGAACACCAATATATATATATATATATATATATATATATATATATATATATATATATATATATATATATATATATACATACTAAATGTAACGATAAATATAACTAAATATAATAATCTACTATTAAACTAATTAAATAACTATTAAATTAAAATCAGCTCTGATAAGTCGGTTCTCTGTTCAGTATGACTCGAGAACCGAACGGTTCGATTCAATTCGATTCGCTCATTCAGACCCACTGTTCATTAGCTCAAACCGGTTTATAAAGCAGTTCAACCGATTCATTGTTAAAATTTAATTAAAAGTCAATCGTGAAATATAAGATTGCACCGGATCAAACGGGAGGTTTAGGGTTATTCATTGACGCCAATTGTTTTTTATTAAAATGTTTAATCATTTTTCACACATTTTAATTAGTTTGGTAAACCGTATGTTATTAAAAATATTAAACTAACATTTAAATTTTGTTATGACTGCAAAATGCTTGTAAAATATTGGTATATCAGGAGCTTTTCATAAATCACAAGAAACTTTAGAGATGTCTGGAATTGATTTACTGTGATCCAAATAATATCCCACAAATCATAACACTTGTGCATCTTGTCCGCTCTTGTCAGTGAAGCAAGACATTGCTGAGATGGGCCAGAACAGAAAAGTAGAACGATATTGGTGAACATCTGGTGTGAAAATAGATGACAAAAAAAGCATTTTAAAAATAAGAAGAAAAGAAAAAACAAAATTTCGTATAATTTCATATTATTGTGCTCTCTAGTTTCACAGTAACAGGTGATCTTCATTCTACATGATCATAGTCATCACTCTGACATCAAGTTCCATCTTGAATAAACAGATCAGAAAAGCACATTTCAGCCATAAGAGAACATCTCAGACATTTCTGAGAGACTTCTGAATGTGAAATCGTAGATGTGTTGCACATCATAGTAATACCAATTAATGTAATTCAACATCAAAACTGCTTTTTAATGCGAGTACACTGAATTCCCAAATTATTCAGCAATGTTTATGACAAGACCCGTTCTAAACTCAGAAGTGTCCAAGTTACTTCAATAAACAATAATGCAAGTTCAAAATCCATTTCATTCATTTGCAATGTACATACAACTATCATGACATGATCATTTAGTAATTAATTAATGCATCTGATTTAAAGAATGAATTTAAGTTTAGATGTGTACTATAAATCAATTTGACCATAATGTTCTAGTTTGCATGTAACCACAGCCTGCTTGTTTTCAATCACTCAATATATATTCAGAAAACATGTTCAATCAACATATAATGGAAGACCTAATTTAATACAACTGCTTATTAAGGAGACAATGAAATCTAAGTGATGTCGTGTCTCAAATCAGTAAATATGACTTTGAGACTGGTACCGGACAGTATGCTAAAATTCAAGTACCATCAAGGTACCAGATCTTAACAAAGGGATCAGTACAGAAGAATTATACAAACACATATCATGTGAACAAACATCTCCTTCCATACAGCTGAAATTATCACACTGCTGTAGGTTTATCCCAAAGAGTGAATTATTAAACAAATTTGATTTCAGTTTCAATACCAATATATATTCGTAGCAGCAGACGCTGAAAACAACACCCTCAACAAAGTAACATAATTCCAAAATAATATAACTGACTGCTGTACAGTTTTGAGTGGAGTCTAACTTTTACTTTAGTACAAGTGCCTAATCAAACAGAATCAGGAGGAAAGAAGAACTACAAAATAAACACCCTACAAACACATACAGTAAGTGGCATTTCAAGAGCTTGACTGTGCTCTGATCTCCTCAAAGAAACATACTAGATATCACTTAACTGGACTTGCAAACCAAAACCATGATGGAAAAGACAACTTCTAAAGGTGTTAGCCCTCATCAAGCAAATGAAGAATAACATGACGGTAGTAGTAGTAGTACACGGTGACTAGATGTTCTGCGTCCTTGAGTTTAAATAAAAAAAAACACTCCGCAAAAATAAGAGAAAATGTCAGTATTCAAAGTCAATATTTGTAAAAGTCCTTTACAAAAATTCATTCTAAAAAACCCAACGGCACCGCAGCGCCATTACGATGTGTGCACTCTCTCCGTTCAGGAGGGAAGTCTGAAGTCCGTTCTTCAGTCAGGTCCTTGCACGTCAGTACATGTCTTTATAGATCTCTTGTAAAAGCGGGTGGAGGGAGGTCTCAGATTCAGTCTTTTTGATCATCTGAACCAGCTGGGCGTTCTCTGTGACCAGCTGTCTGAGGTCGGCCATCTTCTGGAGCAGTTTGGGGAAGAGGTGAGGAGAGTCAGGATGGTGCACCTGAAGATGCTGGTCCAGAGCTTGCAGGATGCCATCCTGGATCTGTTCGACCTGCTTCACGTTCATCAGCCCAGGACGATCTAGAGCAAAGAGAAACCATTTTTAGCTTCCATTTTATTCTTTAGCTATTTTACTGACACGTGCACATTACAATTAGTTGGTTTACATCCAGTGTAAAGTCTGCTTTTTCCTGTTATGATAAACAAGCTTTTGATCTCTTCTAATGTTTGGTTCTCATTTGTGGATGTAAATTGTTTAAACAACAACAAAGGACATTTGAAAACATGCTGATCAAACAAACACCACGGCCTTACCTCCACACAGTATGATGGCTGCCACAAACAGAGCCAGGTCACTGTCATCCAGCTCCAGGGCATTGAATTTCACCGCAAACTCAAATTTGGGCTCCATGATCTCACTGAAAGGTTTGCGTAGACTACGCAGGAACTCTCTTGTCACAAAGCCCTTCCCATTGGCCACCAGCAGCCCGTCTTTATTCATGAGCGATGGGAGCATCGCAAATATGGCCTCATGGACTCCATATTTTAACAGCGTTACCTGAGAGAAGAAGTAGGAGATGAATTTAGTGGAAGAATATGCATCAATACATAATTCATGTATGACAAATACTTCCAATATGAATGGAAGAAAAAAAAAAAACTTTATTTTTTTAAAAAACAAATGAGGGGAAAAAACAATCAATCCTAGCAGTCACTACTTGAAATTAATAAACCACTAACAATAGATTTAACAGATTACAAGGTAATAAAGTAACATGGATCATTCTCACCTGATCATTAAGGAAGAGATCCACAAAGCCAGGGATGTTTTTGGCAAACTCTGTGAGCTCTCGCACAGTTTCAACTGTGGTGCACTGGCAGCGGTAGAAGACATGGACCCCGATCTCTTTGTTGGGTGGTGCTCCATTAAGCTGATTCCAGACCAGCCCGTTTTCTGCCTGCCACAGTGAGTCCATATCATGGATCACAAAAGGCTAGAGATGAAATGAGAAAAATTAAAAACAACTTGAATAACTACAAATCAATCATATACTATTTTGTATTAAAAAACATCAAATAACATCAAAATAAATATTGACTTATTGTATCTACCGGAACTTTAATATCAATGCATCCTTAGACTTGATAAAATAAGCCATATGAGAAAACTGAAATTGTCAGTGGCATCTCACTGAAAGCTGAGCACATACAGATGTGCAACTCGTCTTGCCCGTGAGGATGCTCCGTGCTTTTTTCTTGGTCATGTTGAGGTTCCTCAGGTAGGATGTGTTGACATGCTTGGCCAGTGTTTTGAGGTCAGCTCCACTAGAGCTTTGCAGTTTCTCCCCAGCAAGGAGCCCTGCCACTAGCTTTTTCTTCTCCGCCTCTGGCATACGTCCGTACCTGATCGCTGAGGCAAAGAAACAAAAACAAACTCTATTTATTACAACATAACCCAGCACACATTTAAAAAATAAAGCAATAATTTATGTACATTGGAATATTAATTGCTGAGTATGTTTTTCTGAAAATGTACCTACCCTCAGACCATCTAATATGTTGATGAGTTTGTTGTCGGAAAAGATGAAGTGAATGGGTGCCATCAGAATGACAGTTCAAACAGCTAATAAAACAGTGACTGTGTAAAGCTAAAGCTTCCTAATGATGGATAAGTTTCTGGATACGTTTGGACTCTCATTCTGACGGCACCCATTCACTGCAGAGGATCTATTGGTGAGCAATATAACACTAAATTTCTCCGACTCTGTTCTGATGAAGAAACAAACTCATCTACATCTTGGATGGCCTGAGGGTGAGTACATTTTCAGCAAATTTTCATTTTTGGGTGAATTATTCCTTTAATATTCAGTTTGCACATTAAGTGGATGTAAAATGAAAATCAAAATTCTGAATGCTTTAAACTGTGGTTATATGCAGGCTGCTCACCATCATGTGACATGCCCAATGCCAGGCACTTCTGGAAGCGACAGTACTGGCATTTGTTCCGGTTCTTTTTCTGGACTTTACAGGCACGCTCACACCGCTCATACTCCAGCTTCATACGAATGGTGCGTCTGAAAAACCCCTTTAAAAAAAAGATGACACTTCCTCACTGAAAAACAGCAAGGCAAATATGCGCTTGGATTGCTGAATTATTTCACCACAGAAACGCAACTTTAAAGGCACAGTATGTAAATTTTTGCCACTAGAGGGTGTGTATTCAAAACAAATAAAGAAACAAAGGCGTAGTTTGATGACGCTGTGACTGAGTGTGGAATCATGGGAGTTGTCGTCTTCATCCCCACAGCCGATGCAATCCGACGGGACTCGGGCAGAAATCATGTTCATGGATGAGCTAATGTATTAAAAGATTTAATACATTAAAACTGAGTTGCTTGCAGATAGTTTTGGCTGTTTACAGAGCCAGATGTGATTTCTCAGGACATCTATTTCAGTAATATCTGTTAGATAGTATCGCTTACGGCACCTTTACTGTTAGATAGTATCGCTTACGGCACCTTTAATGTTGGTATATTATAGATGACAGTTTATTTTAGGCCACAAATCCACCCATGGTTTGTGAAAAACCTTGACTACAGTAGTTTGAACAAGTTCAGCAAAATTACCTTGCAGCCTTCACAAGCATGGACTCCATAATGAAATCCTGAGGCTTTATCTCCACATATGCGGCACTCAACGTTCAGGCCCACATTACGGGGGTCATCCCGACCCAGCCGTAACTGGTCTGACAGTGAGAGAGAGGGGGTCTGTAACGGATCTAGAAATGTGAGACAGAAACAGAAAGAAATTTCTTAAAGCATCTCTTATCAGAGCACTGAAAAAGTATATATTTTATGAACAAAATCTTAGAAAAGTATTTATTTACATTTATTTTAACATCTGAAAGCCTGACATGAAATAATATGACATAAATCTTTAAAACAAAATGAATGTCTTTTGAAATCTTACAAAACTATTTTCTACTATATTTTACTATTGATTTATTAAGTTTCAAAAGCCAACAAAGGATAAAACCAGGTCATAAATAAGTCATAAAAAATACTATGTAAACAATAATTACATTAATATAATGACATATAATATTAATAAATATACTGAATTATTATTATTACTAAATTAATTATTATTATTAATAAAATGTATTTATGGCAGCAAAAATATTGTTTTGATCTCCATATCAATGATATATATTTATATATATATATATATATATATATATATATATATATATTTCCCCCACTCTAATTATAATTATAAAATTAAATTCTAAGTAAAATGCTATTTACTTTTTTTTATTAATATCATGATTGAAATATACCTCAAATAACTGCTGTATTATATATTAACACCTTTTATGAAATGTAGAACATGATGAAATATAAAGTACAAATAAAGTATGCATAGTTATGTAAATACAGTAAACATTTTCAATATCAATAATAATACAAAGGTTATTCTTTTCAGGAATACGTTAATCATATTAATGAAGTAGAAGCCTTTGAAAGCTATCTATCAAATATGATACATACATATTTATAGGGTTAAGAGGAGTAAAAAAAAATCTCACTGTCAGGATGTCATAATACTTGACTCTGATCAAGTCTAAGCGCAGTTTTACCTGGAAACATTTGAGCTGTTACAGGAGTGTCACTATTCTGTTGAGGACTCTCCTGCGGTTTCCCATCTCCGTTCTGTAGAGTGGCCCCCCACGATCCCTTGCTGCTGGGTGAGACCTCTAATCCTGTGGCATCAGACGTCTCGCTGCCCTCCACCTCCTCACCCGAAGCTGAGCTGGGCTCCTGTAGGTCTGACATCGCTCCACAGTCCGAGGATGCAGACTCACCCTCCTGGGCTGCCATCCATGTTGTGTCTTCAAGAATCTGGACAGGGTTCAAGTCTGTCCGCGGAGACGACTGGCCCTCCGTAACTCCTGTGAACATGAGGGGCTCCTGGGCTGCTGCGACGTCTACTGGGCCGTCACATTTCATTTCTGAGGTAGGTTGCTCGACCCGTTCCATGGTTCTCCTGTGTGGCTGCTAAATCTCATAACCATCCATCACGTGACATTGCCTCTGAAAAGACAAAAGACAAGTAAATAGATGTGAATTATTGCAACGGTGCTTCAAAACAACACGGTATCAGCATATGACCATCATCGCTGGTGAAGTGACCTGGTGTGTAGTGCACATGCTCCAGAGATCACACAGATGACCTGAGTTTGACCTGAGATCCAGTACTGCTTGTGTCATTCCTAACTCCACCCCACCCCCATTACCTCTCTGCTGACTCAAATAAAATTTAAAGGAAAAAAAAATTTCATCATGAAGAGTTTTAAAGCACAGCAAGGCTTTGTTCACACTGCAGGAAAAACCCAATTTCCTAATTCTGATTTGTCATGTGCAGGGTCTGAAAAACAAACTGCAAAAGGGTTGTGCAAGTAAAAAATTTCATTCATTTTACTCATAAAGATACTGATTTTTAACAATAAACAAAAACTTTTTTTCATCAAGACCACATTAAATTGATCAAAAGATAATAAGAAATGTTTCTTCAGCACCAAATCAGCATATCAGAATAATGACCATATATATATGTATGTGTGTGTGTGTGTGACCCTGGACCACAAAACCAGTCTTATGTAGCACGGGTATATTTCTAGCAACAGCCAATAATACATTGTATGGGTCAAAATAATCGATTTTTCTTTTATGCAAAAATCATTAGGATATTAAGTAAAGATCATGTTCCATGAAGATATTTTGTAAATTTCCTACCCTAAATATATCACAACTTAATTTTTGATTAGTAATATGCATTGCTAAGAACTTCATTTGGACAACTTTATAGGCAATTTTCTCAGTATTTAGATTTTTTTGGACCCTCAGATTTCAGATTTTCAAATGGTCATATCTCGGACAAATGGTGTCCTATACTAACAAACCATACATCAATGGAAAGCTTATTTATTCAGATTTCAGACAATGTATAAATCTCAATTTCAAAAAAATATATAAATATATATATATATAAAATTGTATCAATATTTCACAATCTTACTGTTCATTTTAACTATTTTTTGATCTTGGTGAGTCATTGAAATACATAACAAATAACAGTTTTGAATGGTAGTGTTTTTAAAGATGTAAAAAAAAATAAACAAAAAACAAACAAACAAAAAAATATGTAATGTAAAAAATGCAAGTTAATAGTTTTATATTGCAGTATTTCTTTTGATTCAGTTACATCAATTGCAGTGATTTCTGTGATGAGTAGTTCATACTCTTATAAAAGACTTCTTTTGTGCTTCAAATTAAAAGTTTGCAATGTCCAGACTCCAGAGCTGGCTGGTTTGTCTCTTTTTTGAAGGTTTTTTTTTTTTGGAAATGCCTATGAAGAAAACGAATGTGAAAATACTGCAAAACCAAGCCTGCTGAAAAAGTGGGCGGTTACCGTTGCACTCCGTTAGCCACATGAAATGTGAATCTTTTTTTAAGGCCTGGCTCAAATGCTTTCAGGAAAAGAGAATCCTTAAACGTAGAGAATTGGAAAGTAGCTTTGTTTTAGCTAGCTGGCCTTTCATTCACTCACCACTTCCGATTACATGACCTTTATCTTTCTGAGGGAGTCAGATGCAAACTGTGCCATCAGCAATTACAGGTCTGTGGTATATTTAGTCTACACATGCAGGGTGAGAGGTGATACATCCATTATGAGACTCTGCTAGGTTGTTTATTTAAAAAGATAAGATAACCCTGAAAAGAAAGCAGCTATGGGAAGATTGTATGACCAATAGAAAGCGATCTAGCAAAAGACTTTGGTGTTATAAAACCTACATAATCAGGTCACCTGAACAAGAATAGTGTATCAAAACAGAATGAAAAGAGAAATAATAATCGTGATCTTCCTTCCTCAAGAGACACAGAACTGACTGTGCCCATGTATGTTAAGCACAGGTCACATAACTTACATCCTAACAGAAGACATCAGCTGGGCAATGAGCCATGTCAAACACTAAGACAAATAAATGCTATTCATAAAATACTGAAGAGATCCATGCTCTCACTCATGACCCAATTGCATGAGCAAACAAAAAACCAATCTGTCAACACAAAGGTCAAGACATATTGTGTTTCATTTGGTAAGCAGTGTACTTCCTCAGACTACAAGGTGCTTATAGAATGTTTTAGTGATAGTTTACCCAAAAACGAAACAGTGTCATCGTTTATTCACCCTCATGTCTTTTAAAACATTCTGGAGAACACACACACACAAAAAAGAAGATATTTTAAAGAAATCTGGAGTCCAAACAACATTGAATCACACTGGAAAAAAAAAAACATTCATACACAGTCGTATAGTGTATGAAAAGTATACAGTTTTAGAACAACGTGAGGGACAAAACTATTAGACACTGGATGAATAAGGTCACATCCATTACAGCTCTCAGCGTGGAGAACATTGATAACAGATGTGAGTGTTTGGTCATATGGAGGATAGAGACCCCTACCAAACAGACTGTGTTTGTAATCCGTGGATTCTGACAAGAGGATATATCAGAATAAGTGTATGTTGTAGTCTGCTAAACAGTTGATGTCACCATTGTGAAGTCATGTTTTTGTCAGTTAGCTAGATTTGTTGTCTGTCAGGTTGATGTGCCACTCAGTCTGCCTAACTTAGCTTTTTGGCTATTTTGTGTTATTTGTCAACATACAATCGTTAGGGTTAATCAGGAATGGGCTTCATGCCAGTCACTGTTTCTTAATTAGTTGAAGTTTCACCATCTGTCTTATAAATTTCTAAGCTTTGCTTCCTCAGCGAGGATTACAGTAGCCACATCAATGTGACTAACAAAGACAATGGCAATTAAAAAAAAAAACATCTCAGTTGTTATTGAACCACACTCCATAAGATGGAAAAACAAGCACTAAAGTATATGTGCAGGCTTTACATTAACTTATATATCCCTGCACAGTAAATGAAGCGTTCAGAAACGCTTTGAGCCACTGTTCAGACTTGTCAGCAACCAGTCGTTCTGGTTCTTAGCCTATCTGCATTGTACTGAGGTTGCACGCTAGAGGCGACCCGCACAGAGGAAATAAATGAGTCAGTGTGCGAAGGTTTTGACAGACATGCATTCCAGTGTCTGGACCTCTAAGTTGCTTCATCCTTGTTTTTAAGACAAGACAATACAGGAAAAAACATTTATAATATCCTAAATAAATCCAGGAAAATATCCAAAATACACATTGAAGTGTTTATTTTATTACACTTTATCTATTTGCATCTGTAAATTTTAATTCACATGCACTGAGCCAGAAATCTCCACTTCAGTAGTACTTACCTTTATTCTGAAGTTTTTACAGGGTTTGTTCATATATCATTTACTTATTTTATATAACATTTTATTCCTAAAAACAATTTTTTTTTCTGACTCTTTACGGCATTCTCTGATTTATTTATTTTCTGAGTGATAAAAAGAGAGATCCAATGTCCCCTCTTCAAAAACTTTTAATATGTGAACAAATGAAACATACATTTTGAACCTGGCTTTATCCAGTGTTCAGATTTGTTTTAGAAATTTAGTAAATAATTTAGTGTGTATCATTTGTCTATTTAAACATAACATTTCAAATAACTTGCAAAAGAAATTGTATTATTGTACTGTAATTATTAATCAACTGGGTAAGTATAGTGATATCTATTAGTTAGAAAAAAAAATACCTTTTTCACCTGTGATGTCTTGCCTTAAGAGTTAAAGGACAGGAAAAACTCTGGGCACCACATAATTAATAATGAACTTGTACAAAACAACTGCTCAAGTATATAGACAGTAGATCTTCAACTTCATTGTTAAAATTTTAACTTTGTAATCAGAGTGAAAGCAACTGGTCTTCAGTGTACACAAGGTCACACTTGATACTTCTACCTGAAGCCTTTCAAATATAAAAAAAACACAAACAATTATCTTATTCTTAGCAGTATAATGTACATTTCACAGCTTCTTTTAATCTCTTAAAATTGATACTGACTGTTAACATTACTCTTGTCACACAATTGCTTAAATGTATTTTTTATAATAATAAGTTGCTTTAATTGCCTGATTTTTTAAATACTTGGAATTAAAATGTTTTTATAAGATTGTCAAAATATTTGTAGAATGTGCCTACTAATGTATTTCTTGTATATTCCTTCTTCCTTACATTGTTAATAGTTAGGCTAGCTGTTGGAAATCTAACTTAAAGTTAACATGAACATCGCTGAGGAAGCAAAGCTTAGAAATTTATAAGACAGATGGTGAAACTTCAACTAATTAAGAAACAGTGACTGGCATGAAGCCCATTGCTGATTAACCCTAACGATTGTATGTTGACAAATAACACAAAATAGCCAAAAAGCTAAGTTAGGCAGACTGAGTGGCACATCAACCTGACAGACAACAAATCTAGCTACCTGACAAAAACATGACTTCACAACGGTGACATCAACTGTTTAGCAGATTACAACATACACTTATTCTGATATGGACATGTTTACTTTGTTAGTAACGTTAATCGGATGAAGCAGATATGAGACTTTAAGCAAAACAGCGAGTTTTGGCTAACTAGCTGTTCTGGTTTACCTCGGTGTTTACGGGCCAGCTCCGAAGTTTCCCAGCGGTCGATAAAATACAAATATACTCTTTGTACGTGAAGTTAAGTTGTTTTGAGACTCAAATGAGCTCATAGTCCGTCGGTTTACATCGGTTTTGTCATCACTGTGTCCCCGTGTCTCTTATTCCACACATGCTAGTCCGAGGTTAGCACTAGCTAGCTTAACGCTAACATGTTTTTGTTTTTTATTTTGTCGTACACGCTTTCAGATTTCTCCCAGCTAAACAACTATGGCTAAATAGGTCTGAGATACCAAATACGGGCTTTTTCATTTCAGATTTCTGTTATATCCATTCTGCTTTAAAATCCACTCAGAAAACGGATCAAGCGATCACCATCGCGCTGTTATTCATCCACCAGCTTTTGCTCAATCTGGTCTAGTAACTCCATTCACTTTGATTACTCGGTTGTCAGGGATGACAGAAATAAAGGAACTAGAAAAGATGCGCGTATTTTTTATTTTTTTAGCCTGAAGAGGTCGCTCTTCGGCCCAAAGTAAGTTAGTCCAAGCGGTCACTGAGCATAAAGCGCAAAACAAATGATCGAACTCAATTTGACCATTTACATTTAGTACAGCCGTATTCAAAATGTATTAAAATGAACTAAATACGCGTAGAACATTTCACCTCTATAAGCGATTTTTCAGTGTAATAACTGTTTGTTTTCCTTTCTAGGTTTTGCAGGCGGTTGTGTGGTTGACAGCTTGGAAAAAGCATGGCGTGAATGTTACGTAATACAAGGTGGCTAGATTCAGCCAGTAGGAAATAGATTAATATTAATGATGCTGTATGAATCATAAATGTTATTTCCCGCGAGGGCTGATATCATTCCGAAACGCGCCAATTCCTCCAAGCTCTGAGCTACTGGAAAATTACATGTAATAAATGTTGTTAAATGTTAACAAACGAGCTCAATTTAATGCATTGATACTAATAATAAGTTCCAAAGTGCTCCTTTAGATGGGGCCATTAAATCGGAGTCTAACAGTAAACAGATGGACTTCAAGTTAAATGTAAACATCACCAAAGGAGATATTTAGCTGAATGTACTGCTCAGTCCATACTACGAAACAGGACTGCGGTCAAGCCAGCCGCCACTCCGAAATGCATGGTCAATCTGTTTTGTTATGCGCCCATATACAGTGCATTACGGCGATCTTCCGCCGGTCTTTCGCCTGCATTCACTCAGCCAAATTTTTTTTTTTTTTTTTTTTTTTATTGCTTAACTTATGCATACAAACAAGAACAGGGAAATAAGAGTAAGGGTAATATATATTGAGAAAATTATTTATACTAATTAATAAAGTAATATCAGATTAACTGGCTCTAATAATATTATTATAATAATCTCTAAAAAAATGTATTTAAAATAGGCCTTATAAAATAAAATTGTCTAAAAGTGTTAAGTGACAGCTTAATAATTAAGGTTCAAACAAAATTATATCAAAATAACTGATGTTGCATTACAAAATAAAAGCCCTCCAAAATTCTCATATCCAACCTGTTTTGCTTGGCATTTCAGACAGCTCTAAAAAGGAAAGTCCCTGTTACCACACACTAGTTTTACTCCAGATTGACAGTAGACCTTCTCAGGTTGTCTCACACCAAAAATCATGCAAGTCTGATGTTGCATTACAAAATAAAAGCCCTCCAAAATCTCATAAAAGGGTGTTTTACTTGGCATTTCAGATAGCTCTAAAAAGGAAAGTCCTAGTTACCACAGACTAGTTTTATTTCAGATTGATAGTAGACCTTCTCAGGTTGTCACTCACCAAAAATCAGGCAAGTCTGATGTTGCATTACAAAATAAAAGCCCTCCAAAATCTCATATCCAACCTGTTTTACTTGGCATTTCAGATAGCTCTAAAAAGGAAAGTCCCTGTTACCACAGACTAGTTTTATTTCAGATTGATAGTAGACCTTCTCAGGTTGTCACTCACCAAAAATCAGGCAAGTCTGATGTTGCCTTACAAAATAAAAGCCCTGTGTATACATTAATAAACCCATAATATGAAATTCACAGAGTAAATTCACAGTTTAAACAGAGCAATTTCATCTCACATGTTCACATGTAAAAATATTTCATGACGTTTTCATTTACAAACTCTTTTCCTATCTAGGCCCGCTTTGGGTTTCATATCGAATGTTCCTAAAATTTTTGAACAGGGACACAGACCAGAATTATCAAGACTAATTTAAAAGAAAAAATAAATACTTTAAATAAAAAGAGATATAAGATAGATATTCAAATCCACTTTAACAAATGGATTAAAGTGTCACACAAAGATGAATATGAAGGTAGGTAATAAAAAACAATTGTTTATGGTTTATGGTTTTTTGTTCATCCACATCAGACATTCCTGAAATTATGCTATCTGAAGTTATCTGAAATGCCAAGCAAAATAGGTTGGATATGAGATTTTGGAGGGCTTTTATTTTGTAATGCAACATCAGATTTACCTGATTTTGGGTGAGTGACAACCTGAGAAGGTCTACTATCAATCTGAAATAAAACTAGTCTGTGGTAACAGGGACTTTCCTTTTTAGAGCTATCTGAAATGCTAAGCAAAACTGGTTGCATATGAGATTTTGAAGGGCTTTTATTTTGTAATGCAACATCAGATTTACCTGATTTTGGGTGAGTGACAACCTGAGAAGGTCTACTATCAATCTGAAGTGAAACTAGTCTGTGGTAACAGGGACTTTCCTTTTTAGAGCTATCTGAAATGCCAAGTAAAACACCCTTTGTATGAGAGTTTGGAGGGCTTTTATTTTGTAAAGCAACATCAGACTTGCCTGATTTTTGGTGAGTGACAACCTGAGAAGGTCTACTATCAATCTGAAGTGAAACTAGTCTGTGGTAACAGGGACTTTCCTTTTTAGAGCTTTCTGAAATGCTAAGCAAAACAGGTTGGATATGAGATTTTGGAGGGCTTTTATTTTGTAATGCAACATCAGACTTACCTGATTTTGGGAGAGTGACAACCTGAGAAGGTCTACTATCAATCTGAAGTGAAACTAGTCTGTGGTATCAGGGACTTTCCTTTTTAGAGCTATCTGAAATGCCAAACAAAACAGGTTGGATATGAGATTTTGGAGGGCTTTTATTTTGTAATGCAACATCAGACTTACCTGATTTTGGGTGAGTGACAACCTGAGAAGGTCTACTATCAATCTGAAGTGAAACTAGTCTGTGGTAACAGGGACTTTCCTTTTTAGAGCTATCTGAAATGCCAAGTAAAACATCCTTTATATGAGATTTTGGAGGGCTTTTATTTTGTAATGCAACATCAGACTTGCCTGATTTTGGGTGAGTGACAATCTGAGAAGGTCTACTATCAATCTGAAGTGAAACTAGTCTGTGGTAACAGGGACTTTCCTTTTTAAAGCTATCTGAAATGCTAAGCAAAACAGGTTGGATATGAGATTTTGGGGGGCTTTTATTTTGTAATTCAACATCAGTTATTTTGATATCATTTTGTTTGAACCTTATTTATTAGGCTGTTACTTAACACTTTTAGACAATTTCATTTTATAAGGCCTATTTTAAATACAATTTTTAGAGATTATTATAATAATATTAGAGACAGTTAATCTGATATTACTTTATTAATTAGTATAATTAATTTTCTTAATACATATTACCCTTACTTTTATTCCCCTGTTCTTGTTTGTATGTATAAGTAAAGCAGTAAAAAAATAAATAAATAAATAAATAAATAAAATAAATAAATAAAAAAAATTGGCTGAGTGAATGCAGGCGAACGACCGGCGGACGATCGCCGTAATGCACTGTATATGCGCGCACAACAAAACAGCGCGGAGGCTAGAGTGACCATACATTTCGGAGTGGCGGCTGGCTTGACCGCAGTGAAACACGAGTGATAGATATGGAATAGAATAGATCAAACAAGTCGTTCAATTATGATCATGTCTTGTGTTTTAGCTCTCAAATCTCATCTTGAATATGGATTACAAAGTATTTGAGGACAAGTTTGTGTTCAGGTTTTTCCTTATATGCTATTGCTCCTATTAAGATTTTTAGTAAATAGCTAATAAGACTACACAACAATTACACGAATGAACATGAAATATTGACAATAAATACAGATGTTGGCCTTATGCCACACCCAGATAGGATGTTTTGTGGGATTGAATGGATTTAAACATGCCAGTGGCACTTATTGGTAATGTAAAGCATAATCAAATTAGCTCAAATATTTCACACCATCATGCAGTGGGTGAGGATAGCTTGTGAGTCCAATCCAGCAGATATCTGTGGCGCTTTCAGATTCCACATGACCATAAGCTACTTATATTGATATTTTAGTGCATAACCGCTAAGAATTTGATGTGATTGCACAATGCATGCTGCTCGCAAAACATCAAAGCTCTCATTTCATGTAGCAGTCTTTTTTGGCTGTGGTTGACAATCAAATTTTGAATAAACAATAAACAGTGGCATCAGATTTATGTTTAATGCAGATCAAGGGTGGAATGAATGCACTCAAATCAATTATAATTGCATAAATGATGTTATAAAATTAATGTTTTAAATATAACTAAAATATATAATTTTGAACATAGGAATACAATTATGGTGGGAAAATAAATTATGTTTAACTATAAAACTAAAACTAGTTGGCGGTAAGTCACTGTCTTAAATGAGTTATTCGATTCGTTTAAAGGAGTGATTTAAAGTGACTGATGATTTTATGAATGGGTAATATAACTGAATCATTTGCTTGTTCAAAACATGGATTCATTAATGAGCGAATGCCTGTGTTGCTCGGAGATGCGAAACGCTTGCTGTGGATTTATTTTAAACTATTTTCAATGGTGATATAGAGCAAAAACAGACAATACTGTGTCTAAAATTGAAGTCACTTAATAATAACGTCTTGTTTCTGAACTGTATAAAATCAGTTTCACATTTACAGTCTCATTTTCGGGAAAACAGCCCTCTTCTTCCTCTGATATTGCTTAACTATGTAAAAACAAGAACTCATAGGGCCTAGGCCACATACAAAGGTCACTGACACTTCCTGAGAAAACGGACGTGAGGACTGAGAACATGAGCAAGTATGTTTATTTGGCAGTAGTCATGTTCTTTGGGGGTTCTTTCCTGAATGTCCCCTTTCCTGAAACATCCCTGAAAAAACTTGCACGGATCGGGTAAGGTTATTTTGCATGCAGACTTGATTTCATGTAGGCTCTTAAGCAGCTTTTATTTGAAATAATGTTATATGCTTGTTGGTGGGTTAGGACACTTTAAAGAATTTAGCAAAGAGAACGGCTTTGACCGTATGTGACTGTGCTCAACAACTCCGCTGGGGTGCGTTTCCCAAAAGCAACTATGGTATCAAGTTCCGTCCTTACCAGTAGAACTAAGACAATGGAACTGATGACTATAGTTAGCTAACAATGGTTTTGGGAAACGCACTCCTGAACTGCTGAAGGAGTGGAACTGAAACTATTCTTTTACAAACCAGCAAGTAATGCTGATGAATCCGGAAAATCATCTTCGAATAAGGGAAGTCTCACAATTAATAATTCCTGTTTTCATAAACAGCTCTCTAAGGTTTTTGTAAGTCACTTTTGAGGCAGAGTGAAACAAAACCACTCGTCTCTTAAACTGCCACAATAAAAGCAAGTGTGTAAGGTAAGTGTATATACATTAGTATTTGAACCTTTAATTTATATGGTCAATTTTATCAGTTAATTTGTATTAATCCATAACCCACACCCATATTTGTTTGCAGTTTCATTTTTCTTGTATACTGTTTTACGAGTCATAATTTTACAGTGTTATACTTGCAGTTATTTTATTTACAAGTCCTTCTACTTTCAGAAAGCGTTTTTCACACTAATTCAGCTATGAATCTGATTTTGTGGGGGATTGTGCTCCTCGGGATTAATGTTCAGCAATCAGGTTGGAAATGTTTTATGACAACATAAATATTCAGTCAAATCTAAATTAATATTAAGCAAAAATATGGCTAGCTGACAGACCTTTTTCTCAAATACTTTTTGTACCAACTTCCAAGTTATCTTTTTTTTTTTTTTTTTTGTAAATTATCAGTTTTTGTAAATTATACTCAGTAATTAAATCCCTGAAACAACTAAATCATGCAATTTTTTTATATTAATGCATTCTGATCATCAGTGCCATGACACATACCAGGCAATAAGTGTAATAAGTATTTAATTCTTTCATTAATTTGGTGTGTTTCTGAAGTTTCACAGATGGTGGACTGTTTTTCATCATTTACCCTCTCCGCTGGAAAATGTAATGATCTTTTGGGTCAGGTTGAAAAAAACTTCTGTTGCTTGAACCCCAGCTATGGCTACAAAGAAGCAGATGGCATTTGTAGGTCCTGTGGGTAAGTTTCAGTGATGTGATGCTTATAATGTTCATGTCTAAAAACACGAAAAATGCCACATTGAGTTTCATTATTGTTTATTAGATTGACACATGATAATTAACAGATGATAATTTTAAAATGGGAGAGCTACTTTCTATTTACTATTTCCTAACACAGTTTACTTTTTCCATAAAGCTTATGACATGCAGACATTTTCACATTAAAAATCCCACAACATCTCAATTGTCTGCAAGTTTGTAATCATTTTTGAGTGCAATGCCTGCATCTCAAAATCCAATCATCAACCGATGCATAGAACCAACTCTACATTTTTATAATCTGCTACATTTTGATGTATGTCATAATATGGCAGAGATGATCTGTCGCTACTTCCGTTACATCACAACTTTAAAATAATGCAATGTTAATGGTCTTTTTTGTGGAAAACTTTATAAATAGTAATGCATTTTTTATGAAACTTCTTGTATGTTTCATATGCCTTAGAACCTTCTTGTATGTTGATTGTTGACCTCCAGGCGGCCGGCATGGTCTGAATGGACTCGCTGGGGCGAGTGCTCAGTGAGTTGTACAGAAGGAGTCAGCCAAAGGCGAAGGACTTGTTACGGAATTGGTGTTTGCACAGATCCTGAAAATCTAGGAAAGGTTCAAACCAAACCATGTGTGAAAAAAGATTGCTGCCCAGGTAAAAAGAACATGAATTAATTGTTACATTTCAACATAAAGCTTTCTATGTCCTTTCTCATGTTTCTGCATATATACTGTCCAGTGGAAGGTGGCTGGTCAGAGTGGGGGAAATGGGAGCTATGTTCAGTCACATGTGGCGATGGAATGAGAAGGAGGCAAAGAACATGCTCTGAACCCATTCCACAATGTGGGGGCTCCTGTAGCGGTGCAGGGGAAGAAATCACCCTTTGCGCCACTGAAATAATCTGTCCGAGTAAGTATACTTTTCTTTTCTTTTTACTTACCGAAGATACTGAAAATTAAGAACATGCTCTCATTTGATGTGTAGCTCATGGCGGGTGGTCCAGTTGGGGAAGTTGGGGTCCCTGTCCAGTTACTTGTCTTCATGAAGGACGCAATCCTGAAAAACAGCTTCGTAAAAGGACATGCACCAACCCTCCTCCATCTACGGTTCCACGTGGCAATGACTGCGAGGGCTCCAACACAGACAGCCGCCCTTGCGGCGGACTACCTTTCTGCCCAGGTAATATACTTTGTTTTCTTCAGTAAAACTTGTTTTCTTCTGAGATTTTTAGAAACCAGAGCTTTATATCTCTGTTCCACAGTTGATGGAAACTGGGGTGCTTGGACAGGTTCCACACCCTGCTCTGTGACGTGTGGAGTCGGCCTGCAGACTCAAAGACGGATGTGTAATTCTCCTAAACCTGCACATAGTGGAAAACAGTGTCAAGGTGAAGAGCAAAAAACTGGTGCCTGTATCGTTGATGTCCCTTGCCCATGTAAGTAGAGTGACACAAAAGATTTATCTAAAAAAAACAAAAAAAAAACAAACAAACAAAAAAAAAGAATCGATTGTTTAACTTTTAACATTTTTCTCTCTGTTTTTTTTTCTGTCAGTAAATGGGATGTGGACAGAATGGAGCAAGTGGGGTCAATGTAAACCACCTTCCACTAGAAAAATCAAATGCAATACCAGGGAAGGAAACCGAAGGAGAGAGAGGGACTGTGTTGATAGAAAACACAATGGAAGCTTCTGTGAAGGAGAGATTGTTCAACATAGCAGCTGCTATGACATTGACACGTGTGAAAGTGAGTGCAAAGATAAATCATAGCTGTGTCCGAAATTGCATTCCGGCAACTCATTTGGTTTCAAGCTTACTTTATGACATTAAAAAAGTATCCTCTGTATAGTATGAATACGGGTAGTATGAATGAAATTCGGACATACTACATCCTCAATGTTGTCACTGTCACGTGATCTACCAGCCTTCACTCCCATTCACAAATCCTCTTCTGTGGCTTCATGGCACAGTAAAGTGTAAAGTTTAAAGTGAATCTCAAGAGAAGTAGTAGGTCATTCAGGTACCTTTTGCATACTATGAATTTGGACATACTCTTTTGCCATACATTTTTTCTGCATACTATAAATAGTATTGAAGTAGGCATATTCAGGCGCAGCATAAGCTACATAAATACAAAGCATGCTCATTTTTATTGTTTAGCATCAAAATGTGTCACATTTTGTAAAATGGGTGCTTAAGATTAGTGCACTTCAAATAAATTGTATCATCTCTACATATTGTGAATGAGAATATTAGAGGATGATTGTTCCTAGTTTCAGACAAAATTAGGATTTTCCAAACCATCGCAGGTGTAAGTTATTGCAGGTATAAAATAACAAATAACTCTCTGACTGTGTTCAGTGAAGGGTGTCTTGTCAGAGTGGAGTGAGTGGAGTTATTGCAAACCTGACTGTGGGGCAAACTCTGAACGAATAAGAGAAAGAAAGTGTGTTGCTGACCTCTCTCAATACCGGTAGGAGAAAAACATTTCACACTACTAACTGAAATAAGACTTTGTCTGTGCATTGTTTCACAATCAGTTTACATATTCTTTGGTTTTCTTTATCTCCTGTAGTTCCCAAGACCGCAGTATTTTTGCAGGGAAGCCACGTGTTAAATGTGATGGTTTGAACCCAGAAATAGATAGAAGACCATGTAAAAATGTTCCTAAGTGCGAGGATAAGGTTGTAATTTTATGCTCAGAGCTTATGTATATTATTTCTTGCTAATTAAAGTCAATATATTTTAATTTTAACTACATATTTTTACCATTTTCCAGTAGGATAGAGCTTAGACTCAGTCTCCAGAGTAGCTGTTGAGGACAAGAGGACCAGTTGGCATACACCGTAACCTCACAAGCAGCTGGAAGGACCTCAGTGTGCCAAACTGTTCTCTTATGAAATGTGCTACTAACAGAAAAATACTTGCTTTATTAGCTTTTATTATATGGATTTGATTGATTGTTGATTGATGCACACCTTTGTAAGCTCTGCTTTGCTGCCATAATAAAGTGTTAAAGTAATGCCTTATGATGTGGTAAATGGGATGAAATATATGACGTTCTCTTAAGTTACACATACAGTGCATTCAGAAAGTATTTACAGCGCTTCACTTTTTCCACATTTTATGTTACAGCCTTATTCCAAAATGGATTAAATTCATTATTTTCCTCCAAATTCTACCATTAAATACAACTTTTGTCCCACCTGAGACAGAGGATTTTTCAAGTAATAATGGGTAGTGGATAAGGGAAAGTTTAGGCTATTCTATGTGATCTCCTTTTGAAGAAAAATTTTTTATTCTATGTGATTTCCTTTTGAAGACAATTTTTCACTTCCATTCACTGAACCTCCATTGAAACTATTTTCCCCACTTTGAAACCCTCTGCTCTATTACAAGTAAAGGTCATGCATTCAAAATTTTACTTAGCTAAAACAAGTAAGTTTAGCACCAAAATATACTTAAAGTACTAAAAGTAGAAGCATAATGTACACTATATTATTGAATTATAATTAGTGATGCGTTAATGTGTAAGAATCATTTTAATGTTGCAGCTGGTAAAGCTGTAGTAAACTATAACGTTATATACTTTATATTCTGCTTGGTCGGCTAATCTATAAAAATATAACATACTTTATTTTTTTAATAATAATTTGTATTAATTACCTGAACTATTAGCTAGTCTGAGCTCCGGGTTATTCATTTAAAACAACTATATATATTTGCCACTTTATTTTTATGGTAACACTTTACAATAGGCTGGCACTAATATGCATTAATTCATGCTTAATTAATGCTCAGATAATCATGACTTAATGAATAACTCTTGAAGGACTAAACCATTTATTAATAATTAATGCATCAGCAACAAATGAACATTCTATACGATTCATAGATTAAGTAATCAATAAACTGTTATTAGTTAAATGTGTCATAATGTATTAATTCCCTAATGGTAATATATTATTAACTAATAGTGTAAATTCATGTATAAATTACAACAATGGGTCGAAGCCATGCATTTCAACTACCCGTTGTCTGCTTTAATTAATCATTAGCTAATTATTTGCAAAGATATTATGTTATGACTTTACTTGTTGAGGCACTGGACTAACTAACTAATTGAAACAATCCATAACCTCAATGACATATTACTTAACAATTAGTTAATAGTTCTGTGCCTCAACAAGTAAAGTCATAACATAATGATACCTTTTAAAATCATTAGCTAATGATTAATTAAAGCAGACAACTGTAAGTTGAAGTAAACAGCTTTGACCACTATGGTAATTAACATATCAATTTACATCATTAGTTAATATATGTTATTAGGGAACTAATACCATTTAACTGATAAAAATTTATTTATTATGTAATCTATGAATCATGTAGAATGTTTATTAGTTGCTGATGTAGTAATCATTAATAAATTGTTTAGTTCTTCATGAGTTATACATTAACTCGTGATTATCTGTGCATTCGTTAAGCATTAATTAATGCATATTTGTGCACCAGTATTGTAAAGTGTTACCTTTTTTATTGACAAAAGACTGACTTACTTTGCAAATGTTGGTCAGAAGTTAATCAATGAACGTTATAATCTTCTCCAGCCGTAATCCGCAACTCTCCGGGAGTTCTTGACGTTGATTGATCAATTAGGCCTACTTGTTGTTACTAAAGAGAATCACGGATGCGATACGAGCGCTGATTGGCCATAACATACGTTTCACGGTTGCAACGGGGAACGTGATTGGCTGTCATAACAAAGAATAACCACGACCTACAGATGAACCTGGGTCGCCACTGTCCCGACGAATACGCTAATGCCCACGTGACTCTATGTAGTGTGACTGTACAAGCTGCCTCATTTCAGAAAAGTAACAATTACATTCCAAAATAAATAAATAAATAAATCACAATAATCTATGCCTCAAGAGAAATAACAACCAATTTTATAACGGTTACTTTTCTTAAAAGAAACATCCTCGATGATGTATGTAACCACAGGAGGGCGCAGCAGTCTTCGAAATGAAACACAGCGACTTGTTTGGTTATAATACTTCGGCAATATTGTATGTAAACACAGTCGTGCCAATAAAGTACTTTTAAATTGAAATTGAATTGACTATAGATTTACGAACGACAAGCTTTTCTTTTCTCGAAGATTATCCCATAAAAACTGGTCATCTTTTCATTTCATCAAATTGGTTGGCAGAGACATCATTATGATCACAAACTGAAATAATCGCATATGTATGTCTACTTAGCTGAATACATGACCATAATTAACCGTGACGGTATTATCTTACAGCTGTATACTATAGACATATTCAAAACTGAAGATACACATAAATGCCTTCATCAGCCGAAATAGCTCAGTTGGGAGAGCGTTAGACTGAAGATCTAAAGGTCCCTGGTTCGATCCCGGGTTTCGGCATTTTGATCCAAAACAATTATTTTTAGTGACATAAGTCATAACTAGCTTCAAATGTCTCACAAGAAAGAAACCTGTCTTGAGCAGTAACATCAGTAGAGAGTACGTGTCTTCTTCGTTTTCTTTGTTTAAAATGATGGTTGATGATTTAGAGTTTATATATATATATATATATATATATATATATATATATATATATATATATATATATATATATATATATATATATATATATATATATATATATATAGAGCTTCAACACATGCCCCTTCGCAAAGACCCGCCCCCCTTCGTTACTGTTGCTATGTCCGACAAGCCACTGCTCTCACGCCACACATCATGTTCTCATTCAGTGAAAAATACATGGCGGAGCAAAGAGGAAACTGACAACAAGCCGACAAACAAGACAGAGCAGGTTACTTCTGGTATGAAACAAAGTCTCCGCTTTCAAATTTTGTCATTTTTCAAGAGATTCAAACAATACTTTACATTTTGTGGCACTTTAATGTCTCCTGACAGATCGCTGTAACGTTAGCGCCTCAGTTAAAGCGCCACGTGAACCGATCATCTCTTCCTCTTTAACTGTTACTGGTTATAGCATGAAATAAACATGAATGAACATCAGAAAGGTATCTTGTTTCAACTGCGGAAAGACGTCAATACACACCATTTATCAAGTTAGTCTACCGCTCGTCCTGTACGCTGACAAATCGAGTCCCCCCTCGAAATCCGGTCCCATTAAGACCCTAAGCGACCCCAAAGTCTCAAATTACTTTTAATAGGTACTTTCTTTAGTGCCTGATTACAATTTCTACAAAATCATGTTATGATAAATGCTGTTTAAACTACGTTACAATGATAATTAATGTCTGTATTCATTAGCTTATTTACTAGCATAGCATACAGATACCTGATTAGCTGCATAGCTTATTTTATACAGGAATTAGTGCTTATCTTACATGTATTCACAATTATTTTTTAAATTATGTGTTAAATGAAGTGTTAAATGTCAAATGTTTTATTTTATAAATAAAACTAATTAATGATTTTCACTTAATAAGATATTACTTTTATTTATTAATTAGCAGTTAATCAAGTGTAAGAAATTACATTTAATTTGTTTCATTATGCACTATTTTGTTCTATCATGCACTATATAGTAAGCCATAAGTTTTTACATTAATATCTTTATGTATTTATTTAGGCAATGGGATTACTCGTGGTCCTAAGCGGACCCGATTTCTCATGACACCGGTCTGGTTTGTTTGTCGGACAAAAAAAATGGATAGATTCGGCATTATGATTGGTTAGATCGCCTGTCAGACTCCCTGCAAGGGGTCATAGGTGAACGTATTATACTCTAATATCAACAACGCACGTTTCCGTAGTGTAGTGGTTATCACGTTCGCCTCACACGCGAAAGGTCCCCGGTTCGAAACCGGGCGGAAACAAATTTATTTCCCCATTCCTTAAAAAAAATGATTTAACAATTTGCTTGATATATAATCAATCAGTTCTCTATCTTATGACCATCCCAGCAGAATCCTGCAAACCAGTAGACAACTACTGCATTGCCATGATCAAAATTTTTGCACAATGGTGGAAGTTGGAAATCATACTTCTAATAAAATATCCATTGAAACAGTGTTAAACATGCAAAAACAAAACAATAAAATGACATAAAAGCTGTGTGCAAAGAATATTGCTTTTAAAGTTATCCAATGACCCAAAGCTACATGAAATCAGTTATTTCATCAAACCAATAATGCCGCCAAGACTTACCATTTTCCTAACCATTTCAAACTAAATATTTTGGAAATCTACACATTTCTTTCAACATTAAAAACTCAAACAGCCTATGGTTTTACAACAAGAAGCAACAAACATAATAATAAATTCATAAATAACTAAAAATAAATAAATAAGCTAATGTCTACCACTTCAAGGTGCTATGACATCCACTTACACCAATTTACCAGGAAAGTGAAAAGCTTTCTCTTGGTAGTCACTTCCACATTGAATTTCAGTGTTTTGGACCATGGTAGCTGGTCATTAGCTGAATCTAAAACCAGCTCGACCAGCCAGTTTCAAGTATGTTTCTGGTCCAAGATGATCTACCGCATGAGACCAGCTAGAAACAAGCATTTCCAGCAGTGATTGCATTAACTATTTTTTGTCTAAAGAAAGGTCATTGATCAATTAATATTCAGTGAATTTATTGTACAAATAGGAGTATTGCAAGCATTCAATCTAGCAAGTCTCTCCATGGATATGAGTAAAATACTATCATACAGAACCAAACCAAAATCAGAGGAACAAACATACAAGTATATGCAACGCTGATGAACAGGACTCACCACTGTTCCACTTTTTTTTATAGGAAAATCATTTTTAGTCCATGTGCAGGTTTATCATTTTAGAAAAAAGAGAAAAGAACACTTGGTATTAAGACATAAAGAGTGAGTAATGTCTCCAATGAAATGCTTTCTGCTAAAGGCAATAAACACTTTTGTAATACTCAGATTTTTTTAACAGCAGGGATCCTTGATTGTTGCCTCTTGATGATAAAGTCATTATGGCAAAGAATGAACAGACAAACCTTTGGTGGAAGAAGGATGAAAGCAATGAAATTATATTTACACAGAAGAAAGAGAGACAAAAATGCCTAATTCAGTGAAACGAGGCACTTCTCCAACAAAGGCAAGGATAAGTGAAACCAAATTACCAGCCATTCTCCACGTTGAGTGCTGCTATACCAAAACGTCCACTGCATGTAGAGCTACAGCTGACAGGTCAAATAGCTGAGAAGATTTCTACTGGTAGTTCAGAGATCAATTGAAGATTGGGGCTGAATGTTACCTATTCTACAACAGAAGGGTTCACATTGATGGGATACTGGATAACACATCAGCACCTTCATCTCTGGTCAAATGTTTCGTACAAACAAAAGTCAAGGCTTAAGGTTCTCATAAAGCACAAATGACAAGTATCAGTATAGCAAATACACCTTTGCTGCTGGCAATGTCAAACAAATTCATGAATACATTTCAGAGGGCATCTCACAAGCTTTACTTGAGTAAACATTCTCCTCCCTACAACAACAGAGCCATGATAACCTCAAGAGGATGCTGATGACAACCTTTTCGCCAAAATAAAGATTGCACACAGAAATAAATAACAGTATAATCTTGTTGCTTTGTTTTAGGTAAGTTAGGTTACTATAACGGGTTTTACGTGTTCATAATGTGCCTTTCGAAAGTGTTATTTACAAAGTGAAATGAGACACAAACTGGCCTGCCCTTTCAAAGGACAATCAATAAAGTGCAATAAAAAAAGATACAGTACAATGAAAGGGGCTTAACTTGTTGGACAGGGAAAAGGAGACATGACAAAGTCACTAAGCTTTGGTTGTTAACATAAAACAATACAAGTCTTATTAAGCATGTGTAAAGCATAAAGGTACGCTGTGACTCGGCAAGGTACAGTAAAACTTGCTTCAGGGTCCGTTTGTGGTCCGGAGCTGGTTTCAGGAGATAATCTACTACTGCACAGAATCAGGAATCAGTTGGAGAGAGGGCAACAGGAGTTGTTGGAGAGGGAATGGTATTGGCCAGATTATAGGTTGAATTCGGTAAGGTACCCTGAGAGGGCTGTACATTGAGGAAAGGAGGTCTAGTGGTGGGTGTCTGGGGGGATGTTGCCGCTGTGGTTGGGGAGTCCAAGCTGACTTCATCCCCTTCCTCCGAGTCCCATACCTCACTCTGCAGGTAGTCTGCAAAGAGGGCTTTAGCTCGCTGCAAAATACGCCCAAGGTTGTGGCGGCGGACCAGGCGGTCAAAGTGCATGGCCAGCTCATTGTAATCCAGGCTGTTTTTGACAATGTGGTCACGGTGTTCCAGCAGGATAGACAGGCAAAGGAAAAGCATGAAGGGATTCCCTTTCCCGAACTCTTGAGGAGGAGGAAGCGAGCAGGGTTTAATTCCGCCTCCTTCTGGTTTGTTTGTGTTTGGAGAGGTTACGCCAGACCCGGTGGGTCTGCATGGCGAGGGAAGATTGCTGGAGAACACTTTGGGCAAAGATGGCGACTTTCCGAAGGATAAAACAGGCGAAGAGAGAAGTGAACGATTGTAACCCTGCGATGGAGACGCCAGTAAAGATTTCTCTGGGACCACTGATGGGGACTGAGCCCCAGTTTCATTTATTACAGCTTGTGAGGATGTGAACCCCCCAGGTGGTTTATCAGGAGATACCGCTTTGTCCCCACTAGAGGAAGAGGATGTGCATTTTGAAAGAGCATCAGGAGATGCTGTTCTCCAGCTGGATGGAGAATTAGATGCTTCCGGTGAATGACTGGAGCTACTCTTCCAATTTGGTAGACCAGAAGGAAGAGATGAAGCTGAAGAAGCTGCTTGACCATTGGGAGAGTCTCTTTGTCCTGGAGAAGACGGCGTATGATTACTGATAAGAGGTTCCTGCTCTCCAGGGTCATCCTCACTTTCCTCTGTGGACTGGCGGACTGAGAATGGCAACGTGGAGTGTGCAGACTGAAACTGTCCCGGAGATAACGTAGGATCGGAGCAATCGTTTTCATTCATATCAAAGCTGTCCTCGTTTTGCCCACTATAGTACTTGAATTCCCCAAAACTTGCTTGTTTCTCAAATGAGGGAGCTGGAGTGGTGACATCATTCTTGACCATGTCATCTACACCGTACTCTCCTTCACCTTCCTTCCGAGGCCCCTTCTCCTCCTCTACAATGAGGTTACGTCCCCCATCTGCCTCCTCTCGGGACGGTCTTAGCATGTGACGTCTCCTCTGCCTTTCCGTCTGCTTCTCTTCCATCTCCTCCATGTCCACATTCTGATGGACATTCTGCGAGCCATTGGACTGATCTGCCTCAAGTGCTGGCCCCAGAAGCTCCACCTCTGTCTCAGGTGGATCAGGTGGCAAGGAGCTCCAGGTGACCTCCAGCATTCTCAGGGCATCATCAAAAGCGAATTCACGCTTCAGCTCCAAAAGCAGCCAGCGGTAGCAGAAAAACAGATCGTCGGCACCTTTTGAGACTAAGTAGGCATAAAACTCAGGGTCTGAATACTGCAGAAGCAACTTGAGATGCTGGAACTTAATGGACATAAGTTGTCCGTCAGGGCGAAAGTTGCCCTCAAGACGTTTCATAATGCCACAGAAGCAGATAAAGGCGTGTGCTTCGTTGTCCATGACGGCGAGGATTGGCGAGGCAATGTCGCTCATGCCTTGGCAATAAGACACCTGTGAAAGCAAATGAGGACAGTTTATTTCCCACAGAGGTAAAGGCACATCCTAGAGTTATCAAAGGGGATTACTGCATTTTTACCTGTGGGTGTGTAATAGCAAAGGTGGTGAGGAGGTCTGTCAAGGCGGTGAGATGTGGGCTGTCCTCTGAGCCCACATAGTAAGGATGTGCTCGGTCTGTTCGGAGAACATCTTTCAGAACATTTCCCCTGATGAACTCCAGGTCCTCTGCACTGACCCGTTCTGTCCATTCGCTCTTCAGCTGGTCGTACTCTCTTGTCTTCCTCTTCATGTAGTCCATTCTCTCTTGTCCTGTTAGACCGTCTGGGTACACATTAAGGAGGTATCGCCAAACAACCTTTCACAAAAATACAGAGATGGAAGAGAAAAATTCAGGTAAAAAGAGGACAGCCTGCAACATCAGACTCTTTAAAAAGCTTTTTAAAATGTGCACTTTATTATTTTATGCATATATGATATAAAATAATCCATGATTTATTATATGGCAATAAATTATATAAAATATTTTTCCAGCCCTGAATACAAATGTTTGAGCTAATCAAGTGTTTTTTTTTAGCCTTTAATTAAAAAAATATTCTAAAAAACAAACAAACTAACTAAAAAAAACCCATTAACTATAATAATTTCTTAAAACAAAATTTATATACAGGAAGTAATATGATAATATCCTCCAGTGGTAGATTAGTTAAAGGGGTCATGAACTGAGAAATCAAAATTGCCTTGATATTTTGACATATAAAAGGTCATTGTGCTATAAAAACATCCTGTAAGTTTCAGAACTCAAAACCTTCTTGTTAGTCTAAAAACAGCTTATATTGAGGCCAGTCTGCCAAAACGACAGCTTGTGGAATGTACCACTTTACGATGTAATAGTGTGGCTAAACACCACCTCTGCAAAAGATCAACACCTGCTTCTACATCACTGCCTGTTTAGCCCCGCCTACCAATTCAAATGCAGGTCTCAAACGATGAACTTTATTTGATTAACTTTTTTTAATGAACTTCCAGACCGCTTCAGTAAGAACTTGGTCCTTTGTTCGCTTCATTTTTCCACAGATTCGTTTATAAACAAGGAACAATTTGACGCAGGATTTTCAGAAAGATTGAAAGATGATGCTGTGCCGACTATATTGGATCCGATAGTAATGCCGCACCACACAAGTGTGAGTAACTGTTTTATTACGTGATCACTCTAACTTTGTCTGTTAAACAGATCGTTAGATATGAGTATTTATGCGTTTTTAACCTAAATTACAGCAGTGTCCATCTAAGAAGGATGTAGGCTGTCAATCATACACAACTGTTAGCCAATCATACTAGTGGGCGTTTACTTCCGAGTCTACAATCCGCCACGCCTATTCAAACAGAGCGTACTGATGAGGGGGATCAAAAACAAGATGGAAAATAGCCTATTACTTCTAAATTATGATGTTTTGAGGTAAACATTTTGATAACATTATAAGTGGACCTCAGAGAACAGTACAAAAGAAAAAAGCAGTTCATGACCCCTTTAAAAAAATGGAAAGGCAGGCTGGTTACCTTGCGTAAAGATGGCTCAACCCCACCATGATATATACGAAGCCTAAGTTCCTCTGGTCGGGTCAGTTGACCTTGGCTGTTCAGGTAACTGTGGAACTCAGCATCACTTAAAGGAGGCTTGAACGGTTTCACCTCCTCCCCATAGGACCAACTCAAGGCCTGCTGCACACGCGATAGAGTGCGACCCACCTGAATGTGGAGGTAGTTACAAAGTGATGAATAGACACAAAAATGTTCACTATTTCTGTAGATTTCTAGCAAAATCTATGGTATTAGTTGGAAGACAGGTGGAAAATATTCCTATCACATAAGATATCTGGACCATGATTAATTAGCTATTAGTGATATGCAGAAAATATTCCCTCTATCTTCAAATTAATATATCTGTTTTTAACCACAAAAGCAGCACAAAGCCGCTTCTTACAAGAGCAAAATAGGGCTTCAAGGACTCCTGAAATATCTAATGACTTCAATTGTCTGGGGTTAATTGCCATTAATTACAGTATCAAGGCAGTAGACTGTGAACCTGACTGACTGCAGCAGACACTGGCTGGTAAAACAGCTGGCTGACAGGGTGAAGAACATCATGACTAACCTGGGACAGCAGCGACTGTGTGAAAGGAAGTGCAGCAGAAGCCAACGACCTCTTCTCTCCCTGCAACTGGTCTGAGCCAATCACATCCTTAGGGCTGATTATGTCCCAATCCTCCAAAACAGGACCTTAGGGAGAATATGGGGGGAAAAATCAAAGAAAAAAAAACAGCATTTGAGACTTTGAGAGTTTGACATACATTTAATACTATCCAAATAGAAGGATGTGGAGTTCACTCACTGTCCTCTGATGGTTTGATGTCCATCTTGAGCTGGAGGAAAGGCTTTGCCGCACTGACAAACGCTGCATCTAAATCCCAGTCAGACAGAAGAGACACATAGACCTCCACACCTCCGCGGTCACGGGACAGGTAACTTATCCCAAAGTTGCGTTTCCTACAGGGAACCAAAGAAGAAATACGGCATCTACGTTTGCTGCAGTTCAAGCAGTTCTGCAGTGTATTATTTTTAAATAGATCTAAATGACAATTAGCACAAAACAAATATATTTTGCAATTTCACACTCACCCATTCAGTTCAAATGCTCGTATCAGGATATGCTGCAACACCTCCAGTGAGGTTATTTGAGGATCAACAGCAAAGGAGCGGAACTCCACCGGTAACACCCCTTCACACTTCTGCAAACAGACAGATTTTAAAGCTACGATTTTAGACATACAAAGAAAATGGGTAACACTGCCTATTTTACATAACCCTATTTTGTTAATTATCCTAAGGTCCTGAAAGGCTAATCACTCTATCCTCTGAAATGCAAATCACCTAATCAGGTGACGCATTATTTATTTAGGTGGATTTACTGCCTGTTGAATGTCTATCAATGATGCAACCAACCATGGGAAACTGACTCTGGCTGTACAGATTACTTTAATCTTTACTAACACGTGCTAAAACACCTGTGAAACACAGCACTACAAGGTCATCTGTCCCAAGCAGACCATATTGCAGCACATCTGTCAAGGTTCACTCTGAACCTAAATTCTTTTATTAAACAAAAATTTGTGACTTCGGTTGCCATTTGATGCTGACTTTTGAGTGCTGGGACAAATCAAGATAGGAAACTTGTTCAAGGAATAATTAAAATTGTATCAAAATGTTCAGAAATATTCACTGTGTAGGTGTGTCTTCAGCTTTTTTTCCTCCCTTGCCAAAATGTGGTTTACTTGTTATTTCAGTATTTCTTATTTAATATCATAGCATTTATTAATATTTAGAATTATTTTATTTTTATATTTTAATTTTAAGTTTAGTAAATTGTATGTTTTTTGTCATTTTTAGTAGTTTTTGTTTTTATATCCTTCTATTTAGCCTTAATTGGTTTATGAGAGAGAGAATGAGCGAGAATGAGAGAAAGAGAATGAGCTTTATTGCCAGGTATGTTTACACATACGAGGAATTTGTTATAGTGACAGAAGCTCCACAGTGCAACAGAATGACAGCGACAGGACAGGACACAGATAATAAAAAGAATAATATACAAATATACAAAATAGACAATGTACAAAATAGCAAAAACACAATATATAATATAAACAATTATATATGTACAAGTATGATATGTGCAAATTTGAAATGTAAATAAGTATGTGTGTTAAATAAATAATGCATAATAGTGTTGTGTGTTCCACGTTTATTGTCAAGTGTTCATGAGATGGATTGCCTGAGGGAAGAAACTGTTCCTGTGCCTGGCCGTTCTGGTGCTCAGAGCTCTGTAGCGTCGACCAGACGGCAACAGTTCAATGAAGGAGTGTGCTGGATGTGAGGGGTCCAGAGTGATTTTGCCAGCCCTTTTTCTCACTCTGGATGAGTACAGTTCTTGGAGAGTGGGGAGGGTTGTACCAATGATTCGCTCAGCAGTCCGGACTACCCTCTGTAGTCTTTTGAGGTCAGATTTGGTAGCTGAGCTGAACCAGACAGTTATTGAAGTGCAGAGGACGGATTCAATGATGGCGGAGTAGAACTGTTTCAGCAGCTCCTGTGGCAGGTTGAACTTACTCAGCTGGCGAAGGAAATACAACCTCTGCTGGGCCTTTTTCACAATGGACTCAATGTGATTGTCCCACTTCAGGTCCTGAGAAATTGTAGTGCCCAGGAATCTGAATGACTCCACTGCAGTCACAGTGCTGTTCATGATGGTGAGTAGGGGGAGTGCAGGGGGGTTTCTCCTGAAGTCCACGATCATCTCCACAGTTTTGAGCGTGTTAAGCTCCAGGTTGTTAAGACTGCACCAGACAGCCAGCTCCTTAACCTCTTGTCTGTAGGCAGACTCGTCACCATCCTGAATAAGGCTGATGACTGTGGTGTCATCTGCAAACTTCAGGAGCTTGACAGAGGGGTCTTTAGATGTGCAGTCGTTCGTGTAGAGGGAGAAGAGCAGTGGGGAGAGTACGCAACCCTGGGGGTCGACCGTGCTGATCGTTCGGGTGCTGGATGAGAATTTTCCAAACTTTACTAGCTGCTGCCTGTCTGTCAGGAAGCTGTTGAGCCACTGACAGACAGAGGTGGGGACGGATAGCTGAGTTAATTTGGGCAGGAGGAGTGATGGGATGATGGTGTTAAAAGCAGAGCTGAAGTCTACAAACAGGATTCTCACATAAGGCCCTGGTCTGTCAGATCAGGGGTCGGCAACCTTTTCGGCATGACGTGCCATTTTTTATTTTTCTGGTTAACCACTGTGCCAATTCGCGCACACACACACACACACACACACACCACTCGCACACAGAGATCGGAGATCGCGCTGTGCAAAAAATAACATTCAGAAGCTCATAAACTTCTTAGCGCTGCCACACGACTTTTATTAATCGGTACTGAATCGCTACATTATATTTCTCATCAACGACAGGAGTAAAATTGCTGTTTTTTTAAGTAACTAAACTCAGCTTGTTTGTAGAGAGACATGGTTTCCATCACCCAATTTTAATGCGCATTTTGAAGTATTGCATGAGAATTGCAGCATTCACCTCCGAAAGCAATGACCGCATTTTTTCTGTTTCGTCTGCTCGCTCTGATGCGCAAATAATTTATTATATATGAAAATGATTATATTCTCCTACGTTTCTTAGTGATTTATAGTGCAGGTTTATCAGGAAGTGACGATTTTGTTCTCTTTGATTCCTTGAATGGAAATGGTGCTTGTTCGCAAATGTTTTATGCGATATTCCAGTTTTGCGCATAAGTTAAATTCGCAACTTTGGATGGAAACCTGGCAGACATTTCTCACATCTCTCTCTCAAAATGGCCATATTTGAGAAGAAAAAAAAATTCAAGTAGTTTGCATCACTGGATGCAAACTACTTGACAGCTATAGCTGTCAGTCATTTAACATTTCTATCATAAAACAGTTGACTAATATGAAATGATTTGCAGCTTCATCTTACCTCGCTCTCTTTCAGCGTTAAACTAAAGCTTCGTGCACAGCATCTGTGAATGGTAAACCCCGCCTACTTTGATCTGATTGGCCATCTCAGTCATTTTGACATTGACGAGCGTATGTATGTGGCCCATACTTGGAATTTGTGCTCTGCATTTAACTCATTCAACCCATTCAAGTGCACACACACAGCAGTGAACATGCACCTGGAGCAGTGGGGGCGCCCGGGGAGCAGTTCGGGGTTCAGTGCCTTGCTCGCACCTCAGTCGTGGTATTGTGGGTGGAGAGAGTGCTGGTTATTCACTCCCCCCACCGACAGATTCGAACCCACGACCTTCGGGTTACAAGTCTGACTCGCTATCCATTAGGCCATGACTGCCCCTAAGGGTCCAGTGATGTCCTTCAGATAAGCCAAAACCAGTCTTTCAAATGATTTCATGGCCACAGACGTTAGAGCCACAGGTCTGTAGTCATTAAGTCCAGTAATTTTGGGTTTCTTTGGGACGGGGATGATGGTGGAGCGTTTGAAGCATGAGGGGACTTCGCACAGCTCCAGTGATCTGTTGAATATCTGTGTGAAGATGGGGGCCAGCTGGTCAATGCAGGTTTTCAGACAGGCTGGTGTCACACCATCTGGGCCTGGTGCCTTCCTTCTCTTGTTTTTTCTGAAGACCTGACGCACATCATCTTCACTGATCTGCAGAGAGGGGGGTTGCAGGAGGTGTGAATGGTGTTTTTTCAAACCTGCAATAAAACTCGTTCAGATCGTCTGCCAGTTGTTGATTCTCCACAGTGCTGGGGGATGGTGTCTTGTAATTAGTGATGTCTTTCAGACCTTTCCACACTGAAGCAGGATCACTGGAAGAGAACTGGTTCCTTAGCTTTCCAGAATAATTCCTCTTTGCCACTCTGATCTCCTTTTCCAGTGTGTATTTGGCCTGTTTATACAAGAATCTGTCCCCATTCCTGCGAGCATCTTCTTTGGCCTGACGGAGCTGTCTGAGTTTTGCAGTGAACCATGGTTTGTCATTGTTGTAGGTTAAGTGAGTCCTGGTAGGAATGCACATATCCTCACAGAAACTGATATATGATGTTACAGTCTGTGAGCTCGTCCAGATCGGTGGCAGCAGCTTCAAAAACACTTCAATCAGTGAGAAAGAAACAGACTTGTAAATCCCGCTCTGCTTCATTAGTCCATCTTTTTACAGTACTTAATACAGGTTTAGCTGATTTCAGTTTCTGCCTGTAGGTTGGTAAGAGAGCCCCAAAGCTGCCCGTGGGACAGAGTGATAAGCATCCTTTATTGCTGTGTAATAGTGATCCAGTATATTACTGTCTCTGGTGGGACATGTGATGTGCTGTCTGTATTTTGGCAGTTCATGAGAGAGATTTGCTTTATTAAAGTCCCCTAGAATGATTAAAACAGAGTCCGGGTGTTGTTGCTCAGTCTCTGTGATCAGATCAGCGAGTTTCTGTAAAGCCAGGCTCACATGTGCTTGCAGAGGAATGTAAACACTCACGAGAATGAACAAACAAATCTCCCGCGGTGAATAGAACGGCTTACTGTGCGTTCACACCGCCGGCGTCGAAAGCGTCAAAAGTCTCTCTGGCCGCCCTGCCAACACCGCTGCAGAAAGATTCGCGGATGCTCTGACGTAGATCGAATGCTTATCTTGTAATTAAAGGGGCTGCAAAGGAAACAAGCATGTTGATCTTGTGCAGACTGACCACAAGGGTATAAGTTAACCTCATGAAATATTTTAAATGTGAAAGTAAAAAATTGATCAATGGAAATAACTTTATTGTAGTTACATGTTTGCTAACAAAATAAACCAATTAAAAGCCATTTGTGTGGTGTGGCTTTTGTGTTCATGGTTAAGTGCTAGTCTAATTTCAACATTATAGGAGACATTTACTAGCCTTGGTCTTTAATTAACATTAACATTAATTTGTGTGGACGAAGTATTAAGATCCTTTACTTAATAATGTATAAAGCACTAATACCACACTGTAAAAATACTCTGATGCAACTAAAAGTCCTGCATGGTATAAACATTAATTAATGTAAGTATAATCAAGAAAATTGATTTAAAGGTTTAAAAGTGAACTGGGACTATTATACTATTATATCATTAGACCAGTTATAGAACACTTTTGTTTTTCCTTGTAGAAAAAAAAAAAGGCAGAAGTGACTGCTTTCATTTTAAAATATGTGACATACACCTCTGGTCTCCAGCAGATGTAAAATAAATAAATAAATAAATTTATTTATTTATTTATTTTTGCCGCAGCTCTCTACAACATCTATTTTTTTTGTTTAATCCAATATATGTCGATATGTCAGAAATATTCTGCAGCAGTAACACTATTTTGCATGCTCTGGCGCTAAAGTCTGCATGAAATTCCCGCTTATTTTCAGAAAATATATAACGTTAATGCACATCAGCAACTCACCAGGAACACGCATCATTTTTTATTTTATTTATGTCCCTGTATGCAAACAGGGACACGTCGGAGATTACTGGGAAACCGCCACAGCAATAATCAGCCTCTCCTCCATTTTGCATGGGAACTAATGTGGTCAGAACCAAAGTTTACAGGGCTGCGTTCTCTGGACTCCTCTCAAGCGGTGGACTTCTACATTCCGATTGGTTGCCGCCCAACCGCATCATAGCTCATTACCATAAAGTTGACCTGACTTCAACTCTCCTCGACGCTCTCGCCGCCGGCTCACATTGAAAATGAATGATTTCCGGCCACTTTGACGCTCTCACCGCGTTCGGTGTGAACACACAGTTACAGTTAATAAAGAGCGCTTCTAGATCGGGACAGCACATATTCTTTAACACGGTGACATCTGTACACAACCTTTCGTTGATGTAAAAGCACGTCCCTCCGCCACGTGATTTCCCCGTTGATTCTGCGTCGCAGTCTGCTCCAAACAGCTGAAAGCCCGGCAGATGTAGCGCGCTGTCTGGAATGGCATTATTCAGCCAGGTTTCCGTGAAACACAGCAGCAGAATTTGAAAAATCCTTATTTGTCCGGGAGAGCAGGAGGAGTTCGTCCGTTTTGTTGGGTAGAGAGCGGAGAGTCATGAGATGGATGCTAGGCAACGACGTTCGACGTTCGAATTCCGCGCTGTCTGAGCTTCACGAGCGCGCTTCCCCGTCTGTGCGCCCTGAAGCGTTTTCACCCCTGGTAAAACTGATCGTGTTTGAGAAACAAAAAACAGGAAACACTAACAAAAACAGCACAAACACTGGAGAGCTAAGCACTGTGGCTGCCATGTGAGGCGCCATCTCAGATAACTTTTTATTTATCTCAGTTTTAGTTACTTCAACTAATTTCTAAAATGTACTACGTTTTTCATCTAATATTTATATTTTGTAATACATCTAATATATATATATATATATTGTACTAAGTTTTTCATCTAATATTTGTTATATTAGCTTTGTTTTAGTTATTGAAAATGAATAGTTTTAGTTAACAATAACACTGTATCATTAGGGATCAACACTGTGAGAAACAGAAGTTTTGTGGTATAAATCATGACAAATCTAGTATTCACTTCCATGAGCTAATGAATTGAGAATCGAGGCTACATGGTGGTTTCCAACTGATTTGCAGCTCCATATATTCAACCGTAACCACAGGCAGACAGAAAATCTTCAAAATGCTGACATAACCATATTTTACATTTCATACATATTAAATAGCGTTTTGTTTGTCACTTCTCTGAAAATTGCATCTGAAACAATACCTACATAGCTTTCAATAAGCGGATACACTGCTTTTCGCATTCATTACAGCAGACTGTACACCTGAGAAATGACTGAAAAACAAGAGAGGGAATTCATGCCAGGTTGATCATGTGACATTTGAGAGCAAACATGACTCACTATCAGGTCATCGGTACATATTTGTGCATTTAAGTTTCTCTTTACGATGTGGCTTCACAAATAAATATACAAACAGAAACATTATTACTATAACACAGCATGATAACGACGTAACTGCATATGACTGACGTGTATATGTATATGACACGAACAACAAAACATAACTAAAACATTAAATAGCACGACAAATCAATAGATTTCTACAAAAATTATGTGGCACATAAGGATTAAAGCAATACGATTATTACAAACCTTTAAAGAATACACGCATGCCCTGTAAACGAATGATTAAGATGCGGTCACGATTGTAAACAACAAAGATGCCAGTGAAGTAAAGCGATGGACATGAAGACCAGGGCTGATTTTAAAAGCTCCTCCACAGACACAGACACTGTCTCCTGGCCTGGCTGGACTACGTGGACTGCTGTGTGTTATTGTGTTTCACATCCCGCTCTGTCTGTGTGTGTGTGTGTGTGTGTGTGTGTGATTAGGGTTTGTACCTGCCGCTCGGTCCCCACAATTTCTCACCTTGACTTTGACACGAACTACCCCCCTCTCCTCCTCAGACTCAGCCGACATGGTGGGTAGTCCGCTTTGAGGGTCCCGTTCAGAGATGCGTTGTTGTCATCCAGTAAAAAAAATTAAAAGTACAATAACAATGGATGCGGGTCCCGTTGCCCCTCTCTTACTGCTAGGCAGGTTCAATGAAAATTCCGTTAACAAGAGACTAAAAAACAACCAATAGCCTGCTGACACGTTTCAAAATAAAAGCCCCGGTGCAAGACAGCAAAATGCTTTCGTGTCTTAAAAATGTGAAAGTTTGAATGTATTTTAATGGCAGGTCGGGTATGATTGACTCGGGGAACCAGAGCTTCGTCCATTTAGATTAATAATCATGACATAAATAAGACATTTTGTTTGCTACGTGAGATAACAGCAACAGGATATGACGCCACATTGGCATTACATCATTGAATTCATCAGGGAGTGCATGATGCATGTACAACAAAAAGAAAAACAAATTAACGATGATTCATGGTCAGACAGATGCAGGCATTGAGCTATTATTTAAAGGGATTTTTTTTAAATATTTCTTACATTCACCGATGAAAAATAGTATTAAGTTATATGCTAATAAATACAATATTGTCTATATATTTCTATATATGTGTTTTTATAAGCAAATATATCTACACAAAGAATGAATTACATCATGTAGTAGCAGCAGGGGTATCATCCATAGCGAAAACAAACTAAAAGAGTGAGCTTTGCCTTCTGCCGTGACCCGGATTCGAACCGGGGTTGCTGCGGCCACAACGCAGAGTACTAACCACTATACGATCACGGCGAGCTACTCGGCAGCTGCTCAGAGGGGGCAGTTTTAGACGATATAATTAAACTGAACATATGTCTTCTGTTTATATACCGGCTAGTTTGAAACAAAGCGAGCTGCTCAGCAGCTTATCGATGATTTTGTGAATATATTGAGTCTTTTAGTATTCTTTGATGAAAGAAAAGGATTTAAAATAGAAATCATTTGTAACATTATAAAGGTCTTTACTATCAATTTTAATTCATTTCTGCGCATCGCTGAATTAAAATATCAGTTTCTTAAAAATTCCCGAAATTCTGAATGGCAGTGTATCGAGGTTTCCTCAAAAATAATAAGCTGTTTGTAACACTGACACAATTATATCATTTATAACGATTTCTGAAAGATCATGTGACACTCAAGACTGGAGTAATGGCTTTTTTTTCTATCACATGAATAAATTACATTCTAAAACAATATTTAAATAGAAAATCGTTATTGTAGTAATAATTCACTTTTTTATTTGTGGGTTATACTTGTGGGTTATACGTTTCATTCCTTAAAGTTATAACAACCAACAAGACATTAATACAAAGCCTTTTATTTGATTTTATAAATTGTAGAGCAAGTACATACAAAAGATGACATCTTCCTTGTTCCTGGAAAACTGAATTTAGCAGCATAGCTATTCACAGATTTAACTGTAAGCAAACAATGCTTTGATTGTACAGAAGCTTAGACTAAAGCCACAAACAGTGAGGGCCTGCAAGGTCAAAAATAACAACAGCATTTGGTTTGGCCCTCCAGGAGCTTCCATGTATGTAATACAGCTGTCATTTAAAACAAAAATAATAATTTCTCTAGTAATAAAAAGCTGTGGAGACTGGTATTACTTGCGTATGTTTAAACTTTTAAGAGTCTAGTCTACATTATTACTGTAGTGTGGGAAAGGTAAGTAACATCACAACACCAAATCGATGAAGCTATTTGACCTAATCGTACATGTAATCAGACCTACTGTATTTGTAACTCATATTGTGCATTTTTGGCCAGCGGCTTAATACTTTGGCCTACCAGAATAAAAGAAGTCTGGGTACCCCAAGTATAGTTTCATTCTTCCTTCTATCATGATTCATGTTAATACAAACATCACCCTGTTTCAACTACAGAACTCATGAGTCATGACATACAGGTTTAATCTACAAAACCAAAAAAGAGAGAACTGTAAACCACTTAACATCTAACTATGTTTAGTAAGACGTAATGCAATAGCATCAAATGTAAAAAAGTTAGAGATAAGAACATAAGGATAAGTTCATCAACAAGCCCGTCTTTAACTGTCCAAGGCTTGAGAACATTGAGATGCATTGTAACATAACATCCAGCAGGTGGCCCCGTTGTATGTGGTGTTCATGCAAAAAGTGCCACGTCTCCAATGCTATAGAGATACCCCCCCTCCCCCTAATTTGACTTTTCAGTTCATATTTGCACGTTAAACCTTTGGCGGTTTTAACGAATATGGGCCATCTCTTCTAAGAAGGGTGTCTTCATGCAGCCAGTGCAGAGCTGGTCCATCCAGAGGGGGGCTTCGTGCTGCAGGGGCGTTCGGCGAGGGTAAAAAGTGTATGAGAGGTCGTAGTTCAGAAGGCAGCTGATAGAGGCCATGTAGAGGTCTGAGAAACGGCACAGGCGGCGGGAAAAGTAGGTGGGGTTGTGGCAGGTACGGAATATGCTGCCAAAGTGAGGGTTGAAGAGGTTCTTGGTGACTGCCCTGTAAAAGGAAATTGGGAGACATGTTACAATGACTATAGTCCTTGATCTCTTCATCAAGTGACTTCAAGAATTTGTCTTGCTTCACTCACCGTAGCTCCTCTCTCTCTTTCAGCCACTCCTGCAGAACCTTCTTGGACTCAGGATCCCGATACATCTGAAAACCAAGATGGAAATAAGTCAGTTGTCCAAAGAATTTTTTTTTTTTTTTCAAATCAACAGGGAAAACTTTTTGAAAGATGACCTTAAGATGATACAAACAACTTTTATTATAGCTATAAAAACGCATATAATAATATAAACACTATCGTTCAGAAGTTTTAGGTTCAATAAGATTTTTTTTCTAAGAAAATAAAACTTTTATTCAGCAATGATGAATTAATTAATTATCAAAAGTGACAGTGAAAACACTTTAAATGTTACAAAAAAAATTCTGTGTCAAATAAATGATATTCTTTTGAACTGTTTATTAAAAAAAAATCCTGCAAATAAAACGAATCACATTTCCACAAAAATATTAAGTAGCACAACTGTTTTAAACACTCATAAGAAGAAATGTTTCCTAAGCACCAAATTGGCATATTAAAGCATAAGCATGAAAATTAACTAAAAACTCAGCTTTAAAAAAATAAATAAATAAATAAAAAATAAAAAAATCAGGAATAAATCACATTTTAAATTATATTCAAACACATATTTTCCTGTATTCTTTTGTTTTTATTTTTAATCAAATAAAAGGCAGCCTTCGTGAGCATCAAAAACTGATCACTTCAGGAGATACAGACTTGGATTTTATAGTAACAGTGTCTGTTTAAATTTGACATTTTATTCCCTATCATTCAAAACCTAAAATATTCTATAGCATTTTGAGAGGCTGAAATTTTAGTGTAGCGCAATTTAAAACAATTATTACCAAAAACCTTAACAGAATACGAGGTCGAATGCATTCTAGATTATGTAAACAGAAAAAACAATCACACCAAGCTTTTCTTACATAGAGATCTAACTTTAGATACGAACACTCAGAACAATCAATTCAGATCAATGTACAGCGAATGGACCGCTGCCAAACCTATCAGGTCATTCCTATGCAACCATATACTGTAGAAGCACATGTAATGCAGACATGTTTATTTTGCTCTCATTTGTTCTTTAGAAGCTCGCTTACAGAGATAAAATTTTAAAGTTAAGAAAACGAAGAAAGTTTGAACGATTAAAATGATTTTTTTTTTTTTTTTTTTTTTTACTTTAACATGAAATTTGCTATAAAAAAAAAAGTAGACATTGATTAGGATAAATATTTTTCTATTCTAAACAGGAAGAGTGTTGGTGGAGTTCAGAGCCACACTGCGTACCTGCATGCGCTCCAGCAGTCCGGTGAGCGCTTGCAACCACGTGAGATTTTGAGCGTACTGCTCCGTGTTCACCACCTTCGTCTCCACCTCAAGTTCAGGCACAATCGCACCCGTCCTCCACCCATGACGCAACATCAGGTCCTAAAATGCCAGAACACAGGATGTTTAGACTATAAGCCACTTCAAGAGCCTTTTTACAGTCATTGTTACTGTTTGACTCTGAAAAGCAGTGATTATGAAAACTATAGGCTGAGATTTACTTCCATGGAATCACTAAGCTGAAGAAGTAAAAACAAAGGAAAGAGACATTTGCGCAACAAATGTGAACAAAACAGAAGCATGATGATGACTCACTGCCAAGTCACTGTAGAGATGATCTCCAAAATAGAAAACCTTGGATCCTCGCCATCCTGTTAGCTTCAGAAAATCCACAAGGTTTCCCTGAATCAAAGCAAAACAATGGCAGTTTTATTAGCCAGTTACTAAAACAGCAATTGATTTCAAGGTTTTAAGATAGAAACTTCAACATGCTGCAGTTTTTTTTCCCAGTACTCATTCGGGTTTCTGGAAGCAACGAGTCAGCAGATCTTTCATTGGTTTTGTATGGCAGGAACCGTTTGCTCTAAGTTTCATGCCAAGGAACTTTCCCATAAGTCTTTCCCAATTTAGGATGGTTTTCATATGCTGCTTTAACTCCATCTTGCCTGAGGGTGGGTATGGAGTCAGGCTGTTCTGGTCAGCCAAGTCTGTTTGTACATGCCTGACACCATTAAACTGTGTTAAATTGATTTTCCATTCAGACTGAAGTTGACCTTGCCACCTTCTTTTCCACTTGTTCCAATTGAAAGAGCCAAATTAAGTGGATAAATCATCCTACAATTAATAGAGACTTAACGCTGAGCTGGAAAGATTTGGGTTTATTTTCACAGGGACAGAAAAATGTTAAAAGTTTAGCGAAAAGCTAACCATGTAAACTTTAAAATGACATGTTTTTGCAAGTTAAGGACTTACAAATGTCCTAGTAATTCTGAAAAAAAATTCATCAGATGTATTTGTAATCCCTGACTTAATCCAGTCTCAGACATGAGTCAGCATAAATGATGTACCAACTAAAAGCTCCTCGTCTGCCTGTGTTGCTCATAATCATTTTACCAGAATAATCAGACATGATGCAGGACAAAACAAATCTGTGTTACCTGTTTATAGATCTGTCCCTTTTCCAAACTCTTGATTCTATCCCACTGTAAGTCTCCATTGCTGTCTAAACGTCTAAATGGTCTGGAAAATTAAGGGATAGAGATGCTTTAAATCACTGCAAAGTGGTAACTCGGTATAAAACTAAAAACACTCATGCTGGAGAAAAAAAGGTTGTTAGTAATCAATACATATACTGTTATTATTATATTGTAACACAATACTGTTTATTATCCATGAAAGTTTGGGGTCAGTTCTTTTTAAACAAATTAATACTTTTATTTGGCAAGGATGTTAAATTGATCAAAAGTGACAAAGACATTCATAATGTTATAAAAGATTTCTTTTTCAAACAAATGTTTTTGTTTTGAACTTTCCACTAATCAAAGAATACTGAAAATGTATATTAAGAAGCAATACGGTTTTCAACATTGATGATAATAATAATAATAATAATAATAATAATAATAATAATAATAATAATAATAAATGCTTCTTGTGTATAAAATCAGCATATCAGAATGATTTCTGGAGGATCATGTGACACTGAAGACTGGAGTAATGGCTGCTGAAAAGCTTTGCCATCACAGGAATAAATTTAATTTAAAAATATATTATAACAAAACTTATTATTTTACAATATTACAGTTGTGCTGTTTTTTTAACCAAATAAATGCAGCCTTAAAAAAAATGTTTGAATAATAATATGTATTATGAATCACCTCTTTTAAAGTGCACAATGAAACATTTTAGAGTAGAAATCTCAATTGACTGTAAATGAGATATTTCACAATAAAACACTTACTTTACGCAGTCATTAAAAAAATGAGGTTTGTCAGCTTGAACAATGACGACGTCAAAGAAGTCCCTCCACTCCTTTCCAACCATGTACTTCATGCCTTTATCACTGAAAAAAATACAGAAAAAAAACCAATTACTTATTGTAAATAACACTGCAAAAACAATAAATATAAATATATAAGCTAATGTTTAAATTTATGACTATGTGAGAAAATGATTTGGGACAAAAAAGAATTAGGGGTTAAAAATAAGTGGCCAATGTTTTAAATATACTTTTTTCCCTCCCAAATTGTATGGAGGAATTCAGAGTTTCATTTTGAGGTCCTTTATGAATTAATCTGATGAATATGATACAAGAGAAAAGAAACTCACACAAAGCTGAAGGGGCTGTTGGTAATAAGGAAAAGCTTCTTCCCATGACTGGCCAGCCGGTGCAACACAGCGTATGTCTCGTCTCCTCTGAGAATGTATTTCTCTGGGGACCGAAAAAGGAAGGAAAAGGGGTCACAAAAGGCAGAAATAAGAGGGACTTTTAAAACCAAGTCTATTCTATTCTGAATCAAGATCGACTCACTCAACCAAATCAGTCATTTTTGCAGACTATAATGAATGTAATACAGAATCTGATCAAATCTGTTTTCCTGTTTGCCTAAAAACTGTTTATACTGCAATGGAAAATCTGTGATAAGAATTTGAAGGTTCCCTGCTTGTCCGCAGGGATACAACAAACATTAAAACCAAAGATTAAACTGGGCTAGCCCAACAGAACTGCTCGCTTCAAATCTCATTCTCCAGAGAGGTCCGATTATGCAAGAGTCTGCTCTGAAAACAAAAGCCTGCTCTCCACCTATATACACACCACATACACGCACTGCACAGACTGGGTCTGGAGAGTCAACTTCAAGTCTGCTTGTCATTAGCTTCAGGTTTCAATAACATGATCTTTACTCGGCTCAGTTCAAATCTTATTTTAACTAAGATTTTAAACCATTTTTGTGCCACATGTTTGGGTAATGCACATAGTAAATATTTGTTCATACTCACCAAGATCTTGCATGATCCATTTGTACATGTAACCCTTGATATGCACCATTCCAATTGCATCCTGAAAAGACAGATTTTGTCCATCAATTCAGTGCTCATATTTCTAAAACTGTAAGAGTTTAACAAACTCGTGAACCAATGCTTAAGGCAAACACTTTCTATTCTCTTTTTTTATTATTTTCTTTTTCCCCTTTGTTCGTAAAAATAATTTTAAAACGGATCTTTCACAAACTTTACTTTGATCTGCTGCTAGGTTTCCGGTTCTCTATGTCATCTTACGTAACCACACGTCACACTGCGAGTACAGTACAATCTGTTCTACCAGCACGGACAGAAGTCAGTTCAAAAAGCTGCGCTTGAAAGATAAACAAGCGCAGCTGACGCTCTACTTCCTGACAAGCACTCCAGTGAAAGTGTTAATGAGGCAAACCCACAGACTGCAAAAGAATTCATTTGATTCTTGTTGACACTTTGGAGCTCTGACAAATTTTGGAATTTGGAACGAAATTTGCTCAGCTAAGAATTTTATTTTCTGCTAGTCAGCAAGAGCTCAAGCGGAGAGTGGGGCTAAAAAAGCAGAAGTGAAAGACAAGACTATATTCTGCAAGTAAATTGACCCAAAACAGCATGAAAAAACAAAGTCGCTCTGTAACCCAATTCAGGACCACCGTGATCTAGGCTGAATGAAAACAAATCAGTCACCGGCACTTAACCACAGGCAGAAGAAAGAATCCGCTCGGCTTGACAACAGAGTTTACAAAACGACAGACAAGAAACAGCTCTCACGGTTTTAAATTACAAAAGCAGTTTTTAAACTATTCCCACAGTCTGTAAAAACAGCCTGGCTTTATTGTGCAAATGCTCTTAAGACAAGTGGTTTGATCAGGATTCACGAAAGGCTTATTGACTTCACACTTACTGAGACATCTTTGTAGAGATGCACTGGGTCGTACTCTATGTCATTTGAGATGAAGTAATCGTTCGCAGCTGCCAAGAGAGTCATCTCAGGGATGGAGAACACATCCATAAACTGCTTCATTTTGGGACCCTGGAACAAATAATAAAATGCATGAGTCATATGTATTTTACACCAGTAACGAATAAGCAAAGCTTCTTTCATCTTTATATTAAATTGCATGCCTTCTCTAAGAGAAGCTGGAAACACTGTTGGTCTATTGCAAGGAAATTGCAGGTCATACATTTTAATGACCATTTTAGTGCAAAACCTCACACACAAAAAACAGTTAACCAGTATTTAACAAAAATTTCCAGAGCCATGAATGTGCGTGACCATATCAGTCATTTGTGACAAAATAAATAAATAAATAAATCTGAATGATTCTTCAATGTAGTGGTTCTCAGCTGATTTTAAATTGGATATTAAATATATTATATAGTATTAAATATTATACAGTAAACAAATTTCCTTTTTTTTTTAAAATTTTATTATTTGTTTTCACTACTGACTGCGACCTCGTCAGAACCACTGCTATAATGAATCATTCATACGGATTTGCAAACCACTTTAAACGTTTGAACTGACTCAAAAAATAATGTTGTTCACAAGTCAGACAATACTAGGTAAGCAAGTTTTACTGCATCCAAGAGCAATATTTAGCTAATGAAACATTTTGCAACAGAGCATAACAAGAAAAGTCCTCATTAAATATCTATGACTTTTTCTAGTATGCAAAACACCATTTTATAAATCCCTCATATATTTGTGTTTCCCATGACCGTGGAAATCCTGCAAAGAAGAACGTGCCTGATAGCCATCTGATAAAGAAAAGGACTGTAATGTTTTTGTTGTAGATATATAGCGCACAGCCACTTACTCATGGTGACTGGACACACAAAATCAGATCTGAGCTCCTGACAGGGTGGCACCACTTTAGCCTCACTGACCTCTTAGTAATGAGGCACAAAAATGTAAGCATGCCAATAACACCATGTAAACATCTGCTCTCTCGAGTGTAAAACGGAATCAAATTTGATTAAATGAAATTGCAATGTGGAACAATCACCTTGCCGTAAAATCCACTGACTTGGTGGAGGGGAACATGATTTGAACCTCCATAAAGTTTCATGACCTCATCATCAGGGACAGGCTTCAGACCCCTGCGAATACAAGAAACAAAGCCTGTGAATTACATAACACACAGTTCTCCACACAAACTCACTGATTAAATTGATCAAATGAGGGTCAATTTACCTATAAACAGTGCCCCACTGGATATAATGGAAGGCGTCGATTTTCATCAGGTGTCCCTGTGGCATTGAAATAATAATAAAAATAGTTTTATTAATTTTATTGCACAGCTGTAATTAAACAACGCTGCAAAAAAATCAAACAAAGAAGGTTAAACGCACCTTTTGGATGTCATAGTGAAGTCCCCGAGTTGCAAAGTTGGGAATGTAGTCGTACTTACTGATTCCCTCAGGATACTAGTGAAAGAAACAAAAGTTATCTTAAACATGCCAAACTTTAACCACCCACCCCTTGACTCCACATGACCCCTCAGGCAGATCACCATCATTAGAACAATTAAGCAAATCTGAGGACTTGAGCCGAAAGCCCAGGATACATTTGATTCATTAGGGGCCGCTCACACAAAACACGTTTTTGTGTTCCACTGCACTGCTTTTCCAGTGTTTTATTTTATTTTATTTTTTCTATGCGAATATGAGCTAGATGGACATGTTTTGACTGGTGCGCTCGCGTCTTTTGCAGCGCCTCACGCGCTATAAAAATGTGGCGCTTAAGTTCAAAAAACTTTTAAAAAGAGAAAACAAGACAAGGTCTCGAGACCTTATTTTTTTTCCTATTCCAGTGTTTTGCGTCTCGCATTTTTAAAAGCAAAAATGCATTCTGTATATGGCCTCTTAGACTTTCTAAGGGGCCGTTCACACAGAATGCGTTTTGCATTCCACTGCACGTTTCCATTATTTTTCTATGTAAACATGCGCTAGACAGATCCGTTTGACTGCTGTTCTAAAAACGTGGGGTTTGTTTTTTGCAGAGTTCCAAAACCGTCGTGTTATTGTTAAAAGTTCAGCTTTAAAATAAACTTGTCTTAATGCTTTTTCTTCTTCTTTTCTCCATTCCACAGCCCCACCGCTCACGTTTTTAATCGCAAAAACGCGTTCTGTGTGAATGGACCATAAGTGTTTTTTTTTTTTTTGGTTATGCGTTTTACTTCAAAATAACGCTTGGTATTTATAATTATTTGGTTTATTAACAATGAAATATGCAAATCAACAGGTTTATATGGCATTAAGTTGGATGTCTTTCTCGGACCTTGTAGTGCTGAACGAGAAACTCTCGCGCCTTGTTGTATATCATCTCGTCCAGCGCGCTGGAATAGAGCGCGAGCGTGTAATCATAGTCAAAGCCGTAGATGTCCACCTCTTCCAGATTCACCTCATTGTTGGCATAGATGGTGGAAGGGTTCAAAAGATTGCACACCCCAGGAGGAATCAAATCTGTGGGGCGGCAAAGGGAGATTTAAAGTTTATTATTAGATATTTAAAAGCATGATATGTTTTAAATACTGTTTTTTTCTGTGCATAAACAAGGTAATTATGAAAAACCATGCTTCTTACACCTGAACAGAAAATGCCGATCATGCATTGGACGTGAATGGCACTTGGCAGTTGTTTACAAAATGTCCAGAGGCCAGCGCCTCTTTGGAGTGGAGTGAAAGTGGACAAATAAGTTTTGCCATGATTCCAGAGATTCCAGAACATCACATTTGAAAACTCAAATTAAATCAACATACCGTGCACGAGCCGTTTCATCTCATTGTATCTCGCCCACAAGTACGTTTTATTGTTGATCTGCGGGGCCGTGGATGAGAAAGCCCTGCCAGATTTGGTAAGAGATTCTTCGCCTCTATTTTTGCTCACAATCTGGTGTCTGTGCGATGTGACCGCGGCTGCAACAGGGCTGTGATTAGCTGCTAAATTTCTCGTCGGTCCACAGTTGTGTCCATCTTTGCAGCAGTTCTGTCCGTTCATTGTTGCACCAGCCGAGGCGAAGCTTCCACAAGCAAAAGCAGGAATATTCAATCCTGCGCACAGCGAAACTCTGCAAGTGGAGCTTCTTTGCCACATTGTGTTACTTAAACTGCCTATTTTTTTGCAAGCCATGTCTAAACTATACTAACAAAGTTGTTTACTTCTTTCATTCGTGCTTGCCTCGCGTGTTCAGTCAGCTCGCGTCTGTGGGAACTGATACAGCTTCGCTGAGGACATCTCTGGTCGGGCGCAAGCTCTCTTATTAACCAATCGAATATCAGACTTGTAATGATTGACAGTTGGTTGAACCAATAAGACGTGGATTCTGCTGCGTCGCTTATCTAGGGGTTCGGTTTAGGAGGAAAACGTGTTTACATGCCAGTCCAACCAATACGCTTCCCTGCTGAAAATTGTGCATTATTTCATGCCTTATGATTGGCCAGACGCCCTGGCAACTGCCTACATGTGCTACGTGACTGAATATGCTTAGCATACTTTTTGTTCTTGGAGACATAGGCATGTATGTACAAGATGTGACCATGGAAGCCACTGGTTGTACTTTAAAAACATAGGATATAAGTTTTTATAGTCTTGTCCTAGGCGTTTCATCGCAGACTTCAGGAGTGCGGACAGCTAAATGAAGGGACGCATTATGACTGGTCTAGTGCAGTAACAAAAAAGACTGATCTTAATTAATTTACCGCTTTTGATCACATGTTCGACTTATGTTACTATCTTATCCTAACCGATAGGCAAAATTGATTTTATTTATGAGGCCCTTCCGGAATGCACACTTTTTTTCAGTGAGTCGATTTTAGGCGTTGCAGTAAAAGTAAAGTCACGTTTTACACACATTCACAAGATGTCAAAACGTATTTACTGGGCTCAGCTCATAGACATAAAATAAGAAGTGCAGAATAGCTAAAATGTTATCACTTTTTAGCCACTCATGTCTGAAATAACGGTTTGTTTACAGCTGCATGACATGTATTTACATTCATACAGCGTTCATCTGAATGTGTGGAACAGGGTGTGGCAGAGGCAACAGGAACGTGTTTTGTCAATGTCCCAGGAAAATCCTCATGAAACCATGTAGAAAATGAACCTCACGAAACCTGTCAACAAATAGTATCATATTTCGCCCCAAAATGTAAATAAAAATAAATTAAATTTCCTTAAAGACAATAAAGCCTATTTTTAGGACAGTTTCATTTCCAAATTTAGGACAACTGTTCTATTAATTTGACAGTAACAATTAAATAATTGTGTGTGTGTGTGTATATATATATATATATATATATATATATATATATATATATATATATATATATATATATATTTATATTATAAAAACAACAAAAAACCTGGACAATAACAACCAGTGGCAACATGGTGAAATATCAGACAACATCTTGTTCAGAGATTGAGCAGATGTATACAAGTCATGGTAAATTACAAAACATTATTTTCGATATAATCTCTAAAATCAAACATTCCAAAAACAGGCATAAACTATGAAACTTTTGAAAACCAGTTTGATTGGGACAATCATCAGTGTTAGTCAATTAGACACTTAAATGTGTTTACAAAGCTTTCCTATGGTCAGCCTGACGAGTACTTTTCTATCACAGAGGTTCAGTGGCAATATAACTTTCAATGACGAGCATTTGAGCAGTTCTGTGGATCCATCAGAGCCAAACAAACAGATACATTATCAAATGTATGCTTTAATACGAAACAGGCAAGATGTTCAGGAGTATTCACTTGTTATCAGCCCAATCAAATCGCTTAATGTTCATGAGCAGCTCAACCCAAATGATGAACAATCGAAGGTCACCGTTAACGGACACTTTCATGTACATAATATGTTTATCGCCTTATAACAAAGATGTTATTTTATCAAGCCAAAGCGCCGGTACTGGTCCTTCTCAAATTATTGCAGTCCAACCTTTTTGTTAAAATACAGAATCTCATCACAATGATCAGAATTAACTTTAACTAACATTTCTTCAAATTTGTGTCATTTTGATGCAAAAAACGTTTGTGTTCAAACCCTCAGTAAAAGCTGAAAGTTGCTAATGTGATGAGGATTATTTCGTAAGGAGGACTGACGCAGATGGGAGGCAAACTGATGTCTCTCACAGCAGCTCTCATTTCAGCAGGCCGGGTTTTCACTCTGCAGTACCATCAAACATGGACGGAGCAACAGCTCAACCTTCCCGGATCTTCGCAGCAAGGGCTGAGTTCTCCTGACGAATGGCCTTGTAGTCTTCAAGGATCTTCTCTAGATTGCTAACTGTTCTTTTGCCATTTTCAGTCTCAATCTACAAATAAATAAAAAAATAAAACTGATGACAGTTGAAAAGTGACAATGAAATGATGTTTGCTTAGACCTAAACATGACTTGGTTTCACACCTGCTCCTCAAGATCTCGGATTTCTCTCATGATGGTTCCTGTGTCCTCAATAGTCTGAATCAGCTGAGTGCAGTTCTGAGAGCACAAAAATGTTAGAATGATTAAAGTGACAATTCTCTTGCAGGACAAAATAGCCAGAATTCGTTGAAGTCAGCAAGAGCATTAGCTGTAAGTACAGTTGTGCAGTTCAAAGGTTGAACAGATGGACTAAAGCACTGCTAATGGCTTGAGCAAAAGCCACCACATCATGTGCCATTTCTGTCTGAAATTTTGTTTTTTGCAGGTTCACAAGCAGCTTGCCTTTTGCTCGTCTTGTCACGAAAGACAAAAATGCCTTTCGAACACAGTACCTGCATTTTAGGATTACAATATGCAACTTTTTAAAAAACAATCAAGACCAGAGACATCAAAGTATATATTATCACATTCATTTGTAGATCTTCATGATATACAGACTCTTACCTCATGTAAGGCAGCCAAGTACTTGTAGGATTTACGGACAGATTCATCTTTCTTGGCATCCTGCAGTTAAAGATTTCAGTTTTTCAATAATGAATTACTTTTACAAAACACTAAAAACTACAGTTTATCTAAGGGTTTGAGATCACATTGAAAAAAAAAAAAAACAATTTGCAATGTAAAATGAACAAGAAAGACTAATATATATATTTTTTTTTATAATTCTTTTATATACACTATTATTCAAATGTAAAGCATTTTTTAAAGAAATTTATACTTTTATTTAGCAAAAATACATTCAGAAAAAAGATTTGCTATCAAAGTAAATGCTGTTTGAACTTTCGAATTAAAAATCCTGAATAAAATCATGTTTGCACAAAAATATTACGCACCACAACAGCTTTCAACACTGATGATAATAAGAAATGTTTCTTGAGCATCAAATCAGAATGATTTCTGAAGGATCATTTGACACTAAAAATACAGCTTTGCCATCTCAGGAATGAATTTGTATATTAAAATATAAATCGGTTATTATAAATTGTAATAAAATTGAATAAAATTACTGATTTTCTGTATTTTTTGATCAAATAAACGCAGCCTTGGTGAGACGTTCAAAATAAATAAATAAATAAATAAAAATAATAATAATAATAATAATAATAATAATAATAATAATAATAATAATAATAATAATCATAATAATACAGAGACATAAAAAAAGAAAAGTTTACTGACCCACAATTTTTAACAGTAGTGTACTGTACATATATTTACTAGGAAAAAAATAAATAAACAAAAAAAAATATACACCTTTTAAAGCTTTGGAAATAAGACTGACCTTAAACACCAGTTCATCTGTGACAGCAAATGTTCGGTCCAGTTTTCCTGTCAGGCCGTTAATCTCTTTCTGCAAATCCTTTGTGTCGGACAAAATCTGCAGGGGGTCGATTAATAGGGTCAGAGGTCAAAAGGCTTCTGAAGTCCTGCCAACTTCAAACACAAAGCTAATGTCTGTGGAAACAGGTCATGAACTCAGATGAAGTATTTTATTGAGGGCTAGATAAAGGATAAACTCAAACAAAAACCTTAGTGATTTCCTCCTTCTGTTTCTTTATGTTGCCTACGATCTCCAAGATCCTCATGGTGTAGGCTGAGCGAGACACATCTTTAGATAGCGTTTCATACTCAGTTAGCTGTAGAAAAACATTAATAAGGGGAGTAAACAAACACACTGAATGTTAAACCAACAAACAATAAATATTATAAAACGAACTTAACATTTAAATTTTTTAGACCATGTCCTAACCATGAAACAATCACAACAAAACAACACAATCACAACCAATGAGAATATAGATTTTTGTTTAATATGCATTTATGTGGAGTGGGAATTTGAGATTCAAAAGGAGGTGGGATTACACAGCCAGATGTAACAGACATGGAAACCAAAAGATCATTATGTCCTGTGACAAAAACTCATTTACATGGAACAGATGGCACTGAACACTTGTTTTTGTCTGGTGTGACTGGTTAGGACATGGTGTTAGTGCTAAATGCATTTCCTGGATGATTGAAAGGAGAGGGAAGGGATGAAAAAATAAAAACATTTCGTACCAGCTGTTTATACAGACTCTCCTTCTTTTTGGCCTCCTCAGTAGACTGTCTGATTTTGTCATGCAGGTCTTTGATCTCTGACAGCTTCCTGGAGGACTCAGACTAAGTGGAAGTTTACATAACTGGTCACTTCATGAAGGTACACAATGCAATAATTAGGGCTGCACAATCGCCAAAAAAAAAAAAAAAAAAAAAAAAAAAAAAAAAAAAAAAAAATTAAATCGCAATATGGCTTAGTGGGATTATTAAAATAGCAAAGATTTTATATGTAAGCCGCTAATGATGCAATGTTTTCAATGTCTCGGAGCGGCTTGGTTCTCAGTAAATAGATCACTTTCAATATGCAATTGGGAACACAACATGCAACGACCAGTTGTAATTTCACAGTTGTATTATAAAATACAATTCTACTTATTACTAATACTCTATAATTTTCCTTAAACTACTCCAATTTTTATTTTGGAGTACTTTTATTTTGCAATGACATAAGACATGTTTCTTTTTTACTATTTTTATTTAGTAAAAATAATAATTGGTATTATTATTAGTAGTAGTAGTAGTAGTAGTAGTAGTAGTATTTCTATTACTATTATTAGTAGTAGCAATAATAGTAGTATTTCTATAATAATAACAACAACAACAACAACTATTATTATTATTATTTTTGATATACAACCAAAACATTTTTGGGCAAAATTGTGCAGCCACAACACAAACAAGCACTGTGCACAATACAAAAAAGCACAGTAAACCTAGCACTTAAAACAAAACCAAACAAAAACAACATGCATTTTAAATCCCAATTTTTAATCAGAAAAATTACAATTATACTTATTTCCCAAATCGTGCAGCCCTTTTAATACTTTCTCAATGTTATAGCAAATGTCATAAAAATTACCTTAATAATGAATCAAAGATTCAAAACCTCATTCTCAAAACTACTTTGCAAAAACAACTCATGCAGGATCAGTAAATCAGCCTGTTATTATTCAGGGATTTCATGTACGAAGAACTGAATTGAGATCTACATATTTGGCTGTTTAGATAGGAGTGCATATTAGACTTAGATGACTGCAGTTGCTATGGGGTTGTACAACACATCAGGGTAACACAAGGTACCTCTCTGTTGCTGCACAGCTCTTTTAGTCTGCGGTGCTCGTCAATCAACGGGACTCTGTGTTTCTCCCACTGAGAGGCTAAATGAACCACTCGTTTAGAGCTTGCCTCAACCAGACTCTACCAAACACAAACACATAGGACAGACAAAGACAAACATGTCATTAGTCACAGGCTAGTTACATATGGTTTAATTCTGTCTGCACTGTACTGTTATTCCTGTTTATGTTTGGTCCTGAACGGGTGCAGGTGTGTACGGTGTGAGACTTGTGTACCTGTAATTTTAGCAGGTTGTTCTCAGCATCAGGTAGCAAGTCAATGGTCTGCCTCTTCATTTTGATCGAATTCTCCCTCTCGTCATTACTAACCTCTTTCTGTTGCAGCTCATCGGACACCTGCAGACAGGAATGCGACATATCAATGATTAAAAACTGCTGCATTTATTCTCTAATTCACTGAGGATTCTGAGAATTGAAATATTTCCCCATATAATTATTGCTACATCACATACATACGATATATGCTACACTATGGCTACGTTCACACTGTCAGTTTTTGGGATTGACAACCGCATTTTCTTTACAGGTGTGAGTCTCGAAATGTCCCGTTCACACAGCCGCTTACAGTTGTGTTTAGAATTCTGTCTGTATGAACGTGCAACGGGAGTCAAGCCTGTATTCCTCACCAGTAACCATAGCGACAGTGACCAAAGTAAAATCAAAGATGGCACAGTCCATAAAACTGAAAGTCTTATCACTTTCTGACACAACAAGAGTCCAATCGAGCCGCGAGTTCATTCGTCAAATCTTCATTAACAGACGGCAGCTTTTAAATTTGGGTGGAGAGCGGAGCATCTGAATCGTGCACATGCGCGCAGAACACAAAACTGACGGGAGCGGCTCCGGTGGAAAACTGACGGGATCTAAACACAAGAAAACACGAAACACACGGTGGACACGCATTTGTGCGGCAGATAATCTCTCTCTCGTGCTGTATGACGTGACAGACAACTAGTTGTCCAGTCCTGTTCCGTTCACACAGCGCATGTGTTCAGAGAATGCGGTTCTGAGTCCTGAACATTTACAGGTGTGAGTTCGGTTACAGAATGCGGTTCTGAGTCCTGAACATTTACAGGTGTGAGTTCGGTTACAGAATGCGGTTGTGAGTCCTGAACATTTACGGGTGTGAGTTCGGTTACAGAATGCGGTTCTGAGTCCTGAACATTTACAGGTGTGAGTTCGGTTACAGAATGCGGTTCTGAGTCCTGAACATTTACAGGTGTGAGTTCGGTTACAGAATGCGGTTCTGAGTCCTGAACATTTACAGGTGTGAGTTCGGTTACAGAATGCGGTTGTCACACCCATAAATAACCGAACTGTGTGTGAACGTAACCGTATTAAGGACTCAAATACAGGACTGAGTATTCTGCAGCTGTGTGAACGTGGCCACAATATGTGAAATAATGTCAACATATCATTCATTTTATCTGATTGGTCATTACCTGCTGGATGGACACAGTGAGCTGCTTGATGTCTCCGCCCACTTCTTCCATTTGGACTGACAGCTGCTGCAACTGTTGCTGCAGAGCAGAAAGTTCTGCTTCTTGCTGGGCCTTTAGGTCCTCCTCTGATTGGTGAGAGCTAGGAAGTGCACTTGCTGCTGCTGCCATCTGCTGGGCTGCTTTCTCAGGTTCCTAAAAATCATTTTGTCCTTTTGCTTAAATTTGCCTTTATAGTTAAGAGCCTAAACATCTCAAGATCCACTAATTCAGATTACAAGCAGATGAAATTAACTGGATAAAGAATCTAAATTGACTTTTGGTTCTACAAATTTTTTTTTTTTTTTTATTAAGTGTCCAATTACCAATACACATTTAATTTAAATTTATTTTATAATATAAATGAATTATTAGACTGCAGAGATCGCAACACATACATACACATACATACATATATATATATATATATATATATATATATATATATATGTGTGTGTGTGTGTGTGTGTATATATATATGCATTTTTTTTAACTATACAAATTTGATTTAATTCATATTTTTTCTTTTGAAAGGTTTATGTATTGTTTATTAATTATGAATATTATTATTACTACTATATAAACTATATAATTATATTTATTAATCATGTAATGATTAATAAATATACATGATTGTAAAGAGCTTTGGGTGTATGGCAATACACAAGAAAGCGCTATATAAATGCCTCATTCATTCATTCATTCATTCATTCATTCATTTAATAATAATAATAATAATTTTGTGTTTTGTAATGTTTATGTATCATTTCTAAAGCTGTATTATAGTCCATTAGTTTACTGGAATAATCATACAATCTAAGAAAATTGAAAACCTGTAATGAACAATCACAGAGTCCTGCTGAGAAAGCATATTATCAGTATTAATAGTTTATCTATGTTTATCTCAGACTAGATTACACGACAGCCTACTGACACACCACTATTTTTACCATGTGTTTACTGTGAGTAACACATTTACAGTCAGTCAATACACACAAAATGACTATATAGACTTTGCATATTGCCACTTTGCTTCTCATTCGAAACAAAAACAATTTTAGACACTTCTTTTGACTGAGCTTTTGGCACACATTTCTGGTACATTTCCATGTCTGACAAGCTTAGTCATAGCTGTAGTCCCAAAACTACATTTTGAACATAACCTTGTTAGTAACAGTCATGTCACTATTATTTTCCATGACATGTATGAAATTTTCCATGACTGGAAAACAGCAGATTTCCTGTATGTGGGAACCCTGGCATCACAGTTTGAGTAAACAAATTCTGACAGGTACCTGTGTAAAGGTGAATTTCTCTGTATGGGTGAAGCGTGTGCCTTTGGTCAGTACATCTCCCCCAGTGGAAGCACCACCGAATGACTGCAGCAGTTCAGCAAGGTCAGAAGTGGAGCGCGTGGCTCCGTGTGTGTCAGGACGAGTCTGAGCCGCTGCCCTCAGCTGCTCCTCGATACGTTTCTGCAGTCGAGCCTTCTTTCTAGATCGGTACTCCTGAAGGGACAAAATAAGTGGCAAGGCTTTAAATCAACCAGTGAAACAGTTGTTAACAATTATATTTCTCTGGTTGAATAGCACATTTTATTCATTTAATAAATAATGACTGTTCTGCATGTGCTGTGACTGTTTTCAGACCCACGACTATTCTCAGAGCACTGCAGATAAAACAGTAAACAGAAATAATTCAGAAACACAGAAAAAGCCTTGCAGTTTACAAATAAAACATGTCGAACCCTTGGAGAACATCTAGGGGTCAGACAAAAGGCCAGTGTGTAAGTTAGTTGGAGGGCAGGTGAGGTGAGAATGTGGAACTGAGATGTGAGAGGGCAGCGGTACAGTCAAAGGACACATACATGCTGAATGTCACACTTGTGTGAAAGACATCTCTGTGTTCCATCCTTGTGTTGATACATGCCTTTACCACAGAGACGCCATCAAGGAAAGCAGGACAGCAGCAAAAATATTTACATGCTAGTGTTATTGTTATTATCAAGACAGGGAACCTAGACATCGTGCTAAAGAGACGTCATGCTGAGGCTGTAAAAAAAGGCTGTCTGTATGAGTAAACTGAGCCAAACTGAAATTAAGTGCTTGCCAATTTAACAATTCTATTAACATGGATTTCAGTTTCAGACATTGTGCAAGGATGCTCTGAGGAATTTATGAGCTTAATAATAATAATAATAATAATAATAATAATAATAATAATCTGCTCTCAAAGGGATAATTTTTCTAAAAATATCTACTCACCCTCAAGTTGTCTCTAACCTATGAGAATTTTTTTTTTTCTTTCACATAACACAAAATGTAATTTTTTTTAAGAACAACATGGCTATGAGGACTGGGGCTGTCAAGCTTTAAAATGACAAATAAACCATCATACAACTGACAGCCATGAAAGAAACCAATCATTCAAACTCATTTTAAGATTCAACTCAAATGAATCGTTCATCTACAAATTGGACATTATTACCTAAAACTATTCAAAGGGTTTTTGATAACTGAAATAAATCTGAAACAAAATAAGTTATTAGATGATTATTAGCTTATATTAGATGGAAAAAAAATAATAAAATATAATATATTTTATTATTATTATTTTTTTTTACATTTAGAAATGTTGCTTTAGCAACTTAAATACTGTAAATATTACTAAGTTCCAGAATTACTTAAAGGTATATTTCACCCAAAAATTTAATTTTTGTCATCATTTACTCACCCTCAAGTTTCTCCAAACCTGTATGAATTTCTTGCTTCTGCTGAACGTTTTGAAGAATGTGGGTAACCAAGCAGTTTCTGGTCTATGGAAGCCAATGGGGACCAACAACTGTTTGGTTACCCTCTTCAAAATATCTTCATTACGTTCAGCAGAAAAAAGAAATTCATACAGGTTTGAAACAACTTGAGGGTGAGTAAATGAAGAGAATTTTATTTTCCTTTTTGGGTGAACTATAGCTTTGAACTACAATTTAAAATAAAAATGAAAGTTATGAAGAAAAAAAACTATTCAATTCATTGCTCTAACTTGTTAACTATTTATAAACAATTAAAATGATGAAAGCACAACAAGATGAATAAAACAAAGCAAAATTACAATGAAAATGAAAAATATACATTAAAAAATTAATTTTGAAATATTAATATATTAGTGCTGTCAATCAATTAAAAAAAAATAACTCCTTAATCGCACAATTTTTCTGAAATTAATTGTGATTAATCCAACTTAATATTTAAGTTTTATATAATATACTTTTATATTGCAATAATTTCACATTCAATCTTCAAATTAATGTGGAAACAACATAAAGACAGTATATTTTTAATATTTGTTTAAGGGCATCGGTTTTTAATGACTGAAGGCAAGTATCACTGATACCAATACTACCGATGTATTTAGGAAATTTATATTTTTTTCCTAATATTTAACCATTGACTATATGTAATGTTGACTATACTAATATTACAGTATAATTGAGAACTATCAATTTTAACATTTGTTAGACTTTAAAAAATAACTTCTAATTTAAGTGAACTTAAAACAATCGTAACAAACCCATTCTAATAAATGTCATATTTCCCTGTGCCCTTCAGCAAGTAGGAAATATACAGAAATTGAATAAAGTTATCAAACACTAAATTCTAAATTAAATATAGAGGAATTGTTAAAGCTACAAAAGCTAATGATTTCCTCTTTTTTCTCTGATTAACATATCACAGCAGCTGGGTTATTAGGTTATTTGGCCGCTATTATTTTAAGATATATACTATAATAGTATATAAATAAAGCTAACACTGTCATGAACACCATGGAGACCTAGAATTGATGTAAAAACAATCACTAAACAACCTCGGGTGTAAGTCTTGACAGAAGACCTTGGCTGTTCCATTCACTCTCCCACTCCTGTGCAGCACTAAGTTCAGAGATGTGGTTCTCCAGGAGGGACGCTGGCACTGAGGCATGCTGGGAAGGCTGGGCGGTCACAGGCAGCAAATAATTCCTCCAGTATTCTTGCACATCTGAGATAATTCACAAAGAAACATTAAAGACATACTAATGTTAGCTGAATGAACCATAAGAGCTGAATTTGTTTTTTGTCAAATTCCTCAAAGGGGTAATCACACTTCAGGGGCAAGTGGCAACAAGTTCAATACCACAATGTATAAGACATATCACACCAAACCTAATGGGGCTTATTGAGTTGAGTAAGTGAAAACAAGCATGCCTTTTGGCTGTTTCCTGGAAGAGACCTTCAATGAATATGGGAGGCTCAGCAGCTGGGCGTGGAAACTGTGACATGGGCCGGAACTCTGAAATTACATTGACATACATTTGTCAGTTAGTTAGGCAGCTTGCAAGTAGTTTCTAGAGCTCTGTATAGAAGCCTTAGTCCTGGATTTAAGATGCAAGCATGTTCAGATACCTGCGTTTTACGATGAATGGGGAGTCTACAGGACGGAGGGAGCCAAGGCACTGACAACTGCGCTTTAATTTGAGCAGCAATTGCTCTTTGCAACAGCGCAGACTTCCCTAAGAGAGAAGAGATACATGCAACAATCAGACAATTCTAAGAAAGTAGCCTCATTAATCATATTAATTTAATTCAATAATGAAGAGCAACATGTGATGCCACAAAGGCAAGCAAACTATTCTTTGGGAAAAAATAAATAAATAAATACATAAATAAATTTGTGATAGTGAGTCTGAACCAGTCTGCACTGTTTCCCACTGAGTTTATAATTGAGTTAACAAGCTATTAACTGGAATTGACTCTGGATTCTTTCCAAGACAATAAAACATTTTAATGCATTTTAGGCGATCAAGAGTGCTTAATGTAGGAGAATTGAGGGGGAAGAAACATTTCTAGTTTATTGAAGAAAGCTGGGAATAATCGGCACTCTAAGCTCTTATATTAACACCCTAGTTAATCACATTACCCTTTGATCCCAGCATGAAGACCACAGAGCCCAACCACAACACTTTATTATTACACAGCCAAAAATTCATCTCAGGTGTTGGAGAATTTGTTGGAGATTTTGAGTCACACCAGATTTAATATGAGGTGAATCATTGCAAATCACTATTACGTCGTTATTCTCCAGTATTATCATGTGGTCTGTAAAGTAACTGATATAAGAGAATTGCAAGTATAAACTCTGAGGAAAAAAAGTCAGAATTGTGAGATAAAAAGTCACCATTACCTTTTTATTTTTTATTTAATGGCTTCCATAGTTGCTAGATTGCAATTTCACTATCTGTATTGCAACTGGTAGATCATGCTGTTAAAGCCGCAATCAATGTATATTGATGTATATTCAAGTGAAACAGATTATCAAAAAAGATGAATCATTCCCAATAAGGTCATTTAGAAAATAAATACAGTGAACTTCAATTTTATGCCGAGTTTAATATCCTTATCAAGCACATGCCAAATACATAAATGCAAAAAACAGTAGTCAAAAGTACCTGAAGGCTGGTCCGAGGCCTCTGCACTCTCTCTGGGCAGCTTCTCAACCAGAAACATGAACAGAGAGCGAATCTCTGGCTCATTGCTGTACAGAAATGTCTGGTAGCCAATTTCTCCTTTAAAACCCACATCCTAAACATATAGAACAATGCAAAAAAAAAAAAATCACAACAGAGACTGTGGAGTACAAATCATTGTTCTACCTTAAGTTAGAACGTATAGAGAGATACTAACAGTAGCACTTTACAGTAAGGTGTCATTTGTTAACATTAGTTAACTAACTACCATGAACATGGATTAGTTAACTAACATGAACTAATAATGAGCATTATATTTTTACAGCACTTAATAACCATTGTTAATGTTATTTTGTAACCTTTGTAAAAATGTTCAAAATGTTACAAAAATAAATAAATAAATAAATTACTTATGTTGAGATTAATAATACCTAAGATTAATAAATGCTTTAGAAGTAGTTTTATTGTTAGTTCACGTTAACCAATGCGGTAAACTAATGTTTACAAATGGAATCTGATTGTGTTTCCAGTACTAACTACTTATGACACAAAATCGCCAAAATGGATTATTGTTGATGACATTACAATAATAAAAATAATATTTTCCACTGTAACATTTAAAGGTCATCTGAATTAAATTACACAACAGATTAATTCAATCAAGGAAGATCTATTCAAAGATTCTGCAAAATCTATTGTCTGCATTTATCTATTGTCCCTTTATCTTTCAAGGAAAATGTTTGTTCATAATTTCTCTACAAAGTCTGGTTAATTTTTTATAGATGTCCACACTGTAACATCTTTATTCAAACTTAAGATGAAAACAAAAGTGCTTATTCAGCAGCAGTAATGCATTCTGAATGGCTATCAGCTGACTGTCAGTTGTGAGGGGTCAAGTTAACTCAAGCACACAGTGGGACGTCCAGGCAGCGTGTCTCTCACCTGACAGGCCTGTGCCAGGCTCATGCCCAGTCTGAAGCGGGCAGACATGCCAGGGGGGAGTGAATGGGACAAGCCATTGCCCAGCGCCGGGTCGATCACACGCAGGCATTTCACCACCGCCTCCACGATCAGCTCACTGGTGAACTGCTTCACACTCTGAACATCCTCATCAATGTCCCTGGAAGATGAGGAGGTGATCACAACCACACAGACATAGACAATAAATAAGTTTGGCATGTCCCGAGATGCAAATCACTCCAAAGAAGGAGGAAATGACTTGTCACAACTGAGGAGACCTGTTAGATTTTGAATACTTACGTGCCAGCTTGTCTTAGAGAGTGAATTAAAATCCTGTCGACTTCTTCCATCACGGAAAGATGTCAAATATAGCTGCTCGACTGTCTTCCTTAACAATATTAAACCCCCACCGCGGACAGGGCAAATGAATATCATAAGGCTTCAGCTAACCCTCAGCATCGCTTTCACTACAGCCTGTGCAGGGCTGCTAAACAGCACGACCGTTCGGTTGCCATGGTTACATTTCAAACTGCAGCTTCAAATGAACCGTAAATAGTTTTTTTAATACATGCTCCAATAAAACGGCGTGTCAAAATTACAGCTTTTTTTCACACAGTCTCTTCAAAATCTGCTTTTCTGGAGAGGAAGTTATTACCTAGGAGTGTCCGACGCAGTGCAACATGGGACATGAAGTTTTAGATCTTTGAACCGCCTGTGCTGAACTACTCGTAATAAACTCAAGTTCCCGACATCCACAGCGCGTGCAGGTCTCGTGACGAGGCCGACGCGTAAGCACGTGCGCTGTCTAGGAGCGAATTGAAATGTTTGAGATGTTTTTGTAGGTTTGAGAGAAAACCAGATGACTTAGATCAGGGGTGTCAAACTCAGTTCCTGGAGGGCCCAGGGCCGGAGCCCTGCACAGTTTAGATTCAACCCTAATTAAACACACCTGATCCAACTAATCAAGTCATTAGCAGGGTTGGAACTAAACTCTGCAGGGCTGCGGCCCTCCAGGAATTGAGTTTGACACCCCTGACTTAGATGATTAGATTTAGAACAGTCGTGTTATTAGCAGATGCTTGAGCCAGAAAGAACACGCTATTTATCGTCAATATTATTAGTGCTCAATATAGGTGCTGACTAAATATTTAATGATAAATTTAAATCTATATTGACTTACAGCCTGCAGTAAATCTTCAGAGATCCTTGAGCCTTGAACTCTTTTTAAAAACTACATGTTTTACATATAGCTGCTACTTGATTCACTTTACCTCAAGAAATACTGTTTTCACATTGAGTAACAATAGGCTAAATAAATAATCAACACAAGACATTTAAGAAGTTTGACATTGTTACTCTACAAAATTACAAAAAGCCTCAAACAGACAATAGTTTTGTGAGCTCGAGACCAAATTGTAAGTGTTTTTATTCACTTGCCCTAGGCCACAGTTTGCATACATACTGAAATATGATATGGGATGATTAGTCATATGACATAAAAACCAATGCATTTGGAATCATTGACACTCTAAAAAAGGGGTTAAAAAGTATCTGGGTTGTTTTTAGCCCAACGGCTGGGTAAATATATAGGACAGAACACATGTTGGGTTAACTTGACCGAAGTTGGGTAGTTTATGTAACCCAGCATGATGAGTTGATTTTACACATTAATTTTTACAATAATATTATATATTTTTATACAATATTAAATATTTTTTTTATCTCATACATGAATTAGTAATTACAGATCCTCTAAATCTTTGTAAAATACACAACCCCAACCACTACACTCTAAAAAGTGCTGGGTTAAAAATTAACCCAACCTTAACCCAGCTGCTGGGTAACTATGGGACAGAAGACGCGCTGGGTTGTTTTGACACAAGTGCTGGGTTTAACCATTTGACCCAGAGTGCTGGGTTGTTTATTTGACCCAACCAGTGGGTCAGGTTAACTGTGTTGCTGGGTTAAACATTACCTAAACATTGAGTTATTTGTTGTCTCATTGCCTTGCTACCTTTATATTTACCAATATTACCAATAATAATAAATAACAAAGGAATGTAAAATTATTATTTTTCTGTAATACAATTACACAACACAAAAAATGCATCTGTAAATATCAATTTAATGAGTTTTCACATTTCTTTTTAAAACAATTTTTGAATGGCTGCTACTGTTACACGTTACATCCAACCCTTACAGACACAAATAAAACAACAGTTTTTGTAGATCAGTTTCTTTAAAACAAAACTGTGTAATCTATGTACTGTAGATTCCTATTCTTTGTCAACATTGCAGCATCATAACACTATAAAACTGATTACTGCCACATGAGAATCAGTCCAAACATTGTGCCATTAAAACTAAGCCAAACAAAGAGACCTACAACAGACAATACATGTGACAAAAAATTTAAACGTTACAAGTGGCCAGAAAAAAACTGTTGCCCTCAAATACTTCACACATGAAGACTCATGTCCATCAATACGATATACTGCATGCTGGAGAAATTCCCAGGAAGGAAGATGTTAGTGTAGCTAACATCAAGCACAAAAAAGGACTTGAAAAAGATAAACAGCCTCAAGTAACAAGTCCGTTTCAATGGCATGGCCCGAAACAATGGCGAAGGTGTGAGATGTCGTTGTCTCGTCACCAAGGCACAAAATGTGCAGGAATGCATCACCATGTTGGCCCCCACCTGTTAATTACACGACACTTAGTCTTGCAACATAACTTACATTTTTACAAGTTGTAACATTTAAGTTGACTTAAATAACATTTAAATGTATTTTATGGAAATCAGCCAAACCATCAGGGTTTTCCTGTGAGCTGGGTCTGGTAAAGGTTGCTCAAACAAAATATTTATTTATTCAGGTTTCTTTCTGCTTACTGGCACTTCTTATTTGTCTACCTAAATTTCATCCAACCAACATGGCATAAATTATGGGGTATTTAAAGCCCCCAATATATATATATACAGTACTGTGCAAAAGTTTTAGGCCACTAGTATTTTAGCCAGCTAAAAAAAAAATGGTTTTAAGTCAGCTATTTTGATCTTTTGCTGTAATGTGTCTGTAGGAAGTATCAGTTTACATTTCCAAACATTCATTTTGCCTTTTCTGGCTCAAAATGTGGAGCTTGTTGTGGATTGCATGACATTCCATCAACATGAAGAATGAAAGACAAGCAGAAAAGTGTGAAAGCGTGAAAGAGCCACTGAATGGAATGCTGTTGCCTGCATTACCAGAGTGGTTTCAGTTGTACGTGACATCACAAGTAATTCGAGACTACATTGAGAAGCTCCCTCCCTTTCAGGGTTTTTTCCTCCATGTGCTTCCCACCCTTGCCTTACTCCCTTACACCACACTGTCCTTTCTCTCTTTCTCTCTCGGGCTCCACTTAAACCTTTTAACAACTGAGATAAAAAGCAACACCTCAACCAAGAAAATCTCTCAGAGAATGCTTCACCAGCACTGCCTTTGAGAAAACACCAACAGCCATTTAAAAAGGGTGAGAGAGTCTGAGTATTTCCTTTTCTGAGTATCTGTTGTATTGCTTGAGCACATGGTCTATAAAATCAAACTGCTGTTGACAGGAAAGGCTTAATGGCTTAGGAGAGTTTTGTTACCATAATTACAGCTTTCATTATGTTCTATTACAAGTTTTTTTTTTTTTGTCATACAGTTTGTTCTTTGATTGCAATTAATTGCACTTTCAGGTGGCTTTTTATAACAATTTAGGTTAGTGAGAATACAGTTTGTTTTCCCCCTCAATGACCCTACAGTGTTGTGAGGAATATGGCTAAATATGACTTAAGATAATAGCATTTGTGACTTGCAAAGGAAAATCTTTCTATGCACACTGTACATGACGTTATGAGGGTATCATATGTCCGATTGCAGGACTAGAATTAACTCGAGCCAGATATAAAAGGCTAATAGCTGATTTGGACTTGCACGGACTAGGGATGAATGATTGGAAATAGACAGCAGTATATATGTTTTTATGTCTTTTACTATGTCTTGAGATGTTTTCTGTTGACTGAGAGCAGTGTGCACCCACCCAAAATATCTACAAAAAAGAACAAGTCTCTCTTTCTTTGTGAGGTTGCTGTTTAGAATAGATTTTAAGCTTGGAATATTTCTTTTAAGCTATACTCCCATGACAATATAAGAAAATCAACTAGACATGTAAATGTAAACTGTCAGTATAAGCATGTTTACTTTCTCTCAGTTCTTCAAATGTTCTACAAATTCTTCTTGATCAATAAAAAAAGATTATATACTGTTTTGTACTGATACGTTTTAGACTTGTCAGACTAAATTGGGACTATGAAGAGCTCAAAATATCCAAAACATTCAAAAATTTGTTGCGCAACTTGTAAGAGTACACCCAATGCATTGTGAGAAGTAGGCCAAGATTTATTCAGTAAAAGCTTTTAAAGAGCAACCAGGTCATGTATTCTGGGAATAGAGACATCTAATCTCATTCAACTTGGTAATGTCAGTTTGGTTATTCACTAGGATATTGGCAAGCTTTTCAAAAGAATAATTTTTAAAAACTTACGAAGTTAAATGGGAGAGCAGAATGTGCTTTACTTTCCAACTATAGTAGTCATTAAAATGTATATTTCTACATTTGTTGATCATAAAATGTCATTTGATCTTGATCCAAGTCACAAGTATAGACAAAAGCTAAAGCCAACAACACAAACAATTACAAACTTTCATGTATTTACTGAACACATTCCATTAAACATTCACAGTGCTGTGGAAAATGTAAGTGAATTGTTGTTGTTACCTGGATGACCCACAACTGTTTTTTGGTAGTTGTTCATGAATCCCTTGTTTGAGTAGTTTTCTAAAGAACTGCCTACTGTTCTTTAGAAAAATCCTCCAGGTTCTGCACATTCTTTTTTTCAACATCTTATGAAGATTTGACACTTTTACAACAGTAACTACATGATTTTGAGATCCATATTTTCACACTAAGGACCAGTGATGGACTTGACTCGATTACACAACTATTATAAAAGGTAGAAACATTTACTGATTCTCAGGAAGGTTTAAAAGCTGGGGATCTAAACATTTCGAAAATGATGATCAGGGTTGTACTTACTATGAAACATAATTATTTTATGTAGCTTCTGAATCGCAGTACTAAATCAAAAATATATTTAAACAAAATAAGAAAAAAATTACACATTATTGTACTGTTAAAAAGTTTTCTTGTGACTTAGATGAAGATCAAGTGACATTTTCTGACAAATAAATGCAAAAAAACACAACCAATTCCAAAGGTTTCACATACTTTTGCTTGCCACTGTATATAGTATGTGAAAAGCAGCATGTCAGATGAGTAGTTTGTCCGAATACACAGTATTCATGAAACAGTAGGTGAATAATACTCGGATGTTTACCTGCTGTGACTTTGAATTTCACAGCCTGTGGACACCTTGTTATCCCAATGTAACTTTAAGCCATTCTTTTCAAATGCAGTTCAAGTGAAACTGCAATTGATACCAAGAATGTTGTTCATCATGGTTAAATTATACTTGTTAACTCCCGAGTGCATTATTTTTGTGGTTATTCTATGTGGTATGTAGCACTCAAAGGACAATCTCAACATTCCAGATGTAATATGCTTGATTGTTTTACAAATGCATACCAAAAGAACATAATTTATCAGTGATTAAGAAGTATATTCCTCATCAAATTCAGCACATATTTTGAAAGTACATGTATTTGGACGCAGCAGGTTTCGCTGTGCACTTTCCTTATCTGCAACTGGCCGGCCAAACACTTAGTCCTGCCTTAAACTCATGCCATTGGTTGTGCTAATGCTGCTATGTGAGGTTAGTCAGGATGCTTACTGATAGCACATCAGTAGTTAATGGTTATATATAGTCTCTGCATGTAGGAAAGCATTTTAACATGTTAACTTTAACTTAAATGTTGTTTGGTACTAAAACTGGACGGCCAGTATTTTTTCCGAAGTTTGCTTGGAAAGCAAATTTAACCACAAAGATCAACAGCCCCTTCACCCAGTGTTTAATTTTATGCATCTGAGATTATGACTTCATATAATGTTATTTTGCTTACCAATTTTAGCTGTTGATTTCAGGTGAAGCACTTCCTGTGTTGTAATCTTTGAAGCACATAAAGTTCTGTGGCTAGAGTGTGAAAAAACACCACCTTCACAATATTTGCTAACATACCACTGTTATCTGAAAGGAAAAGTAGAGGAAATCATTATCAGGTGGAAAATGAAAAGGAATGCGTTCAATTTTTTGAAGGGGCGTTTAAGACACAATGTACACATCGAAGTTGTGACCCACACAATTGATAAACCTCAAGAGGTTTCCGTAGCTCTTTTAAACGGATGTCCTGGACACATTGAATATACATGGCCACAACAGGGAAATAAGCCTGCGGGGAGATCAGCAAGTGCATTGTGTGGTCTACAACAATGACCAGACCTGGCTTTTTACTTTGGCTTCCATGCTTTGAGGCTTTCGGGTATAAAAGTAATTCTGATGTGGAAAACGCTTTCTGTTAGTGCTATTATATTAGCAAAACTTACTACGAGTTCACTCGAGCCTGCGTTTTGGCACACAGATGTATGTAGCCTCTGAGACGAGGGGATCATATCATCTCCTGGGAAATGCTCTGGAAATTCAAGTATGGGCAAGTACACTACACTGTGTCTGCCATAAAAAGAGCATTTGAGCACTGTAATATACCTCTAGCCAAGGCCTTAAAATGGATAGCAATAGTGTGAGATGTTGACATATAGGGAGAGAGTCTATAGAGAATGAGCGTGGAACGACAGAAAATGCATGGAGGCAAGGAGAGGAATGCCAGTGAAATGGGTGGAGAGATGGTTGCTCAGCTCTGACGGTGAGTGGGTGAAGATAGTAGAGGGTGGGATCTGCTAACCTGCCAAATCTTGTCCACAAATCTTGTTGCAACGTAAATTTTAGTGTTACAAATGTCATTTAAAGGTACTTTTGATCACTTCAGTACTTCTCAGATGGTTTTGCTTTAGATCCAGATTAGAGTGGTTGCAATATAGTACCACTGTTGTAATGTTTTTGAAATAAAAGACATACTCACCAAGGATGCATTTTATCAAAAATACAGTAAAAACAATACAATTGTGAAATATGATTACAATTTAAAATAGCTGTTTTCTATTTGAATATATTTTGAAATGTAATTTATTCCTGTGATGGCAAAGCTGAATTTTCAGCAGCCAGCCATTACTCAAGTCTTCAGTGTCACAAGATCCTTCAGAAATAATTCTAATATGCTGATTTGGTGCTCAAGAAAAATCTCTTATTATTATCAATGTTAAAAACCGTTTCTTTGAAAATAAAAGTACTATTCATCAAAGCATTTATTTGAAATAAAATTTTAAATTTTATTATGAACCACGTGCTAAATAATATCCAAAATTGTTACAATTTTTAGTTTCTAATTTTATTTTTATTGCAAGTGAAGCTATATTTCTTTTACCTCGTAGATGCTATATTTCTTTTACCATGGTTTTAAAAGATGATAAATCTACCTGTGCCCATTTCATTATCTTAGTAAGTAATATGATGATATGTTAAAATGCATTTTGCATTGTTTTCCCTGCAGTCAGAAAGTTGAGTTTTACTATATGAATGTTAAGTCAATTTGTCAACAGCAAGTAAAGGGTTAAAAGTTATTCGATGTCCCAGCACACCTCACCCTCCTCTCTTTGCCACCCTCCCCCACCTCTTTCTGTATTTTTCTTTCTCCAAGCCCCTCAATAATGTCTCTACCACCCACACTACATGTTTTAACTTGGTGCTAAGAAGTTTAAACAAATAACTCAATGACTCCCTGAGAGTGAAACGGAAAGGTTGTCTGTGCCAAGTAACATTTAGCATTTAAAAATCAGATCCAGAGAACGTGGCATTACAAACCAGTCATTTAGTGCTGCATGGAGAAAAGCTGCTCCAGGTAACAGCCAGTCTGGTCACACTAGTATTTCACACTTGAACAGTTATTGGGAGTGGTGTTGGGAACGAGGTGGTCTTGTCACAGAGAGCTTAAAATCTCTTTCTTCTCCTGACTGTAGGCAATCTGCTTTCAGGGTGAAATTCTTGGCATATACATGAGCGTGATATTATGCAGCTGACAAATGTAATTTACAGGGGATTTTTCCAAGAAAAGGTTTTTGGTGTTCAAGTAAGTTAGTAAGACTTTGCTTTTGCAGAATTATGCAAGTTGTAATCAGTTCCATGTCTTTCAAGTCACTGATATTTGAGAAATGATCATCTGTCATCTGATCATCTGTTTTAAAAGGAAACTTAGTAAGTTAACAAAAGCTTCCCTTCAGGAATGTTGTCCAGTTGGTTGCGACTGTAGTTTACACATGACGTGATCGTCTGTGGTTTGTGCTATTGGTAACACTTTACAATAAGGTTCTATGTGTTAACAGTAGTTAATGAAATAGCTTACATGAAATAACACTTTAAAATCATTTATTAATCTTCATTAATGTTATTTCTAGATAGGCTTTGCTAATATAGAACATCACTTTAATATGCTGTAGTGTTGTTTTTATTTTTAATTTATAATGCATTAACTATAATTGAACCTTAAAGTATTGTTTTATAGCTATATAAATTTATAAAATTATATAAAAAGAAGGCCATCAATACTGTAAATTGAATTACTGCTGGGTAATTTTAGTGTTATTATAGCATTTATAAAAAGCTTTTATTTTTGGTTTTCATTTAATTTTAGTTTGTGTAATTTTGTTTTGAGCTTTTGACAGTTTTATATATTTTTAACATTTCTATTTAGCTGTAATTTTCATTTCTTCTTTTAGGTTTCAGTTTTTCATCTATAGTTATATTTTATTTAATTTCAGCTTTTTTTTCAATTAATGAAAATGGTTTTTGATAGTTTTAGTTTTAGGTGACAATAAAACTGATTGTTTAATCTATCTCTCTATATAATTTCTATTAAATGATCAGGGTTTTGATTACAGATAGATTGTTTAAATACAGGTTTTCAGGTTTTTAAACTTCTGTTAGCAATTTTCAATACTGTACAATTTACTCTTCATTTACATACATGGCAGTAAATGACTGTTACAAAAAAAAAAAAAATATCTATCAATCTTTCAGTACTGAGTTTAGGCAAGAAATAATGATTATGAGCTTATGAGAAGGTGCAATAACTTTCCAAAACATTCTTCCACAATGCTTCATTATTGTTTAATTGTGCTGATGTGGCCACAGTCATACAGAAACATCGCAGATTGTGCAATTCTCCACTCTAGTCTGCAGATACTTCAGAATTAACATTCGGCCTGATGGGTCAGACACTTTAATGACTTTTACCACACAGTGTGGAATTTTGCCAGACCACAGTACAAAAGGTAAACATCTCAGGCTGGAAACTCTATGTTAAATTTGGGAAACTATATAGTGACAATCCATTAATCGGTTGAGGCTAATAAGAGTCACAAGCTTTTGAAAGAGTTGTGTTGCTTTTACATCCTCCAGATGTGTATCTTAACCCTCTGGCCCTCTTCGTTTAGGAGTCACACTTGCCTTCTTCGCGGTCAAAAGAGACCGAAGCCTCGAAATGTAACTTTTTGTTTTTTCAGGAAAATCATTGTAATATATTCTTGTTCAATAATATTTTTTGATTATTATTTATGATTTTGAGAGAATTTTATGATACTATACAATATCTCTACAATTTTAATGAGCTATTTTCTCCATTAGAATTAATATATATATATATATATATATATATATATATATATATATATATATATATATATATTTCTTTATTTCTTTACTACTTTTTAATAAATGCAATATTTTACATTAAAATAGAGTGAAGGCATTTAAAATCCATTTTTTTGAAGTGAGAATTGGGCCATCTGGAGGCATTAAAAAAATAAAAACTTGTGTAATGTTGCATAACCTCTTGTATTAGCACCCTATATAGATATACACAGAGGCTTTTGGATTCCCGTTGCTTTTTAGATATAATTTCTTCATTTTTTTAGGTTTTGCATTTAGATCTATATCTAGACATTCTAAAAGACTACTTTTTGTCAAGGTTTAGATATTTTTGGTTAGATAAGTATCAGGTTTTACATTGATTACAGTCAAACATTAAAATCTTGTTAGAAAGGGAACACATAGAAAGCATTTTTGTTACTCAGTATTTGATAATTAAAACACTTTATACAAACATTTAGCAATTAATTGATATTTTATTCAATGTAATTCAATAAATGTTAAAACTTCAGAAGGGAACAGCAATTATGATGAAACACATAATAAACTAACAACAGCAAAAACAATCACTATTAAACAATAGATGTAAAAAAGAGGAATAAAAATTTTATAATTATAAACAATTTTAACTATATATACAGGTATATACAAATTGTAATTATTTTATGCATTGCTTCACATGCAACAGATATCAGGAACATAGGCTAAAATAAGATCAAAACTGTCCAAACAAACAACTAACTGTTGCCAGTTCATTTCTGTGTATATATGTATATGTGTGTGTGTGTGTGTGTGTGAGCGTGCGTGCGTGTGTGGGTGGGTGTCTATTTTGCACTCCTGATATTCTAGAGAGTCACCCCTTGATTCCTGCACACTTTTTTTCTGACCAGTGGCTGATTTGTAGTTTGTACCACCAAAAGATTCACCGAGTTTTCACATTTTTTCATATTTCCCATTCATTTCCTATGTCGGTCATTTTTGACCGTGAAGAAGTCAAGTTTGACTATTTTTTTTTTTTACCCTTTAACTTATCCAAATCATGTCCATTATTTTTGTGTGTGTTCATATTGCTAACGTGACAAAAGTCACCAAGTACCATCTCATTCCGATGAAGCTAAGATTTTTTAAATTTCAAAATATAAAAAATTAAATTTTTAATATTAAATTTTTCAGTCAAAAATGACCTTAGAGGGCCAGAGGGTTAAAGTAATTATGTAAAATTATATTTAGATTTTCTAAATATGCACTGCATATTCTCAAAGCATTTTATATTTTATAAACTTCATTACTTTTCATTTCATAAACCTATCTATTACAAGATTTTGTGTGTTTGAGGAAAGATCAAAGCGTTAATCACCATGTGCTGGCAGTAGGTTATTATTACAACAAATCTTATCAAGTTTTTGGGTGTACAAGGTTGTGCTCGGAAAGCAGTTCGGGAACTACAGCTGGCAAGGGCTGCTGGAAAGTTTCCAAACCTCCGAAGCCTGAGCCACGTATTCAGACTTGTGGCTGAATGTGACTGAATTTCATATCCAACAGTAATTCATCTTGTTGCTTCTTCCCACAGCATTTCACAAGGTCTTATAAACATGCTGATCTCATATTTGTTTACATTTTTCTGATAGATTCGCCTTGGCATTGGAGAGGGATTTTTTTCCATTTACACTTACATGTTTGAGACACTGTGAGAAATTCGCATACACGTGGCAAGAAACATTCTTAGAAGAGCTGTTTGAGTCACATACTGTTATGTTTGTTAGCATGTGACCATTATTCACGCCATATGGAATAGATCCCACTGATTTTAAAATATGAATCATCAGTGATTTGTTAATATATAATGTAGTGTTGGTTTGACTGATGATGGAGTACACATGTACTTTTCATTCAATACTGTGCAGACTATAACCACTACACATAACACTACACAATATTTTTAAAAAGCTGTAATAGTCTCTCTCATAACACTGACCCCTAGTCCTTGTAAAAGCTAAAAGACAGAATGTCAAAGTTAGCCTCTCTCCAGAGGCAGTTTCGGCCACTCTTGTCAATCAGTAAAGATTGGATGTGTGTCCCCTTTGGGGATGATTTTCATAGCAACACAAAAACAAGTATACTACTAAATCTTCCAGAGTTTCAGTCACTGTTATGGTGTACACAATGGTTTTAGAGTTACGAAATGACTAAATGGAGCACAGAAGGTTTTTAAGTCACACAGTTCCAAAACTCTTCGTTCATCAGTGAATTCACACACATAGAGAACATCATGTTGTACCAGAACAATAATTTTCCTTGAAGTGTGGTGTTTCACATGTCTGTCAAATCAGTTCCTAAAAAAATGCTTTCTCAGAAGCGGTTTCTTTATTAATGTTCATTTACACAGTTGAAAAGACAAGAATCCCAAATAAACCCAGAATTACAAATTTTTTTGTGTGTATTTTAATGCTGTTTCCCCACTTGAAACATGGCCTTAAGAGCCAATCACAATAGAGATGGTGGGAAACAGACACATGGACCTCATGTTTCATTCAGCTACATCTTGACAGCTCACATGGTTTTTGAAAAAGACCATGAGAATTATGAAAAAGAGTCTAAATAGAAAGTTACATAAAGACAGGGTCAAAGAGCGCATTTAACAGTCTCAGGTATCTGAGTTAAGGCTGCTCAAAAGTAGCTCTGTGGTTGTCATTGCAAAGATTGTGTAACATTAGTATAGACATGCTAAGATATTTGTATGACCAGCAATGAGACACTTTGATTGTGCTTTGATTCTGTGTGAATGATGCAGCATTCATGTAGCCTTTGTTGTTTTCATGATAGAGTACATACACTACTGTTCAATAGTTTGGAGTCATTATTTTTTTGTTTTGTTTGGTGTGGTTTTTGATAGAAATCAGTATTTTAATTTAGCAAGGATGCTTCAAGTTAATCCAAAATGACATATTTATAAGATTTATATTTCAAATATGCTGTTTATTTGCACTTTAAATCCATAAAATAATCACTTTAAATCCATAAAATAAAAAAGTTCAAATTGCTAATAATAAGAAATGTTTCTTGAGCACCAAATCAGCATATTAGAATGATTTCTGAAGGATCATGTGACACTGAAGACTGCTGAAAATTCAGCTTTGCCATTACGGGAATAAATTAAATTTTAAAGTATTAAACTGAAACATAGTTATTTTAAATTGTAATAATATCTCAGAATAATACAGTTTTTAATGTATTTTGATCAAATAAATGCAGCCTTGGTGAGCAGAAGAGACATCTTTCAAACACATTATAAAATCTTACTGACCCCAAACTTTTGAACGGTAGTGTATTTTAAAATTTGGAATTCATAATTTTTGTAATTATTTTATATTTTATTTAGAATTTCATAGTCATAATTTCTTGCTTCCATATTGATTATTGCATATTTAAGTCATAACATTATTTCTGCAATTGTATTTCCTATGTAAATGCTTTTAAGCTGCTTCTATGCAGTTAATCAGTGTAAATTCACATGCCTCACTAAATAACTGAATCACTGAATGTTTTTGTAGTATTTTAGTCTGTTTTCATTGTCATTTTTTTTTTCTTGCAGATTTACTTTAGAGAAAACTCTTCACTCCGCACTTCACAACTTTCACCGCTCAAAAGAGAAAAAAAAGAAACAATACATCATGGAACTTCAGAAACTAACAAACGGTCACCACCAAGACTTTCAACACCTTGAAGAAGGGTATGTGTCATTCGTTAGCAGTGATTTTATTTTAAAAACAGAATTGCGAATACACTTCCTGTCACTAAATCTGTCACTACATATCTATTTTCTATTGGCTTCCAGATTCATTCTAAAAGCAAACACACTCGGTTGCTTCACCATCTGCTTCTCTAGAACAACACAGTCATAAGCAGAGTTACATTTATTTTAAGTGAATTTTTGGGTGAACTTAAAATGAACCTAAAAGGAAAATGTGAGCATTGCAACATCATTCAAATATTTTTTCCAGGGAGTGAGAAATTTAGCAGCATACCACAGCATAGCCTTCACCTCATTAGCACACTGAAATAACCTTGGATTTATGGCCACATTAATGCATTCCGTACAGGTTGAACAAATCAGCATTAACTGTTCAACAACAACATATTAAGTGATATCATCCTTGACACATTTTATTACATATAAACACCGTGATAAACTGGGCCTGGGTTGTTTAAATTTCAAGCACATCACTTTGTATCATTTTAATGGGCAAAAGGGTTACTTTCAAAATAAAATTTGGAAAGGGTCCTTGCTTCAATTAATTTTATGAACCTGAACCCCCTGATTTACTGTTTACTGCCTACAAAATGAATGTCAGGGGACAATAAATGTAAAGAGTAAATGAAAACGGTCCACACGGTTAACTATAAGTGAACATGCAGGCTACGCTACCAATACCTACACATTAGCCTTTTAAACTTTGTAGCACTGATGACCTGATAATTGCTGCATTATAGATTGTGACATTTGTCTGTTTGTTTTAGAGAGTCACCTGAACAAGAGGAGTTTTTACCACACAAGAGTGATGGAGGAAAACTCCCTCAGTTTACAGATGTGAGTGTAGAAATCAAGCTCATATTAATAAAGCAGCTGTTTCCAATATCTCTGTGGTGATTCCCCCCGCTCTTTCTCTCTTATTGTCTATGTGTCTCTTGTTTCTGCTAGTTTGAAGGAAAGACGTCATTTGGAATGTCTGTCTTCAACCTCAGCAATGCCATCATGGGCAGTGGGATTCTGGGACTGTCTTATGCCATGTCCAACACTGGTATCATCCTCTTTCTGTGAGTATCCCAGAATGCACCTCAAATCCCTCAGTTTCATAACTAGGCACAATGTAAATGCCCTTTTATGGCGTTTTTTCAACTATGTAGGATATTTACATGAGACAAATCATCATTTATGTTCTTGTCTCATGTCTTCTGTGCTTTCTGCTTGCTTTTAACAGGATCTTGTTGACTTGCATTGCTGTCTTGTCATCATACTCTGTCCATCTTCTGCTGAGGAGCGCAGGGGTTGTAGGTATGGCTGATTCAAAAGATTTGGTTTTCTATTTTAATAATGTTTGTGTTATAAAAATAAAAAGAGACCTCTAATATTGCTTCTTTTTGTACAATGGGGTTAAATGCTTCTATATAGTAGTTAAATGCTTCTATTTTGCACTATTTTTCAATTAAATACAGTATTTTTTTATTAAAAATCATTATTGTCTGTATAGCAATTTGAGTGAACAGTTAAACTGAGAATAAATAATAAATACTTAATATAACAGTATGTATTATCAAAAATATATACACATTTCAGAATGTCTTATTCATTGCCACCCTTTTGATATAATGACAATAATAAAGACATAATTGAATACAAACTTTAAATCTTTAATCTAAAGCTTTTTGATTATTTCAGATTAAATTAAATTTTGAATGCCATATTTTCAGTGTGTTGTCACACTTTTGGACCCACTGTATATAAGGATTTTAGTTCATCAGGATAAATCATTAATCACTAACCTGTAATATTGTCTGTACAGGGATTCGCGCTTATGAACAACTGGGTAAACGAGCATTTGGACACCCGGGAAAAATACTGGCAGCTCTTGTCATAACAATGCACAACATTGGTGGTAAGTTAGAGTTTTGGGTCAGTTCTGATCTTATTTCCAAACTCCCTTTTTCTCTGTATCTTTTTGCTGACTCTTACGTTGAACACTGTAACAGATCCAGTTACACTGATTATAAGTTATTATTCTCCATTATATTAAAATAATATCTCTATAATTTAGTCTGTTAGAAGGACATGAAAATGTGTATTTATATAGGCTTTTAAATGATCATAAGTCTTTAAAAATACAGTGGTCCCTGAGTTTTATGAGGAATGATATATGTCCAAATAGCAGCACTATGTTACATAATCTTCTCTCTCAGACAATGTAACAAAAGTTCCCTATCGAAAGGTAACTCCCGTTGCGTCATCATTTGACGACTGCTTATGGGGATGCTCCTGATTTCTCTGTTACTGAAGCCTGATTTGTTAACGTTTGTGTAGCTGCACAAACCAATGGCGCTCGAGCCTGCCAGAAGGAGCAGAGCCGACTGCTACAGGAGTCAGCCCAGTGTGCCATTTCATCAGAATCTTCTCCTTCAGCAACGAGACCATCATTTCGCTGACTCTGCAATTAAGAAGCTGAAGCAGAAGAACATACTTGCGCAGCTCGGTGTAGATCGGCATCACCTCAGGGTGGCATACAAAAGCGAAGCCCAAGATGGGAACCGTGTAGGCTGTCTGCAAAACAACCAAAGTAACTGAAATTACACAAGGCCATTCCTGATCTCATACAGTGAAGGCGGTCTCACACCTGTGTCATCATATGGAAATTAGTAGTTGCTTGGTGACTTTATTTCCATCTACGTACTAAGCATTTCCTGTCTGTTTTGAGCTGTAATGGCAATAGCTTGTCTGACCTGGGGTGGAGGTCGTAAAGCGTTAAACATGGTACTTAGAAATAAACTTCCTGAATAGATTTTTGCAATGATAAGGACAGTTCCTTACCTGCTGGTTGATAGTGAAGTATTTGGCTTCACATTCACCATCAATAGATATGTTTTCAGCAGTGTGGTTAGTGAAACCATCAAAAGGACAAGGGATGCTGAACTTCTTGTAGATGACCTAGGGAACACAAACGTGAAGTTAAAATGACAAACAGGAGATGACGAAAGCCAAAAACGAGATAAGAAGAGAAAGAGAGCCAGAAATATTGAAGAGTGTCATAAGAGAAGTAGCAATGTTTTGAGTGATCTTTTGATCTTTCACAAAAAGCCACACACAGACCATAGCATTAAGTGAACTTTCTGAGATCAGGAAGAAAACCATACATGTCAGCCTGCAGCTCGCCGCCGTAGAAAAAAGCCCCCGGCAGCGGAAGAAGCAAGAAGCCTTCCCCTGCGGCTATCCGCTTGGTAAGAGCAATTCCTGAGCAATTTCACTGCTATGTTTTTGCAAATGTCGCGAGTCTGGCTCGTGCAGGGAATCCTGCACAATGCAGAAGGGCAGTGAGTGCGTCACCTGTCTGGGCAGCGCCCATGCAGAGACTGTGTGCTCGTTGAGACGGAATGCTCTCACAGAGAGAATGAGTCTCACTCTTCTCCGCTCGCGAATCGCCTTGAGGCAGCCCCGCTCTCCCGTTTCTCCTCGCTCAGCGAGCTCGGAGAAAGGAACGGTGCAGTCATGGAGCTGAGCAACCTGGTTTGAATGATCCCAGCCGGCAAGAGCCGTGCTCATTCTTACCCGACACCTTTATCCGCCGGTGTGTGTTTTACAAGTGAGATTAGCGCCCCTTTTACATCGAGCGGCTCAATCTCTCTAGGCGCATCAGAGTAAGAATGCTGTCACCAATGATCAGATCGCTGACAGCTTCGCATTTGTGTGTGCGTCACTGAGGCTGCGCTCACCGCTTTCACAGACAAAAGCGCGAGTTTGTCCCTGCATCGCTCACGGATCCCCTTCTTCAGTGAAGATGGCCCCGCTACTCTCGCGCGTCTCCTCTCCCAGTTACCTCGGAGAAAAAAAATTGCTAATTTGCGAGTTTTGAGCGATCAGGCATGAGTGATTTATGTCGGCACAGATCCCGCGTGTTTCATATGGAGCGAATTTTGTGCCGATATTCATCAAACAAATTCAGTGTTTTGCAAATAAACACAATCTGCTTTGCAAAGAAAAACTCGACTTTCAAACAAACCTAAACTGATTTGCAAATATAAAACTCTATTTGAGAGAAAATGCAGAGGTATTAACAAATATGTATTGTGTGTTACAACTGTGAGACTCATTTGCCTTTTTATGACTAAATGTGACTTGATTTTCTCACAAATGCATGCAGGCGGATTTTCTCACATGTGTGCAAACAGATTTTCTCACAAATGCAATCCAAAAACAGCAGATGGCGCTGTTGGTCAATTTACGCTAGTCTCTCGAGACCCGAAACACCTCTTTACCTTTTCAGGGAATACAGCAGACCAACATGAGTGGAGAACAGGTGAGTTTCTGTCTTAATATGTCTATAATTATCCATTTAGCCTAGGTGTTTTCACAAAGCGTTCCCACTACAATGTTAGTGAAATTCACAATAAGTGCTGTAAAGTTGTTAACATGATTGATTAGTTCAAAAATCAGTAGTGACATGGCTAAACATATTAGCCGACTCAGAACGGCAATTGATCGCTCACAGATCGTTGTTGCTCAACCACCTAGAGCGTTTGGGGTTGAAATCTGAGCTTGGATAACACCGGAACGCTCCCTGACTATCCAGCAAGTGGCGGCGTCTTTCAAGCTGGGGGCTTTGCGTCCCCTCAAAACATTTCAGAGGATACTCGGCCTCATGGCTGCCTCCAGCTCAGGCTGGGGTGCTCTGTACGAGGGCAACCCAGCGTATGGCTCCTGGTTGACCCACGAGCGACACTTGCATATCAACTGCCTCTAAATCATGGCTGCAGCCTCCTCAGTCATTCCCCTGGGCCTGCTACACATGCGGCCCCTTCAACATTGGCTAAAAGCCCGCGTATCGTCCCACGCATGGTGCCTGGGCTGCGCTTATGTCAAGGTAACCCATCGCTGCCTCAAAGCTGTGGCCCCTTGGACAACTCCTCGCCTGTTTCAATCAGGCGTACAGTTGGGGACAACCTCCAGAAGGAAGGTGATCACGACAGATGCCTTCAGCTCAGGCTGGGGTGCTCTATACGAGGGCAACCCGGCGTACAGCTCCTGGTCGACCCAAAAGCGACGTCTGCATATCAACTGCCTCAAAATTTTTGTCTGGCCCTAAAGACCTTCCTGCCAGCCTTAAAAGGGCATCGCGTCCTAGTCCGGTCAGACAACACAACGGTGGTGGCCTACATCAACCACCAAGGCGGCCTCAGGTCATGTCCCATTCACAGGATGACTCAACGTCTCCTGCTTTGGGCACAGAAAGAACTCCTCTCACTACGAGCGGTTCATGTGCCGGGCAGACTGAGCCAAGGAGCGGATATGTTGTCAAGGGACAATGTAGCTCCAGGGGAATGGAATCTACATCCCCAGACGGTTCAGATGATTTGGTCAGTTTCGGCAAGGCAGAGGTCAACCTCTTCACCTCCGGAGACAACTGTCACTGGCCAACTTATTTTTCAAAGCAGCGGGATACTCTGGCCCACGATTGGCCCAACACCCGTCTGTATGCCTTCCCTCAGATCACCCTGCTACCCCAGGTTTTCAGGCGACTCAGGGAAACAAAATGCTCTCTCCTCCTCGTGGCCCCCCTCGGGAGGAACCAAGGCTGGTTCCCAGAGATGATCCAGCTGCTGTCTGCAGCACCGTGGCCAATGCCACTGAGGAGAGATCTTCTCTCGCAAGCGCAGGGCAAGATTTGGCATCCCCAGCCGGAATTGTGGAGCCTTCATGTCTGGCCGCTCGACGGGAGTCTAGTCAACTCCCAGCGAGAGTCAGAAGCTAGAACTCCATCTACACGGCGCCTCTACGCCTCAAGTGGTCAGTCTTCAGTGACTGGTGTTCAGCACGTAACCAGGATCCGGTTTCATGTGACGTGTCCCATGTGCTAACCCTTCTGCAAGAGCTCCTGGATAAGGGGCGCATCCCACACTCAAGGTCTATGTGGCAGCCATCGCGGCGAATCATTCTCTCGAGGCTGGCTGGACTATTGGCAGAAATGACTTGGTCATTATGTTCCTTAGAGGCGCTCGGCAGTTGAATCCTCCTCGCCCTAAGACTATGCCAACTTGGGACTTGTCCATAGTCCTGGGGACTCCCAAGGGCCCTCCCTTTGAGCCGCTTCAAACAGCCGGTTTAAGGGTCATGACTCTCAAAACCGCTCTGCTTTTGGCCCTAGCGTCCGTCAAGCGAGTAGGTGACTTGTAAGCCCTGTCTGTCAGTGCTTCCTGTCTTGAGTTTGGACACAATGACTGTAAGTCGTTCTTCAGCCGCTCAGCGGCTATGTACCAAAGGTGGTCTCAACTCCGTTTAGAGCCCAGGTTATCTCCCTTCTAGCCCTCCCCGTTGCGGATGGTGAACAGGGACCTAACTTGTTGTGCCCAGTCCGGGCATTACGAGTGCACTTTGAGCATTCTAAGTCTTTTAGACAAACAGAGCAGCTCTTTGTGTGCTTTGGAGGCCGCTCTAAAGGGCTGCCGGTCACAAAGCAAAGACTATCGCACTGGATAGTAGATGCTATCGCCCTGGTTTAGGCCTCAGCAGGCGTGCAATGCCCTATAGGTGTGAGGGCCCATTCCACCAGAGAAATGGCCTCCTCCTGGGCCTGGTCCAGTGGAATCTCTATTGGGGAGATTTGTGCAGACGCCGGCTGGTCGTCGCTGTCTACCTTTATTAGATTCTACAGTTTGGACGTTTCTGCCTTGCGCACGGGTGTTATCTGTTTAATGTTTACCCCCCCCCCCCCTCGGGTGGGAAGGATTATGTCAAGCAGACCTCAGGTCATCCTCCGGTCTCTTTGTAGCTCAGGCTTATGGGGCCCTTGCTGAGCGTGCCTAGGCTGAGCTTGCGGAGCAGGCTTAGTTCTGCATCTGCTTCTAGCACGGCGTTACTGGATGCGTTCCCCATAAGCAGTCGTCAAATGACGATGCGACGGGAGTTATCTTTCCATAGGGAATGCTCCGGTTACTTACGTAACCTCGGTTCCCTGAGATAAGGGAATGAGCGTTGCGTAACTGGGTGTGCTATAGCTACACGCGAAACGATGGCTGTCGCTTCAGTCGTTGATTCTGATGAAATGGCGCGCTGGGCCGACTCCTGTAGCAGTCGGCTCCGCCCCTTCTGGCGGGCTTGAGCGCCATTGGTTTGTGCAGCTACACAAACGTTAACAAATCAGGCTTCAGTAACAGAATAATCAGGAGTTTCCCCATAAGCAGTCGTCAAATGACGACGCAACACTCGTTCCCTTATCTCAGGGAACTGAGGTTACGTGAGTAACCGCAGCGTTTTATTGTCCTGTCAGCGATATTATAATATATTTGTGATTCTTTTGAGACTCTAAACTTGGAACTCCACAGGCAAAAGTCAACGTGGGCTACAAGCCACAAAGATCTTTGCTTATTTATTTCTGTCATGCCTGTTAAATATGTACATGTATGTATAATATGACCAAACTGTGTCTGATGTATCCGTCTCTCTTTCTTTCAGCTATGTCTAGCTACCTCTTCATTGTGAAGTATGAATTACCTCTGGTTATTCAGGCTTTCCTTGGCCTTCAGCACAGCAGTGGGTGAGAAAACAATCATCTGCTTATCCCTGTGTTTTCTTAATGAGTCTAATTTAATCTAGCAAAGAATTAGATAACATTTTTGGGTCATCCAAGGTAACTGCTAGAACATTACACCCCTCGGAGCAATTGTTGTTGAAATACATAAATATTTGTTCCTTGCAGAACGTGAGATGGCTGATTTTTCACCTTAACTTATTCTCTCTTTTTTGAAGTGAGTGGTTCCTGAATGGCAACTATCTGATCATCATTGTGTCCATTGTCATCATCTTGCCCCTTGCCCTGATGAGACAACTTGGTAAGCCATTCTGCTCTGTGTTTGTTGTGAATCCATCCTTTTCTCATCCCTTCTATTTGCTTGTCACATTGCCAGTGTTCATAATATTGTCCTCTCACAATCTACTTTGCTCATACACACATTTAAAAGGATCCGTTGCTTTTTATGTACAATCCTAAAGTAGAATCCACAGTGATTTTATGATGTCTTAAAGAACATTTAGTGGCAGGTTTTGGAATAATTGGAAAATTTTCAGATCTGTTGTAAATGTGGTAAATGATTTCTGTTGAAAGCACTGATTTGTAACCCTAAACAAATTGAAACAACCGCAGTGAACTGGTGACAGAATCAAGTCAAGTGAAATTGATTTGTATAGCGCTGTATTTTTATCCACAGCAGCCTTACAGAAAAAATATCTTAACCTTTACAATATTTTAATGTATCTTCATGCCTTATAGTCCCATATTAGCTGAATAGTGCTAGGTGATAATATAATATAATATACACATTTTGTGGAATATTGTCTGTTTTTTATTTTTTTGTTGCAGGGTACTTGGGTTACACCAGTGGCTTCTCTCTGACATGTATGGTTTTCTTCCTGATCTCAGTAAGTTCACTTAATGCTATGGTCTGTGTGTGGCTTTTTGTGAAAGATCAAAAGATCACTCAAAACATTGCTACTTCTCTTATGACACTCTTCAATATTTCTGGCTCTCTTTCTCCTTGTCTCGTTTTTGGCTTTCGTCATCTCCTGTTTGTCATTTTAACTTCACGTTTGTGTTCCTTAGGTCATCTATAAGAAGTTCAACATCCCTTGTCCTTTTGATGGTTTCACTAACCACACTGCTGAAAACATATCTATTGATGGTGAATGTGAAGCCAAATACTTCACTATCAACCAGCAGGTCAGGAACTGTCCTTATCATTGCAAAAATCTATTCAGGAAGTTTATTTCTAAGTACCATGTTTAACGCTTTACGACCTCCACCCCAGGTCAGACAAGCTATTGCCATTACAGCTCAAAATAGACAGGAAATGCTTAGTACGTAGATGGAAATAAAGTCACCAAGCAACTACTAATTTCTGTATGATGACACAGGTGTGAGACCGCCTTCACTGTATGAGATCAGGAATGGCCTTGTGTAATTTCAGTTACTTTGGTTGTTTTGCAGACAGCCTACACGGTTCCCATCTTGGCCTTCGCTTTTGTATGCCACCCTGAGGTGCTGCCGATCTACACCGAGCTGCGCAAGTATGTTCAGAAAACACATGCTCTCTATGAAAATATTCATGATCACTAATAATAATGGTGGTCACTGTTTGAACCCAAACCAATTTTTATTTCTTTTGACAGACACTTATATATCAATTATAATATACACTACCATTCAAAACTTTGGGTTTTAAAACTTTTAAATGGTGTAAAGACATTAGGTGTTTAAAAGGAAAAGTCTCTATTATTTTGTTGCAAAAAGAGAGACATGAGTCAAAAATAAATCTCCTTTTATGACTGTTGTTTTGACACTTCTAGTCCCACAAAGAGACGCATGCAGGCCATTGCCAACGTGTCCATCCTGGGGATGTTTGTCATGTATCTGCTCACTGCCATCTTTGGCTACCTCACCTTTTATTGTAAGCACTCTGGATTTTAAATTAAAAATTATGTCTAATGCTGCAAGCGAGGCATCACTGATGCTATCTGGCTACAGGCTAGACTCATGCTTTTCTCTGCCATAGTAGTTTCAAAATAATGAAGTTTTGGTTTAGCTTGTACAAATAAAAGAACTTGTATCTGTTTACTTGTGTAATTTAAGCACAGCCTGGAAATAATAGCAATCTCAATATTTATTAATCTCTCTCAGTAAACACAGAGGCAGAACTTCTACACACCTACAGCAAGGTGGATCCTCTGGACACGCTCATCCTGTGTGTGCGTCTGGCCGTGCTGGTGGCTGTGACACTAACTGTTCCTGTCGTGCTCTTCCCGGTAATGAGACTCTTTATTGACAGAGTTATATGGTGACATCCGACTAGCTTTCCTGGTTTGATATCTCTGAAAAGACAAAACCATGATGTAACATATCGTCAAAATGTAAAGAGATACTCCACACAAAAATGATACTCGACTGTCTTTCTTCAGATGAACATAAAGATTTTTAGAAAAAAAAAAAAACTAATTTTGTTAGAGCATATACTGCAATAGTGCAAGAAACACAAGAGTTGATGCTTCAAAAACCACACAAACACACAAAAGTTGATAAAACACTGTCTTCTGAAGCGAAATGATAGAAATGTGTGAGACAAATACAAATATTTTCAACTTTTTGGACTATAATCCAGCACTTCCAGCCAACTGTCATATACTTGGTTCATGAGAGCTTGGAAAGTCACTACGTCAGCACTTTCACACAATGTGCTTAAATCACAATGTGGTCATGCTTACGTCAAGCGTGAACTCATGAACCCATGTAAGACAGTTGGCCGGAAACAGTGGTTTACAGATTAAGAAATTTGAAAAATTACTTAACTGGGGTGTAAAATATAACGTCAGAGTGTCCCTTTAATGTTAAAAGATTCAGTAAACAGTTTTTGAACATTTAAATTGTTTAAATTTCTTTGTTGTACTGTATTTTCAGATTCGCAGAGCCCTTCTTCAGCTTCTATTCCCTGATAAGCCCTTCCATTGGGTGCGTCACATCTCTATTGCATTGTGTCTCCTTTTCGTAGCCAATCTGCTTGTCATTTTTGTGCCCAACATTCGTGACATTTTCGGCATCATTGGTGAGTAAATGATGAAAATTGTAGACACGCACCTAAAGAAATTACCAGTGCTTGCAATGCAGCAAAAAACATTACTGTAGTTTCAGTTTAGTTGCAAGATATTCTAATAAGCATCAAAATACTATCACACATAAGTATGGGGTAAAATAATAAATTTGTAATTCTAATAAACAGTTTTTTATCGGCACCTTTCAGTATCTAATAAATTCATGTTCATTTAAAAATATTTCTTCTGTTGAGCTCTTTTCATTGGCGGCTATAAATGGTTAGATGTATGCTAGGAAAACAAGACCAGTTACAAATCAGCGTGCAGGTATTACAATGATGTAATCACTGGTGCATTTTGAATGCTGGTCTATCAATGTATGTCAAGAGGTGCGGTCACATTTACTGTTTACTGCAAATTTTCATGAGCGAAATCCAGTCATTTCAATAGCAATCTATGCAATTTGGAATTTTGTGTAAGGGAAGATTTTCTACACTTCACAACAGGTTCAGGTTGGTCACAAAAATTTGCTGCACTGACCAACAGGAAGTTGCTTGACTTGAAAATGACTTCTGTTTAAGCTGTGCTACCTACATCTCTTTGACTACTGACACTATTGACAGTTAGCAAATGGATCTTTATTGCCAAAATTTTGCTAATGTGACCACACCTCAAGCTTAAATGTCTTGTATAAGTGTCATTCATTTTTTGTTCATTTCATAGGTGCAACCTCTGCTCCGAGCTTGATCTTCATTCTCCCGGGTCTTTTTTACATCCGTATCGTTTCCACTGAACCAATGAACTCAAGACCAAAAATTCAGGCATGTCTTAAAATTTCTCTACATTTTGAATCAATATAAGATTCAAATGAATCAAAAGAGAATGTGATTCTGTTATGGTTACTTAATAGTCAGATGTTCGTAGTCATCAAAGGCTCCTGCACTTGTGTTTCAGGCTGCCTGCTTCACTGCTCTGGGTTTCATCTTTATGAGCATGAGTTTGACGTTCATCACACTGGATTGGGTCTATGGAGAGAATCGAAGTGGAGGAGGTCACTGATCTTCAACCACAATACTGTAAGGGTCCAAAAGCCTTCTTAGAAGAACATCACCACCCCTCTCCTGAACTTGAGAGAAACCAAAACATCACTTAGGCTGGACCCAACTCACCTCAGATCTGTTTTCCCACTGAGTAAGGAAAGGACTGATGTCCTGCCATCTTTAAAATAAAAATGGATAAAAATCCTATGATGTTTCATGGTGGAGGACTTCTGGGGGACACAGAAATGTCATGCCATTTTGTGGCTGTTTCTAAAAACAGGCCTCGTAACGATAAATGTTGCTTGTGTTGGAGATGGAAGTCCGCTAGATAGCTTTAAAATAACGCCAAAAGATACAGCAGAAGCCAAAATAAATGACTGGAGAGGTTTGTTTTGTCTGATGGAGACCAGGAAACAATCAAGTTTGTCACATATCACATGTTCTGTTGTCCCCATCAAATGAAAGCCATAGTCCCAGAGTGCAATACTAGGGAATTTGAAACATATTTTCCAGCTTCAATCTGTTTGTCAAAAAATGTTGCTCATGATAAGAAAATTCAACATCATCTCAGAACATCTGCAGACCTGAACTGATTATGTCAGCTTCTGTTATATCCGAGAAAAAAATTGCTGAATTTGTGAAATTGACCACAGTTGGTCCTGAAATATTGTGTGATATAAACTGCACTACAATTGAAAACAGACAATCAGCTTTACACCGTTTCAGGGGTTTTTTCTGATGGATATCATATATTATGTCAAACAAATATGAGGTACGTACAGTTGCAGTATTTTGTGGTGCAGTGGGGTGGAATGCCATCTGTCGTGAGGAATAGGTGAATAACTATGGTTAAGGTGCTTAATTACATTGCTGTGATGCATCTAATGATGCAAACGAAGCATAACCTGTGAATTCAGTGATTCATGCCATATTCCCATTGATCTGTCACAATCCAAGGAAGTGATGGAAAAGTAATTGTATAGGGTTGACAAATTTGCAAAGGAAAAACTGTATTAAATAGGACATTTTAAATAGGAATTTTCACAGATTTTTAGACCCAAAACATTAAACAACAAAAGGAGCAATGACTCTGCATGTCATTAAATGACATCTTTTCCTCCTGGTCCCCTGTACACTGTGAGACAATGCAATTCTTGAAAGTGAAAATTTTAGTGTACACCCACTCACAGTATCAGACCAATGCTAATAACATTAAAGGATGGCAATCCCCCTCCTCTTCAAGTTCCCACTGTCCTGCAATGCCTATTTATTCTATTTTAGGGGAAAGAAATACATTGTTTCAATGACTTTGTGTTTGTTAGTTAATTAGAAAACAGGTGCCAAAACTGTATGAGGTTAAAAATCAACAGTTCCAATGTGAAACAAACGCACCAAAGAGAGCTAGCAGTTGAACAAGTGCCTTTTTCTACTGCTTTTACATTTGTTCATTGGTTTACTGAACTGACCTTTGACTTTGTCATACTTGCCATTTTCAATAAAGATTGTGTGGTCAGTATTAAAAAGTGCAACATGTATGTATTTATTTTTTGTGTACCCCTGTGAGGACAATGACATTTATAATGTCTGTTTATTGAATACCAAGTATTGACTTCTTATTGATTATTCCTTTACTTATTTTTCCTATTACCTCTTTATGTTTAACATGTAAAAAATGTTTTAAATAACTTTTCTTTTTTAAAAAATAAGGTAATTCTAATATAATAATAAAAATAAAATATGAATACATTATAAATATTCAAGGAGTTACATTTTACTTAAGTGTACTGTTTAATTACTATATATACTGTGTGTGTGTGTGTGTGTGTGTGTGTGTGTGTATATATATATATATATATAGATATAGATATAGATAGATAGATAGATAGATATACCTTATATGAGTGGAGGAGGATGTACAAGGCGCTCCTCCTTTCTAATGTGTGCGAAGGAACACGTGCCTGTCCACGACATTCTGAGACCAGATCTGCACAGTGGTTTTGTTCTTCCTGTTCTCTTTAGCTGTGCTGCATTTACATCAGATTACAGAACACAGAAGCAACAGTTCCTTCGAACCATTTGCCTGTTCTAAAAAGGCTTCAGGCAGGTACTGTGGGCCAAGCAGGGGCTCCAGGCGTGGAGTCCCAAAATCTGAGTGTCCATTTTATCAAGGAGAGATGAACAGAGGAAAAGCCATGGGGCAGGAGAACGTGCCCAGTTCTCTCCTCAGCAGCCAGGAGAATGAACGCCTGCTAGAGCTGCTGGGAAGGAGATGTGTGGTGAGTGAAGTCACTTTGATTAGAAGGCCAATCATAGACGAGCATTTTGTCCCACAGAGGATGTTTTGGGGATATACATCAAACGGGTATAAAAGAGAAACTCCTGAAAGGAGAGGCAAGGTGCAGAGGTTACAGATGAGATTGGAGCTTTTACTGTTGATGTCAATTAAAGGTCAAAGTGAGACTCAGCTTTTCAAGTTGTTTCGTTGTCTGTGCGCGAAATGAAAAAGATGAAGAGACTGCATAGAAAACATGTCAGTGACAACCCGTGACAGAATATGCTGTAAAAGCCAAAGTATTTAATCCAACATGAATTAATTTTGCAATTAGTTCCACCTAGGAAAACTTACTTCATAAAACATCATAATTTCTTCAGAATGAACATTTCACAACATTGTTAACCTGTCTGCAGTGACGACTGATGTATATAACGGCAAAGTTTAACTGGAGAGTGACAGGAAATGCTGTTTGAGGCCACTTCCTGTTGTAGAGGATGCTTTTGTCTTTGCTTTAGTTTTCGTTGTAATACTTCACTCATTAATCTTTTATTAATGCACTTTTATGTCAGTTTATTGTGTTTGTGTGTGTGTGTGTGTGTGTGCAGAACATGGCCACAGCGGTTGTTCAGTTGTACATGGCTCTTCCTCACAGTCCAACCCAATGGAGTCTCCAACATACAGGAGTTGTGTGTTTCATTAAGGACAATCCTAAACGTTCATACTACATCCGGCTATATGACATAATGGTTAGAAATTCAGATTTTAATCTGTTGTGCAAAAAAACCTACATACCTACTCTTTACTTCATCAGAATTGTTATGCAGAATGTTTATGCATCTAACATCTTTTCAGATCTCTGAGATTATATATTAGCCCAGGATGATGAATTAATTTATACTGCCTCCTGCTAGCATGACCAAACTTGACCTGTGGCCAAGCAGGCTAAAATTAAATAAAGATGCACTTCTGCTTTGAGTTATGAGTCACAGCAGCTCAACTCAGCTCATTAAGTCATGGTGTGGTAGCACCATTTAGACTTTGATAATATTTGTGCGCTTTAATGTTATTTATTTATTTTCAGGAAGGGAAAATGGTTTGGGAGCAGGAGCTGTATAATCAGATGACATATTGCTGTCCAATGAAGTTCTTCCACACTTTTGCAGCTGATGTGGGTACAGACCCTTTAAAAATCTCAATTCAAGCCAAAACTCAACACTGTCCAACATGTCTAAATAATTGCTTGAATTAAGCTCAGAAATGTCTACTTTAAGTTTTTACTTTACGTCAAATTGTGTCATGTTTTCACTGGAAAATCTAAATCTTACAATATGAGAGATTTAATATATTTGAATGCACTTGTGTCTCAGGACTGTCAAGTAGGTTTGAACTTTGCCAGTGAGACAGAAGCAGAATTTTTCAGAAACATCACTGTGGAGAAGATTAATCAGAGATCCAATCGCCAGGGTCAGTTACTATCATTCGCTTTCATATTTTATACGAATTTTGCTAGGCTCATTACCAATTAATCCTCACATGTAATAAGTATCTCTTTATGCCTTTTTTTATACATGCATATTTAGAAAAAAAACAGCATGCTCCGTCTGAAGGTATGTGTCCACAAGTTTAAACACACACTTAGTATTAACTGTTAGATTAGCATTTTAAGGCTGGTTTTATTTTGATTAACAGATAACCGGGCACTACAACAAACCCCTCCAACAAATGGTGAGTCACTTTTGAACGTTTTAAACACTTCATGCAGAAGTGTCAATTCTGTTATTATTACTCACCCTCACCTCCAAACTTTTTTTTTCTGTGGAAATCAAAAGAAGAGTGTTTTTTTTCTTATGTAATGAAATTCGATGGTATCCAATGTTGTTTTAGACAATGTTTGTTCTTCAGCAGAAGAATGAAAGTTAATTTTTGGGTGAAATGTCCCTTTAACTTATCCTGCAGTTATCACGTGGTCTAACGCATTGATAAATGCAAGTGTTTAACCTATATATGTTCAATAACCAGGTCCAGTTTCACAGCCAAGTGTTATGGCCACAGTGGACATCCAGAACCCAGATATTGTGGCATCAAGGTACCGCTCCACCCCAGTGCCGACCCCCGCACCAGCCTCACTCTCCATAGGCAAAAAGGACAAAAAGGGAAAGAAGAAAGGCCCAAAGCTCACTAAGGCAGATATTGGAGCTCCTAGTGGATTCAAGTAAGAGTATTTTCCCATAAGTTGGACACTCAGCTTGGGTTTTGTTTCATTTGTTTAACATGATGCTGACTGTGACTCTTATTCCTCTTCAGACATATCACTCATGTTGGGTGGGATCCAAACTCTGGTTTTGATGTAAGAAATGTCCTTTTTCCTTAAAAATGCATAAAGCAAATTTACATCAACATATACTCAATGCTTATTCTAATTGCTAAGTTAAAAAGTAACATACCTGTATATATGAACACTGACTTTGGCCCCTCTAGACCAACAATCTTGACCCTGACCTGAAGAAACTGTTCAGCAGTGCTGGTATCAGTGATGCCCAGCTGGCAGACAAAGAAACATCTAAGCTCATCTATGACTTCATCGAGCAATCTGGAGGCCTGGATGCTGTAAAAGAGGAAATGAGGAAACAGGGTGAGCTTATTCAAAAATTTAAATGTACTAAATTCTGTTTGGACTATTTGTACATTTTATTTGGATAATTTCACTTTGATAAGATCCTTAATGTCAGCATGACATGGAAATTCAGATCTATTTTCTAAATGCATCTTTTGTATCTTATTGTGAGCCAATAATCCATGCATACTTTATTTTTCATTTTGAGCTCATAATTTTTTATCAAAATGTCTTAACTTGATCTTCCGATGAAAATAACAGACTGCATACCCCCTGCCCCTTTCTCACAATTGACCACAAACTCACATTCAGATATGCCTCCATCCAATCAACAACTAATTAATAGAACCAAGTCCCGGTACTTTTTTTTTTCATTTTCATTTGTGACCCTGGACCACAAAACCAGTCTTAAGTTGCACAGGTATATTTGTAGCAATAGCCAAAAATACATTGTATGGGTCAAAATTATAAATTTTTCTTTTATGCCAAAAATCATTAGTATATAAAGTAAAGATCATGTTCCATGAAGATATTTTGTAAATTTCCTACCATAAATATATCAAAACTTAATTTTTGATTAGTAATATGCATTGCTAAGACCTTCATTTGGACAACTATAAAGGTGATTTTGATTTTTTTGCACCCTCAGATTCCAGATATTCAAATAGTTGTATCTCGGCCAAATATTGTCCTATCCCAACAAACCATACATCAATGGGAAGCTTATTTATTCAGCTTTCAGATGATGTATAAATCTCTATTTCAGAAAACTGACCCTTATGACTGGTTTTGTGGTCCAGGGTCACATTTGACTTTAATGATGTTTGTTGCCCAGGAGGTCCTCATTCTGCCCCTGCACCTCCTCCACCTCGCGGCGGGCTTCCTCCAGTCCCAGGTCCACCTGGACGTCCCCCACTACCTGCACGCAGCCCTGGACCCCCGCATCGCGGTCCACCACCACCTGCACCACCTGGAGGCCGTTCTGGGGCTCCACCCCCTATGCCATCTTCTCTCCCGCCACCACCACTCCCCAGCTACAGTCACAAGCCACCTCCGCCACCTATGGGTGGAGGTGCACCGCCTCCACCTCCGCCCCCACCTCCTCCTCCACCGCCACCTTCTTCAGCCAGTAACTTCCCCAGTAGCCCTGGCAGCTCAGCTCCACCTCCTCCTCCCTCTGGTGGTGGAGGATGCGGAACCTTAATGGAGGAAATTCGCCGTGGACGTATGCTAAAGAATGTACGTGAGACACAAATGCAATGATTTTTGTTTAAACATTTCTATAAGCATTAAGGGCTGCATTCAGAATAAGGACGATAACTAAAGTTAAAGGGGTGGTTGACTGTTTTTTTTTCTAGGCTTGACTGTGTTAATGGGGTGCAGTCTAACGTGTTCATGCTTCGTTTTTCAAAAAACGCATTATTTCTCACACAATTTACCTTTAATTTACCTTTATTATACACCGCTCGGCCCCTTCTCTGATAAACGATCCGATTATTTCCTGGTTTTATGAAGCCCCTCCCTCAGAAATACGGGATTGGTTAGGTGGTGCAGTGTATTGTGATTGGCTAAACCACCTCTAGTGTGTGTCTAAACGTCCCACCCCTCAGCTCAGTGGCATGTACTCCGGTTGTATTGTAAACAATGGCGTCGTCTATATTTCTTATCAATTTGAGCCCGATTGAGAAACAGAGGATATTAGTGAAGAGGATTGCACAGAACCTGTGCAACCACGGCTCTTAATGGTATGTTTTTTTGTTTGTTGTCTCATACTTTTAGATACGCTGTTATTTGTAAATGCTTAGAATTGTTAGAAGACAGAATCACGATTTATATATGATTGTTACGTGCACCCCTAGTTCCCTTTTGATTCGGTCACTCTACATTGCTATGGGAAATAACCCTTTCCTCAAATACTACTGAAGCCTTATTGAATCACGCCAGTGAAACTGGCCAATGGCGTTCAAGCATGCGAAATATGAGCGGGAGTCCCACTCTATATAAGGCAGCGCTTGTACGTCATCCATTCAGAATCTTTTCCTTCAGCCGATCTTCTACGAGAAGCAAGAAGCCTATCAAGAAAGAACTACTCACTGTGATCAACACGCTGCAGCAGACACACCTTCTCTTCCCCTGCTGTGTTCCGGTGAGCTTCGGATTCGGACAAGGATGACTCGCGATTGCCTCTCCTGCGCGGAGCCAACTGAATCTTCTGATGGCCATGAATCGTGTGTCTTCTGCCTGGGTCGCGCCCTCGCAGAGGTGGTGCTTGGGGGGTCAGACTGCCCCCGCTGCCGAGATATGAGTCTCCGGACTCTCAGGCTCCATGTGGCCATCGTCCAAGGCGATGAACTCACCCAACTAACTCTGCCGCGCTCTTCCTCTGCAGCCTCTTTCGAGCCAAGGAGGAAAGTGCCGTGAGCTTCTGATGTGGATCTGTCAGGGTCAGGTGACGAGCCCGCGCCGCCTCAGTGCCCACACGCTCCTCAACCCCCTGCTGCAGGTCCTCTTCCAGTGCGCTTCATGACCGCTGATCTCCACCCCTCCCCCGACGCTCAAGATGTGCTGTCCTTCGGTGCCATGGAGGGCGCTGAAGAGGAGTATGATGCCATTTTGGTGGCAGCGTCTGCGTGAAAGGAGTGGTCTAACAGCCCACTGGATTACACTGCGCCCCACGGCAGCGACGCGGGGGACCTCCATCAAAGTTATGTCGAGCTCCTAAGCGTCCTGTCCAAGGCAGTTGATGAGCTCGGTTTGGAGTGGGCGCCTCCTGCCGAGCCGGCCAGAAGCCGTCTGGACGAGTGGTACCTCCAGTCGGATCGCGGCCGAAAGGACACCCCGCGGAGACCCGGCCCCTTTTTCCCTGAGGTGCACGACGAGATAACAAAGTCACGGAACGCACCGCTCACCAGTCAGTTGCACAACCCGGGATCCTCCCTCCTGTCTTCTGTGGACGGCACTGACCAAGTGGCGATCGACCGCAATATGGGGAATCTTGTGGTGCTAGTTCGTCACCTGTGGCTTACTCTGATCGAGTTAAAGGACTCAGAGAAAACGGCCCTTCTGGACGCTCCCATGAATCCCTCAGGTCTCTTCGGAGCAGCGGTAGAGACGTTCACGGAGCGCTTCGTTGAAGCGCAGAAGCAGTTGAAGGCCATTAGCCACTTCCTTCCAAAGCGCGCTGGCGCGAATTCTCCTGCGCGTTCCCGCTCCTCCTCAGCGCAGCGCGCGGGAAGACCGCACGCCTCTTCTGCTGCTGTTCGGCACGAACATGAGCCTGCGGTGAGATCAAGACAGCCGTGGCCGAAGCGCCGTCAGGGCTCGAAGGGCCAGAGACCCTGCCCTGACAGAGACGGCAGGCGACCGGCACCGGAATCAAAGCCGCGTTCCTGATGCTGTCTCTCGGAGGAGGAAAGCTGCAGCCAGCGCCGAAGATGAGCCACTGAAGAAGTCCACTCGCTCCGCTGTGTGTGCTCACCACGCCCCCCTGCCTGATGCGGGTGGCGAGAGCAATTGTCATGTTTGTGTTTTGACTGTTCCACTATGCAGTGCAATAAAGTCGAAAAACATACAAAACTCACCTCAATATCAGGGCAATTTTCCTCCTCTCACTCCTCGCTCCCCCATCACTCACTCTCACACTCGTGTGGTACTAAACTCCCCGCCCCCCAACGGCGAGTTATCCCTCACAGTGTGCAGTCCGCCTCGCCCGCTGTCACAGTTCACAGAAGCGTGGCAGGCACTACCAAGGGTATCAGAGTGGGTAATGAAATCAATAAAGAACGGCTACACGCTTCAGTTCTTCCACAGACCGTCCTGTTTCAACGGTGAGTGGGAGTGGAATGCCTCAGTTCTGTGAGAGGAAATACACAATCTTCTCGCAAAGCGTGCTGTAGAGACAGTGCCCCTCACAGACCACGAGAGCGGCTTCTACAGTCATTATTTTCTGGTGCCAAAGAAAGACGGCGGACTCCACCCAATCTTGGACCCGAGACCACAGAATCGCGTGCTTTCGAAGCGCTCGTTCAAAATGATTACGCTGAGACAAATCCTCTCACACATCAGACCGGGAGATTGGTTTATCTCCGTTGATTTAAAGGATGCTTATTTTCACATTCAGGTAGCCCCCCACCACAAGCGCTTCCTGAGATTTGCATTCGAGGGGGTAGCGTACCAATTCACGGTCCTGCCCTTCGGTTTATCCCTGGCCCCTCGTACATTTACGAAATGCATGGATGCTGCTCTCTCTCCTCTGAAGCAGAGCGGAATGCGCTTCCTGAACTATCTCGACGATTGGCTAGTCTTAGCCCAATCAGAGAGCGCGCTGCTCAGCGACAAGCTCAGACTCCTCGCAGGATCATGGAGCCTTCATGTCTGGCCGCTCGACAGAGCTTGCCAGTAACAGATGCACTTCCCCAGCGCGTGTTGAACACTGTCTATGAGGCTAGGGCTCCTTCCACAAGGCATCTTTACGCACATAAATGGAGAGTTTTTACAAGTTGGTTTGTATCGCGGGGTGAAGACCCATTCAACTGCCCAATACCAATAATTCTTGCCTTCCTTCAAGAGCGATTTGATAGTGGTTGTATGCCATCCACATTGAAAGTGTATGTGGTCGCTATAACAGCCTTTCACGCGCACATAGAAAATCACCCAATCGGCAGAAATGAACTGATCATACGATTTTTATAAGGAGCAAGAAGGCTGAACCCTCCTCGCCCTTCCACTCTACCCACTTGGGACTTGGCGCTTGTGCTTGACGCTCTCACGAGACCCCCGTTCGAGCCCATACAATCAGTAAGCTTGCGAGCGCTCTCTCTCGAGACACCGCTCTTGCTCGCGCTGGGCTCTGTTAAGCGAGTTGGTGACCTCCAGGCGCTTTCAATTGACAACTCATGTATTGAATTCGGGCCAGGTGATTGCAGACTCACCTTGAAGCCTAGAAAAGGTTATGTGCCTAAAGTGCTTTCAACTCCATTTAAAGCGCAGGTCATAACACCATCTACTTTCCACCCCGAAACACCGGCCCGGGGCGGAGCCGCTTAATTCACTCCTGCTGTGCCCTGTACGTGCGGTGCACACTTATATCGAGCACTCTAGACAGTTCAGACTCTCGGAGCAGCTATTTGTATGATTTGAAAGATGCACAAAAGGCCTGCCTGTGTCCAAGCAAAGGCTGTCACACTGGATCGTCAATCCAATTGCTTTGACTTATAGCTCTAAGGGCGTGGAATGTCCTATAGGGGTTCGGGCCCACTCAACCCACGGACTCGCGCCCTCGGCAAATGGCATATCTATTCAGGACATTTGTATGGCGGCAGGCTGGTCGTCACCCAGCACTTTTGCGAGGTTTTATAACTTAGATGTGTTGTCGCTTGCCTCACATGTGCTGTCAGTGCGAGCAGCGCACGCGCCTACTCAGCCTCAGTTATGATCTGAGATGCATACCTCAGTGGTTTCGCCTAGGTTGTATACACCCCTGTATTGACGCACCACTAATTCAATGCTGTCCCTATCAGTTTATCACATTGTTATGATATAGTTCATCACGTCTTTTAGGACGTGATCACCATCATACTCTGCTTATTGAGCACCGGTACGGGCATTGCATCATAACACACGATTTCACTGAAGTTAAACAATTTCAACTAATCTATATGTGAAAGCCCCGAAGCCGCCACCATTTCACATTCTCTGTTTCACCGGAGTTAACTCCACCCCTGGTGTGACTAGACGATGCCGCGCCCCCCCTTGACTTTTACATGGTTTCTACTAGGTCCCGTAGACCTGAGCTGTGTTTACCAAGAGCGCCAATTTCATTGCTGCTCTCATTACGACTCCGAATGTGAAACTTGACATACTTTGTCGAGCCAGGCTCCATCGCTGTGACACGGCGGGATTTTATATGTTCCCATAGCAATGTAAAGTGACCGAATCGAAAGGGAACGCTCTCGGTTACTTACGTAACCTCGGTTCCCTGAGATGAGGGAACGAGACATTGCTCTTATTGCTGTGTCAGGATCTTAGAATGCCAAGTTGCTTCAGTCAAGATTCTGAAAGGATGACGTACAAGCGCTGCCTTATGTAGGCCACATTCACACAGCAGCAGAATACGGTTGTCAGTCCTGTATTTGAGTCCTTAATATGGTTATGTTCACACACAGTTCGGTTATTTACGGGCATGACAACCGCATTCTGTAACCGAACTCACACCTTTAAAATTTCAGGACTCACAACTGCATTCTCGGAACACACGCGCTGTGTGAACGGAACAGGACTGGATAACTAGTTGTCTGTCACATCATACAGCGCGAGAGAGAGCCGCTCTGCCTCACAAAAGCACGTCTACCGCATGTTACGTGTTTTCATGTGTGGTTTCGGTAACTTACAGTGACCGAGAAATGAGCTGCGTGTCAACTGAAAGTTTTAGATCCAGTCAGTTTTCCACCAGAGCCGCTCCCATCAGTTTTTTGTTCTGCACGCTACAGATGCTCCGCACCCAAATATAAAAGCTGCTGTCGGTTAATGAAGATTTGACAGAAGAACTCGCGGCTCGATTGGACTCTTGTCGTGTCAGAAAGTGATAAGACTTTCAGTTTTATGGACGTCGCCATCTTTGATTTTACTTTGGTCACTGTTGCTATGGTTACCGGTAAGGAATACGGGCTTGACTCCGGTTGCACATTCATACAGACAGAATTCTAAACACAACTGTAAGCGGCTGTGTGAACGGGACATTTCGAGACTCATACCTATCAAGAAAATGCGGTTGTCAATCCCAAAAACTGACAGTGTGAACGTAGCCATAGAGTGGGATTACTGCTCATATTTCACGCGCTTGAACGCCATTGGCCAGTTTCACTGGCGTGATTCAATAGGGTTTCAGTAGTATTTGAGGAAAGGGTATTTCCATAGCAATGTCTTGTTCCCTCATCTCAGGGAACCGAGGTTACATAAGTAACTGAGAGTGTTTTCTTCCTCTTCTCTAAAGCAGTGCAGCATGACCTCACCCCCTTTGTTGTGTGTTCCCTTTGGGCAGGGTTCGTGATATAACGGACCCAGGAAGTAACTCATTAAACTGCCAGAACTTTAAAAGATGATATCTCCGTTTGCATTGAACTTTCAGCGCTGCAACTTTGCAGATATTGTTTATGCTCAAACAGCAACATTACACAACCTTTAAATCAACCACCCCTTTAAAATAATAATTACTCATTCTCTGAGAATAGAGAAGTTCACATCATGGCTATAATGATAGCAATACAGAGGAACAATGCACTTTCAGAATTATTTTCTACATTATGGTGCATAGGCCAAGTTAAATTTATCTTTATAGTTACTATTCTACAAATCTATATTTTATTCTTGGTTTGAATGGGCTTTTTACTGTGCTTTGTTGGGTATATTTTTTAACCACTTTTTATGTGGTGTTTGTGTCAGGTGTCTGAATCCCCAGACCCTAATCCTTCAGCTCAAGATGAATCCTCAGGGGGAATTGTGGGAGCTCTGATGATGGTGATGCAGAAAAGGAGTAAAGTTATCCATTCCTCAGGTAACTAATCTATTATTTTAATAACCACAGGTCATTCAAAACATGGGTTAACAAGATCCTAGATTATGTTTTTCCATATTTCACATTTATAAACCGTGTCTTAATATTCTTATTTGCTGTGTTTAATTGATTGGACGAACACAGTATGCACTCGAGTTGTTTATATAGCGGCTGGTCTCAGGCATTAGTTCGACTTACATTTTTTCTTACTGTGTGTTCCAGTAAGTCCTGGACCATCCATGTAAGAATAAAACGGTCTTTTCTTCACTTATATTAACGGGTTTTCTGTTACTTTTTGACACGTTATTTTCTCCCAAACGCTAAAACGCGCGGCGTGTCTACGTTTCTGCGATTGCGCAAAGCTAATGAATATTTAATAAAACAAGCGCTCTTTAGTTTTATGATTGGTTGGTTGTTTCTACACACACACACACACAAAGCAACTATCAAGATATTACGTGGCACAAAACATCAATAAACAGAAAAGAGTGTATTAAAATATATTTTCAGGTTGCTGCCCCCATATATGCGCGCTATCGATAACTGTAATGGCAGACTTTTATTTCTGTGGCGTGCATGTTTTAGTATATGCATAATCTTTTTATCATTAGATGCAAACAAATACATTTTTTTTCTCTTTCTTTCTTCAGAAGATGAAGAAGATGATGGGGGTGATGACGAAGAAGAAGATGAATGGGATGAATAATGCTTCTCTCTGCTCTTGGTTCACACACTTATGCCATCCGATTCATAAAAATGAGCTGATAAAGCTGATGCTCATTGAAATCATTTCAGCAACAGGCATGAAATCTTCAGGTTATTCCAGATTAAGGTTGCACTGAATGATCTGAAGATCTGCTGTAAATCCAATAAAGCCATACCTAATTTTGATAGACTACTTTTCAAGCCTGTTTTGCTGTGTCTCAGCCTTGTTTCAAAGACTGGTCTGATTTCATCTCCAGCTTTCACTTCACAGTATCTCAGCAGTAGTTCGGTGTGAGTTCATTTAGGAAGAAGGAACTTTAGTTGAGCCAAACCAGGAGTGGTGTTCATCCAAACATAGGACTGCCAAGCTTAACCACAGCTTTATGTTGGATATTTCCTTCTGTGTGCACATATACTTTTGACTCAACAACTGTCTTATTCCAAATCTGTCTCTTTTTTGACTACAAACCCAGTGACGTTTTCTTGTCCAGATAATATTTTTCTCAAGCCATGTACAATGTTCTGTATATCTGTTGGCTTAACAGGACCTCCCCCTACAGGACAAATGTGGAACTAACAATAAAGTTTAAAAAGAGTATTAAACAAATGAATAAGTATTATGACACTTTTGATAGATATGTCAGGTGTTCAGACAGTTAGAACAATAAATAAATAAACGGATATAAACAAAAACAGCAGTTTATTGTTATTCCTTTAAAAAACACCTATTAGGGCTCCCAAATCCCAGAATACCATGATAATAAAATAATATTTATCACAAACAATCACATTAACATGAGCCTACACAAACATCGGTAAATACAAAGAGGAAGTATTTAGGAAGCAACCATATTTAGGAAGTTTCTGTTTAGTTCAACAACCAACACCAAAGGAAAGACACAACAGGACAAAGAAAGTCTATGTGGCATTAATGTTCTTCAGAGAAGTTGTGTCGGATGTCATTCTGCACAATAACATCTCTGTGGAGACGAAAGAAATGTGGTTTGGAATCTAGAATATGTTCTCCACGCTTCAAGACCAGATAACATGTCTCGGGTTAAAACCACAGAGTGTTTCTTTGAGCAATTTTTATACACAGTCATTATAAATATTCCTCCAACATCCAATGAAGAGAAATGGTCTCTTATCCTTTCAAAAAATGACATTAGTGGGCTAGACAAAGTATATGTTCTCAGAAAAAAATTATACAACACGTTTCCCTTGCTTTTGTCCTTTAGTTTGGTGTCAAGTGATATTCCATAGAAAGTGCTTGAAGAGGTAGACATTTCTGACTTAAAACACACTGCAAATATGAGATATTTCATGCCAACTGATAGAAAGAAATTATTTTTCGCCCATATTGTTCCTCAAGAAACCCAAGGTTAATTTAAATGCGTTTCAAATGTTAAAATATATATGTCTATAGGTTAATTGATTATAATTTCTCCAAAAACATCTACCTTTTTCTCCTCAGCATCTCTCTATGTGTCCTGGTCCTGTTAATAAACAATACATACAATGACATTTTCCATCAAAACCGGCCCTGTCTCACCACCAAAGAGCACAACTCACATGAATATGTACACTCTCACAATAAATATGTTGTATGGTGTGGGTGAGAGAGAAAGAGAGAGAAAAAGAGAAAGACAGAGGGTCATGGGAAAGATGAGGAAAGAGAGGAGGTTAGTTTTTAATCCTGACCAGTGACTAGTCAAATACATACATTTTCTATGTACATGTGTCATTGTCACACAACACAAAGCACAGATACTGTGTTCATACACGAGCAAAAAACATGACCACATATCACCATTGACAAACCGTGGAATACAAAATATGTTTTGATTCGATGGATTGAGAGAGAGAATGTTCTTAGTGGTCCGACTATCATCAGAGTCCAGAGTCAAAGATAGAAGAGACCATACTGAAAAACTGTATCTATATACAGCAGTTCAAACCAGGGAAGATCCATTTGCTCATAGTATAGTTGGGGGACAAGCATTTGTTTTACAAGACAAAACAAGAAGATAACTGACTTGTATTTTGGTTGCAATCAAAATTGAAATGTGAAGTACTATCAGGGCTTTTCACATTAATAGCTATCTACGTCTGGTTTCATTGATCACAAGGGAGAAATTCTGATGCATAATCCCTATAAACAATTTTTATTTTTTTGTCATTTTGGTCCACAGTCTTGTCCAAATAAAACATTTAAATTTCCAGGGCAATGATCCAATCATGTTGCAAAGAGCTGCTTGTTCCACTACAAAAAGGAGACAACATATATAATATTTTTAGTACTGGACAAAATATTTTAAAAGTATTTTAAAATACATTTTTAAATTTATTTGTAATCTAATGTCCAATATTGTTATTGCAATGATTTGAAATTCCCAATCTATCTGTATTTTTTTTTTTTTTTCTGAAACAATAAACATGCAAATGATACTGAAATATCACTTTTGGTAGAAACTGCTTTTCCGTTTTAGGCTTTCAAATTTCTATCATGGATCAAAACTAAAATTAAAGCTCAAATGTATGGAGGACTAAAAGTGACACTTAAAAATAAAATGATAGAAAAAAGTTTTCAATTTATTTTTTTATTTTAAAATGATTTATTTCCATTTGAATGTTTATATTATTATATTCATTTTCATTTCAATTGTCACTCCTAGTCATCCATACAAATTGACCTGTTCTTCCAAGGACTTTATTACAGAAAACTCTGAAAAAAAAAATCGCAAATGCCAAGAAAAGTAAAAACTTCAGTGGTCAAAATGATGGCAAGAAATCTTGTGCTATAATTGTAGTGTGCAGATACTTACATCCAGCCCTCTTCAAATGCTCTAGAACATTCCTTCCACAACTATATTTCATGGTCTGGGGGTTTAGAGACGACTGACTGAATCAGCGATCTTTCGATTTCACCCCAAACACCTTTTGAAGCCTCTACAATGTTTTCAAATGTTTCTGATAGTATTTACACTGCAATCATCGGTGTAGTGAATATTAGAATGGAATAGCTTATGATTAACATAAAACAGCAGTAGTTTTGCTGGTGTGGCTGGACATTTTAAGGAATTCATTTAGAAAACTGTGTGGTTTTATTCTAGCTATGGAAGTGAGCACATCACAGCCAGATTTAGATTAGTTAGGGGAGCTAAGTGCATCAAACTGTACCTCAAAATGAAAATCAATCTAGTTCAGACACAGTCTGATACCTCTAATGAATCAATTGAATCAATCTAAACTAATGAATCATTTTATTAATGGACCGAGTTTGACTAGAGGAAGTACATAATGATGGGGCACATGGACGGGACATGGTCAACAGGGTCCCAGGTGCTGTTCCATTCACTGCTCCTGTAGATCCTCCTCTTCCTGTTCTCCTGTGTGTCTGCGGTTGTTGCGTTTGGCTTTGTGTGGCAGGCTTTGTATCTGCTGCCTGTAGGACTGGCAGTACTGGTTGATGAGACGCACTTCAGGCTGTGGGTGGAGCTGGAGAGCAGGTGGGTTGGTCTGAGGGAGAGGGGGCGGCGGTGGAGGGTGGTGATGGGAATGGTGGCGGCGGTGCTCTGGTTCTATCGGGACATCCGACTCGGTCAGCGCCTCCACGATCTCGCGGTCCAGGATCCGCAGGGAGATGCGTGCCACAGTGTGTTTGAAGTTGTTCTCGGTTGCCAGGCAGTGGTAAAGGCCGGCATCCGATTGGGTGAGAGATTTCAGCAGGATGCCATGACCGGTCTTCAAGACATCTTTGTCTCGACTGAGCTGAAAAGGAAAAGGAGTCATTTATGCCTTTTAAATTAATGATACAAAACACAAAAGATGAATTTTGAAGCATGTTTCAACTGCTTTTGTCTATACAATGAAAGTCAATGGGAGTTCAAAACAACACTGAACCCCACTGACTTTCATTATAATGACAAAAAACCCCTGAGACATTTTTCAAAACACCACTGAAGAAATAAAGTCATACAAGTTCAAAATTACATGAGAGTGCACTGTAATAAAATTCAATTTTTAATGGTAAAAGACTGTAAAAATTGTAATATTAAACCTGTTAATGGCTTAACCACAAGTTCCCTAATACATTAATAAATCAAAAGGGACATTTCATGTAATTTTACAGCAAAATACTGTTACATTTTAAAGTTTTAAAAATAAGTATAAAAGTTTTTGGAAGTGAATAAGAACAGATAATCTTATCATTTACAGTGAAAAACCATAAATTATGTCCCTGTGTGAAACTTCACATTGGATGGTTTTTCACTGAAATAATGTTTCGTCTTACCTGTTGCACAATATGGTTTTATATTACATATTATGTTGTTAAATTAATGGTTTACTGCATTATTTTAGATTCTTCTTGCCAGTTATGCACATTAGGGTTTTATATTACATATTATGTTGTTAAATTAATGTTTACTGCATTATTTCAGAGTCATCTGTGTTACTATGAAGGTGTTTTGTATTTGTGTGCACATTGGTTTTTACATCAGCTTGTGGAAAAGCTACTTGTGATGAGCTTTGATTCTATGTGTGTTTTTCTCATTGGTTGTCCGTGTGTTACAAATGTACAAAACAGATTTTAGTACTTCATTAGGTTAGCATATTAACATTTTATTAGTCAATGATTTTTTTCTGTAAATTTAAGTTAAATCTGTGAAACCAAAAATGCTGATACCATATTTTGTTCGACTCAATTCTGGCAAACAAAGCTGCCTTTTTTACTGTAAATGTCCCAACTTTCTTATAGTGCGAGTAAATGATGGCAGAATTAGCATTTTGGGTGAACTATGCCTTTAAAGCCTGATAATGGTAATATGTCTTACTGCTTTTCGCTTGCCGTCCTTCTGGTAGAGCCATTTGACAGTGGCCTGCGGGGATCTTGGCTGGCATTCCAGGAACGTGCTGCTCCCCTCAACCCCAAACTGCACGGTCTCCCTTAGACGCTTCTCTACTGAGAGGGTCAGAGAAGGGCCACATTCAAGTTTCTCAAGATCTCCTGCATCATTTTTTAGCGTCATATGAGAGGCTGTTTACAAACCTTTAGCATTGAACCCTCTGCACTGTCGTAGAGGATCTCCGTGTTTGATATCTTGCCTTCTGCTTCTCCTAAGGATTCATTCACAGATGATTTCATGGTTAAAAGCCTATTGACTATTTTAACTGTGAAATCAGCTATTGCTGTTAATCATAGTGTTTATTTTCTATTCTGTTTCTCTTTCTCTTCAAATGAATGTGGTCTGACCTCTTGGTAGCTGGGGTGAAAGCAGAGCAGTGTTCTCCATCCCAGGCACAGTAGGGGTCGCGGGCCAGGCAGCAGTCCGAACAGGCCTTGCCATAAACAGCACACCTGTGCAGGGACACCTGGGTAAGACCCCTTTCTGAAGACAAATACAACTGTTGCTGTAAACCACAAGGGAGAAAGAGAAAACGTTTAGAAACAGCACAGATCAGTGTCATAGCTTGAACATTAAACAAAATTGTGTTTTATGCAGGGTTATCATCAAATTAACTAAAACTTAAACCATTAAAATAACATTATCATTACTAGAAATAACACACACACACACATACATACACGTATGTGTATATATATGAATCTAATTAAAAAATAACAAAACAACAATATATCAATAATACTAAAATAATGCTGATTTTACTACAACTATATTTACCCTTTTAGAAGAAATCTTCAGAGTTTTGACAGCAGCTGGAGTCTGAAAAAAATTAGAGGGAGAAATTTACAACATTCAAAATCACGCATTATGATATTTTAGGGTAATTCCTTTTTAATAGCAAAATGTCAGCAAAATTCTGTATTTTTGTACCTTAAAAACCTCAACCTCTTCCAAAATGAGCTCTTCTGTTGTGCTGATGTCTTTTGGTAAGACAATCACCTTCTGGACTGTTCCACGATCTAAAGTTCAAGATGAATCATGAGTAAAGCAGATACCAGATGAAAATGTACAAATTAGGTGGTTCATGTTGCAATGCTGCACCTTCTCATGCAACTTCAGGAAGAAATCATCCTGCATGTAACTAAATAGAAAGAATCTGATATGATCAGAAATGTCTAACCTGTGCCCAGGAAGAGCACCTCGTATCTTCCATCCACAGCATCCACCAGGTCCACAGCAATAGTGGTGAAACGGTAGTCAACTCCAGTCCTGACCACCAGTGGGCGCTTGTGTATTGGATATATAGGTTGATACATCAGCGGATGGGCGCGTACAAAGTTTACAGCCTCGTCAGAGAAAGCTTTAGTGGTGTGGAGATCAGGAGTGAAGGTTCCTCCAGGACACTAAGCAGTAAAAACATGCAGAAAGAGCAAAATAGAATGAGATATCAACAAAGAATTAATAAGAAGATACAAAACTGGATTTAATCAGCAATACTCACAGTCCCTGGGCGAGGGTAAGGGATTTTGCCAGTATAAGGTGTCCACTGGTAGTTGTGACCATGTTTGTGAGAGAAGGGTCCATTGAAGACATTTCTGATGTCTGCCATTGAGTACACACACACGGCAGAGCCTTTAAACACAGAGCTAGAGAGGAAAACAGACAAACAGCATTGGCATCATAACTCATTTAACAAAAGACAATCAATATAAACACTGATCTGAATGAATAGATATACACTCAACAGAGCCTTCAACGCTAAATAATCAGTTAGATATATTAAAACTCATCTTTTTTATTGTCTTTTTTTCTAAAACTTGCTCATTTAATTGATTTTGCTTACTTTAGTGATAATATTTATTGCTTCAAAATGAAATAAAATGTTGTCAAAGGCTTTTTTCCATAAAACAAAACAAAGGGTGACTGTCTAGCTATAAAGAGACAGAAAAGTACCAGAGTAATTTTATTTCCCTTGTGCACTCAAGTTTTCCATATGATATTCAAGAGTGATATTCCACATGATTTTAATTTCCATAGATTAAATTATTATTTTTGAAAAAAAAAAAAAAAAAAAAAAAAATTCCATTATGTCCACCAAGGCTACATTTATTTGATCACAAAAAAAGTAAAACGGCAATATTTTTTTTAAAAACCATTACTCTGGTCTTCAGTTTCACATAATTCTTCAAAATGTCTTTACTGTTGCTTTTGTTCAATTTGATGTGTCCTTAATAAATAAAAATACTAATTTCTTTCAAAAAATCTTTCTGACCCTAAACTTTTTAGATCTGTGTATGAGAGATATCTCACCCAGCTGTGGAGAACACAGCATACACGATGGGGTTCCGTTCATCATGGGTCCTCTGGATGAAAACATCCCCTACAAAACAAACAGACATCAAGCATCAGAGACAGACAGAGAGCTGATTAAGAACATATTATGATCATGGAGAAGAAAAAAAAAAACATATGCCATACTCAGTTCATCAAAGTAAGTCTCAACACCATCTGCACCAATCACAGAACAGACCAGTCGTGCTTTGAGGAACGTCGTCCACTTATTCACCAATGACCTCTGACCTCCATCATCATTCTAAAGGGAAAGCACACAAACGTAAAAAAAAAGATTAGACTTTAAACAAACCTTGGGTTCATCTGATTTACATAATGATTTGCATGACAAAAATCATCATGCTTTAAAGTCGATTATTAAGTCAGAGTGTGGCTTAAGTAGTCAAGTCTTGTGTCTAGCATCTGGATTTTCTCACCAGACAGACTCGGCCTACTCTCGCGAGGACGCTGGGAGTGCTGCCCCCCGAAGCATCTAAACTCTTCTCCCGAAAGAAGAAGTAAAGCTTATCATCATTCTTCTCCGCACTGTCTGGAATCTTCTGGATTTTTATAAATACAGGTTCTGATGGAGAGATAAACGGATTTGTAAATAGATAAAAGGGATAATATTTGTCACAGGTCTGTCTTTTCATTTTAATCACTTCACTCCTCTGCTCCTATCATACCATTTAGCCATCGGGAGTCATACTGCTCGGTTCTGACAGCGGGACGGTCTCCTAAGGTTCTGAAGATGGCTGGATCTGTACCCATAAAGTCCACATGTACCCCAGCATACAGGTTCCCATCTGAAGAGGGTAGAATATGTGAGAGAGAGGGAGAGAGAGATCGTGATTGGCTAAATTTATACTACTGGACAATTTATACTGCTAGAAGACTCTCAAACTATTAAAAGTGCTTAACAGAATAGTTCCCACACTTTTGACCAAGGAATTTCCACGACTCCAGTCGATCAAGGTCACTGGTTAAGTATTTTTTAAAAATAACTTCATAAATTTCCATTTCTAAGTCAGGTACTAAAACCTTTGAATTAATAGATTTAAACAACTGCACAAGTTTTACTATACGAAGTGAGTAAAATATACTACTGTTCGAAGGTTTGGGATCTGTATGACTATTTCTTTGAATGAAATTAATACTTTTATTCAGCAAGGATGCATAAAGTTGATATATAATGACAGTAAAGACATCTATATTGTTGCAAAAGATTTGTGTTTCAAAAACTGTTTTAACACTGATAATCATAAAATATTTTCTGAGCAGCAAAATAGATATTAGAATGATTTCTGAAGGATCATGTGACTGAAGACTGAAGTAATAACTGGAGTAACGGCTTCAAAATCTCATGTGCTTTTTAGAGCTTGACTACATGCTTTTGTTATGAGAAAAACAAGAGAGAAGGAGAGAGAGAGGGTCTCACTGATCAGAGCTGCTGCGTTCTCCTGGCGAGGATCGTAAGGAGACTTTCCTTTTCCAGAGTCCACATAACCAGGAACCAGCCGAAACAGGTATTCCTGCACACAATCACACACAACATATAAGTAAGGAAAGTGACTGTACTGTAGACCTAATGTTCATAGTTTTTATATGTGTAAAATCAGAAAAGATCAAATATTAACCAAATTATTCAAAAATAATTCAATAAAACACGTTTTTGTATCAACCACCTTTGTTATTGCTATTAAACTCAAAAATGATTGTTTTTTAATTTCATTCACACGATTAACACTACTGTACTGTAAACATTATGGTGTGCGTACCTCAGCTCTCCAGCCTCTGTTGATGAAGGTGCAGATGGGTTTATAAGCTCCTGTGCCGCAGGTGTACAGGTGAGTCCTGTTCCATGGCTCAATCAGACGCACAAAGTTAGCACACTCTCCCTGAAAGCACACACAAATGAGAAAAAACAAGGCATTTTAGCAAAGAATCTATTTCTTTGTCAAAATGATTCAATACTGAATCAAAACAGAATGTAAAAGTGTACCTGTCCACCTTTGCCAGTTAATTTACACTCCCCTTTTCTTTGTGCTGTTGCTGGCCAGTGAATCTGAAAACACACAAACCTTATTTAAAATACTATAACATAGACACTAAAAAAAGTAGCAAAAGTGCCACTGAAGTAGTTGGAATGGTTTGGGTTTAATTACAGTAAATTAACACTTAAAGGGATAGTTCACCCAAAAATGAAAAATTTGTCATCATTTACTCACCCTCATTTCGTTCCAAACATGTATGAGTTTCTTTCTTATATCGAACATAAAAGAAGATATTTTTAAGAATGCTGGTAATCAAACAGTTGATGGTCCCCATAGTATTTCTTTCCCTACTATAAAAGTCAATGGGGACCAACAACTGTTTGGTTCTTCAAAATTCTTCAAAATATCTTCTTTTGTGTTCAACATAAGAAAGAAACTTATACAGGTTTTGGACAACATGAGGGTGAGCAAATGATGACAAAATTTTCATTTTTGGGTGAATTATTCTATTAAATTAACTCAAAATTCACAACTTTCTAAATGATTTCTTACAATGGGGGAAAATAGCTGTAGAGTAAAATACTTGTATAGCGTCTTACAATAAGGGGTTCTTTATTGACATTTTGCATGTCTAGAGAGACTAGATATTCACGGCTGCCTAGGTAAAGCCGGCCTTGGTCTTGGTCCATATGCAGGATTCTGTAGTCACTGGTGTTGAAGGAGAAACTGAATGGTCGTATGGTTTTTGTCTCCAGTAACTCTGAATGATAGAGAGAAAATATCAGGTCAAAGCAGTCAACATCAGAATTTTTTTTTTTTTTTTTAGTGGTGAACAGGAGACCACATCAAATTTTTTTTTTGCATTTCCATTAGCTCAAACAGCAAAAGAAGAACTCTTCGAGAGTGTTTTCACGATTTTCTTTTAAATGAGGAAAATATAGACAGAGATTAATAATGACAGTCAGAAGAGAGAAGGATGTCAAATTAAAAAAAATAAATATTAAAAACTTTGCAAGGTTTACTATTCTGATGACTACTGAAACACATCATCACAGTTTGTGTTCTCCTGCAGACCTTTCAGTTCAAACCCTTCTTGTTGTCAAAGCCTGGGACAAAGTGTTTTCTTTTCAAATTTAATTAAATATTACTTCATAAATTAATTAAAGGGGTCATATGATGTTGCTAAAAAGAACATTATTTTGTGTATTTGGTGTAATGCAATGTGTTTATGTGGTTTAATTTCAAAAAACACATTATTTTGCACATACTGTACATTACTGTTGCTCCTCTATGCCCCGCCTTTCTGAAACGTGCCGATTTTTACAAAGCTCATCGTTCTGAGAAGCAAGGCGTGCTCTGATTGGCCAGCTATCCAGTGCGTTGTGATTGGCCGAATACCTCAAGTGTGAGATGGAAATGTTATGCCCCTTACCGTATTGTGATGCCGTGTCCCGGCGCGACGACACAAAAACAATAAAACCCATTATACAAACGAGGCATTTGTTGCATCCAATGGGGACATAATTACTGATTATAATGACTTATACTGTCTTTTTACGCATCGCGTAAAACATTACCATGTCTGCATTTGTGATCGGAGAAACACCAAACAAGTGCTACTCTACACTGCTCAAAACTCGCGTTTGAATAGTCAGTGGCAAATTCTTTAAATATGAAAACATACTTACAGGCTGTGAGTCAGAAGCGCCAGACTGTCCTTGCAAAGTTGGAATTGCCCCACTTTATAGAAACAGTCTTTGTGCAAGCCAGCATTGTAGGCTACTCTTCCAGGTTCAGGAAATAGTCCTCAGTAAAATGTGCTGCACACAGTCTAATGTTTGGGTTGAACTGTTCTGGAACAGTGTTGTAAATACAACTTAACCACTGATTTCTAGTTGTGTCCTCTTTTGGAAGCCCAAAACAAAGTAGTTTCGCTTTCACAACAAAACACAGCTTCTCCAGGACATGGCACCGGCGGCAGCAACAACACTACAGCGAGAATTAAAGTCCCGCCCTCTTTCTGTGTGTATAGGTTTGGGTGGTATTTTGCAAATCTCCCCACACCGTGACGTAGACATGTGGGGGCGTGTTTGAATGAGCCATTTTAGGGGGGCGTGGCAGAGTCTTAACTTTTATAAAGAATATATCTTTGGTTTTGAGACTTTAGTCTTTGCAACTTCAGGGATCTCATCTATGCACAAACGCCTTGTAACACTCCAAAGAGAAAGGAAAACTTGAAAATCGCATCATATGACCCCCTTTAAAAATATAGACATTATATATGTATAATAATGAATATATATTAAATAATGCTAATTTAAGTCAAAGCAGACTTGTCATATTGTTCCTTAATTAAGAAATAAATTTCAAAATGCAGATATATATTTTTAAATAATGCTTATTTTATTTTACACGTTAGGGTTAGGTTTTATTTTTATTTTATTTTATTTTAAATTATATTTAATGTTTTTCAACCCAGGCTTCTTTATCGGTCATATTTTTCACACAGCAGGTGCTGGTGGTTTCCATCTCTCTTTTTCTTTCTCTCTGAGGGAGGACACAAGGGAGAACAGAGCAGGTGCAGAGATGAGAGACGGCTTCAGCTGTCTGAGCACGCCGTGCTCCAGTGTACTAAGTGTCTGTTCCCCGTCTCTATCACATTCAGCCACTAATTTCCCCAAAGACACATCACCAATTAAAGCCGTGCGTTTACACCAAATATTTAGTGTTTCCGTCCATGTTCAGATAGCTTTAAATGACAAAAACATAATCACATACATCACACAATAATAGTGCGAAGGTCGGGCCAGGGAATGAGGAGAAGCTAGTTGACTTTAAACATAAATCTGAGGTTACGAGGACGTGCTGACATCGTTGCCTTCTGAGAGTACGAGAGTAAGTGCGTGATTTTAGCAGAGCGGAACGGTGCAACTGACATAGACCGAATCTATAAATTACTCCATGTTAGCGTCAAACCACAAACCACTTTGATCTCAGAGGCATTACTGTGCTCTCGTCCAAATGCCTGTCCAGCGTTACACATTGGATAAACAGAAATAGAATGGGGGCCGGTGACAGGAAGGTCAGAGCGAAGTACGTGGAAAAGGTTTTAGATAATGTATTAAATAAAGACATGATTAACCTCTTGTACACGTTTAAAAGGAAACAACGGTCTGAATGAAGGTCCTACCTAAATAACATTTAGTCATTCAGACAGATGTATATGAGATCACATATGAACGGGTGAGATGCCACATATGCTCTCAATGTGTGTGTCTGCACATGTGTGTTAGGTGTGCTCCTCAGGGCTCTAAGTAGGTGGCGAAGTGTACTAGTATGTGTGTGTGTGTGTGTGTGTGTGTGTGTGTGTGTGTGTGTGTACCCTATATGTGCGTGTGTGTGGTTCTGGCAGCTGTGTGGGTGATCCTCCAGTCATGTACAGAATCTCCCTGGCCCGATCCACAGGGGCAGACTGGGATTCCAGACCGCTCGCTGCGCACTGGGGCCACGGATCTATTCTCAGCGTGCTCTCTCATCCCTGTCCAACAGGCTTCATCCACAAAATCCACTATCTTTTGGCAAGCAAGGGCAGCTCGCTTTATTCAGTAAGGAGGCACCTGACAGCCTGTGGACGTCAGGTCAGACCTTGACCTTTACCACTGTACAAACAATCTGAAGCACTCACATCTGAAAGAAGTAATGGGAAGTGATGTCATTTGAGAGGTCGTTAGCGCAAAGAAGTGCTGTCAAGGAACTGAAGTCATCAATGTTTGGTTTTGCTTAGAAAAAAGCATAAAATTAACACAAATTTATAACAAATGTTAATTTACAAAAATAATAAATAAATAACAATAATAAATAAATATAAAAGAAATGTATTATAATGTATTTGATTTATAATAATAATAATAATAATAATAATAATAATAATAAACTTTTTTCATAATTTTTTATAATAATTTTAATAATGTATTTGATATGTATTGTTTTTAATAGAATTAATATTTAATAGTTTAGTATTTATTGTTTTTGAATATAATTAATATTTAAGTTTATTATTAATTTATTATATTTTGTAATATTCACTGTATATTATATTATTTTTATATTGTAATGATTTATATTTTATAATAAATATCAAATACATTTATTATTATTTTATAATAATAATAATAATAATAATAATAATAATAATAATTTAAATTGTATTATTATTATTATTATTACAAATGTGTTTGATGTTAATTTATTGTCAGTCTTATAATAAAATAATCAATTCATTTTTAAGTTTAATTTTATTAAATTATATTATATTATTAATTTATTCTATTTTATTATAAACGCTACACTATCAAGTAAATATCTAAATGGTAAAATCTCCCCACGATGTGTATCTCTGAATGTCTATTATTTATTAGGTGACGCATATCTTTTTATGTGTTTTTGAGGAGTTCTGTTTCTAGCATTGTTTTCCAGCTGGCTGGACCAGTTGTGACTTTTGCCAGTGTTTGCCACAAGTCAAAATCAAATTTAATAAAATCACAATGGCATCATTTAAGGAGGACAAAAGCAGTCAGATTTTCCACTCACAATCTCCCAATTGCAAACACTGTATGTTTGCCAAACCTAACTAGAGTGATGGTGCCAACAACAGACAGATCAGGTTTAAAGCAAGAAGGGGAGAAAAAAAACTGTTACAGTCTAGTTTTTATAAGATGTTTAATGGAAAAATATGGCATTTCGTATATTTTTCCAATTAATTATATGAATTTATAGTCTCTTGCACATGGACATATGTCAAAACTAGTAAAACATCGCAGCTGAAGAGAAACGGCTCTGTTTCATGGAGTCCCCCCCGCCACCCCCCCAAAAAAAGTGATGAAGATGCTTAATACAAAGAGGTTAAAATGTAAAATATCTCCTGAAATGTACAACAAACTACACAGATGGCATAAACTTGTCTTTATGGTCAACTGTGGTTGGAAATACTGAATAACACACACTATGTTCCCAAATCTTATTATCTTGATACATCTTTGAGAGGTTGTGTTTAATTTAGTGGGTCATTATGACTCATTAGGGACAAAGATAAGTAGAGAAGAAGAGCACTTGAGTCCAGAGTTCTCAAGACAGAGAGACTCTGTGGTTGTCCCAATCTCTTGCCTGATACACAAAGACAAGCTAATAACTGTGGAACATGCTGAACAATGAGTTGGGGAAAACTTCCCGTTTATTAACAGTCCCTCTGTTGCCTGTAAAAAAAAAAAAGAAACAAACGAAAAAAACATTATGCAATGCTGTGGGGAGGAATAAGATGCCAGACCCCTCAATTAATGTGCAGTGGAAAACTGGATTTCATCCCTTAAGAGGCACACATCTGAAAACTTCTTGTATATGTTATAGCAAAACTCAGATTATAATGTCCAGTGGAGCATCATGATTTGACTGAGACACATCTAATACAGTAATCAGAGCCCAACTGCTGGAGGCTGCAGGTGGACAGCAGTTGAAGTCTCTATGAACAAGGACATCTAATTAAAAAAAATAAGTCTGGAAGAGACTGGCATATTAGGAGCTGTGTCAGCAGTTCAGCTCAGTTGGCTCAGAAAACAGACACAGACTGTATAAAAAGTACAGCGAACTATCCATGTCTGTATATTTCTTTTGGATGTCTCTAGTTTGAGCCTCGTCTAAACTCCTGCTGTGAGTCGGCTCTGACAGCTTCTTTCCAAAGCTGCCGCTGCTATACCTCACTGACTTTATAACCCTCTGGCCAAAGACTTTTTTAGGAAATCAAAATATTTAGGTCATGACCTAAATGCACAAGGTTTCCATAAGGAAATATGTTTTCATTGCATTTCTAGTTATTTAGGAAGCTCAAAAATGACTTATGGTGCACTTGCAGCAACTTGGTTAAAAGAATATTCCAGGTTCAATACAATTTAAAGAGACGGTTCACTCAAAAATGCAAATTCTGTCATCATTTACTCACCCTCATGTCATTACAAACCTGTATGACTATTTGAAAAATATCTCTGTGCTGTTTTTTGTCCATACAGTGAAAGTCAATGAGTTCAATGTTGTGACATGCCATGTAAAATATCTTCTTTTGTGAAAGATAGTCATACAGGTTTGGAATGACATGAGGGCGAGTGAATGATGACAGAATTTACATTTTTGAGTGAACTATCCTTTTACCTTGCTGAAGTTCTATGATATAGCGTGCAGTAATGGATTCAGAATTATTTAAAGGAACAGATCACCCAAAAATAGAAATTTTGTCATCACTTACTCTCATGCTGTTCCAAACCTGTATGAATTTCTTTCTTCCGTTGAACACAAAGAAGGAAACTCATTCAGGTTTGGAACAACTTGAGAGTGAGTAAAAGATGACAGAATTTTCTTTTCTGGGTGAACTGTCCCTTTAACTGACTCTTGTTTCTAGATCAAGCTGAACCACTGACCTTTATTGAAATCTTAACCGTTATGCTGCACCAAACATATTTCACTGCATAGCTCTATTTTAATCTGACATATAACAATGGAGAGGGATCAGATCACATTATTTTTCACATGCATCCATGTATCACGAGCATGTAGGCCTGGCTGAGCACTGACGTACTCGGTCACAACCATATGCTATTTTTACAAACTACTCCCTAGACTGCCAAGAACTATATGTTTGGCCCGCTATGCCACTTTCACAGTTTGATTCTACCAAATTTTATCACTGTACTCAACTAAACTGCCATACTAAGCTAACGATTTTTCCAACTCATTTCTACAAGTGGACAGTGTCTCCTTATAAAGACCACCTCCAAGTTTTCGAACATTATTTTGTATTTAATTTGTGGCTGCAAGCCAAAAACACTGCAGGTTGAGTACCAAACTACTGGAAAAAAAGGGTAAAGAGTATCATGAGAATCCCCACAGATCCAGCTTTTAATAATGTTGTAAAATCGGTTCCTCTGTGCCACTCTGACCTGGATTTCTTTTTTTAAAGGCCAAGATCATTACTTGGACATGGGAGGCAAGCTCAAGGCCAGCATGGAAAAAAAAAAAATGCATTTTTCAGAGGAAAGGACATAAGCTAAAGTGTCTCATTGGTGAGGAATTCCTCCGAGTTTCTCCAGGGAAGGAAATGTTCATTGTAGATGAAATGCATGACCTCATTATAAATGGATCTGCCAACAAACACTTTGCACAAGAAACTTGGATGGTCATATATGAGAGAGAAACCCATTTGTATTCATTTGCAAGGCTTTGATCCAACAACAAACATAAGTTTGAACAACACAGTTGTATCACTACAAATCAGACAGACATGTTCAAGAAATATCCTCATTATTGCGCAATGCAACCATGCTGTAAAACCTCCAGTATAAGATGTCATTTATTTTTGATGTGAACAATATAATATCTTCATATCTATTGCCATCAACATCACAAAGCTTGACTAAAAGAGCTACGTTGTTCTAAAAACTTTAGTTTTAAAATTACATAAGAACCCAACTTTAATTTGTTGGTTTATCAACAAGCAAACTTTTTGCCTCTCAATTTATGTGCCGAATTTGAAGCCAAATCTGCAAAATAAATCTGTAGAATGGATTTATTTGGTGTTGAATGTAGCAAAGTCCTACATATGCATAATCAATTATCAAAAATACTGAATAAACAAACACTCAAGGGTCACTGGATGCGGAGAACTTTGTGAATGATTGGAGATTCAGGGCTGTGTGAAGATTTCTGAGTAATTTGGAAGTGGATCTCATTCCCATTCAGGGGTCAAGCCATAAGACAGGCTACAGAAGAAAAATCATCTCCCATAGCTTTTTCTGATCTTCTACCTCGTAATTCTGGTTTATAGAGTTCATTTATCCACATACCCTTTCCAAAAAGTTTCCCACATTTATAAGCAGGCATTGCTGTCAGTCTTTAAGTGGCACTCTGGGAAAGTGGTCTGGTTCCAGAGAGAACTCACAGAACTTGAGTATTACTCTGGTAATGCACTCAAGTCACTCATCTTGGTCTTGAGAAGGAATGGTAGTGGCTGTGTATAGATGGATAAACAAACAATGATTTCAAGAGCGTAAAACTGAATTATTTCCATTTCGATCCCCTGAATGAGAGTCTCAAAATCTTTAAGCCTAATCCTGACTATAACTCAAACTTCATACCTGATCTTGACAAAGCCAATGGCTCTGCTGTGGGGTGGAGACTGATTCAGGCTGGATGACACCAGCTGAAGCTCCAAACATTCCTGTTGTCTCTGTGGCATTTTGGAGCAGGTTGCTGGCAGTGAGCCCTGTCATGCTTTGGGGGGCTTCCCTGTGCTTTGGCTGAGGTAAACACAGCAACCACACAAGCTAATAATAAACCTCAAACGCCACAAGCCAATCCTGTTTCTTAGAACAGGGATCTATCCCACTGTCACCTACGCACATAATAACCCCAGTCAACCCGGGGTCATAATCACCCTCGCAAACATTTGGGCGCACAGACATTCACACTTACACACTCAGATACTCACACATACTATATTTCAAAGACTAACATAAACCTCATAGCTGGGTATGTATATATATATGAAAACAGCATTTAAGTAAATTACTGAAAAAAGGTAAAAGAAACAGACAACTGTTATATTATATATATATATATACATACACACACACACACACACACACACACACACACACACACACACAGGTGCATCTCAATAAATTAGAATGTCGTGGAAAAGTTCATTTTTTTTAAGTAATTCAACTCAAATTGTGAAATTCATGTATTAAATAAATTCAGTGCACACAGACTGAAGTAGTTTAAGTCTTTGGTTCTTTTAATTGTGATGATTGTGGCTCACATTTAACAAAAACCCACCAATTCACTATCTCAACAAATTAGAATATGGTGACATGCCAAGCAGCTAATCAACTCAAAACACCTGCAAAGGTTTCCTGAGCCTTCAAAATGGCCTCTCAGTTTGGTTCACTAGGCTACACAATCATGGGGAAGACTGCTGATCTGACAGTTGTCCAGAAGACAATCATTGACACCCTTCACAAGGAGGGTAAGCCACAAACATTCATTGCCAAAGAAGCTGGCTGTTCACAGAATGCTGTATCCAAGCATGTTAACAGAAAGTTGAGTGGAAGGAAAAAGTGTGGAAGAAAAACATGCACAACCAACCGAGAGAACCGCAGCCTTATGAGGATTGTCAAGCAAAATCGATTCAAGAATTTGGGTGAACTTCACAAGGAATGGACTGAGGCTGGGGTCAAGGCATCAAGAGCCACCACACACAGACGTGTCAAGGAATTTGGCTACAGTTGTCGTATTCCTCTTGTTAAACCACTCCTGAACTAAGGAGAAGAAGAACTGGACTGTTGCCCAGTGGTCCAAAGTCCTCTTTTCAGACGAGAGCAAGTTTTGCATTTCATTTGGAAACCAAGGTCCTAGAGTCTGGAGGAAGGGTGGAGAAGCTCATAGCCCAAGTTTCTTGAAGTCCAGTGTTAAGTTTCCACAGTCTGTGATGATTTGGGGTGCAATGTCATCTGCTGGTGTTGGTCCATTGTGTTTTTTGAAAACCAAAGTCACTGCACCCGTTTACCAAGACATTTTGGAGCACTTCATGCTTCCTTCTGCTGACCAGCTTTTTAAAGATGCTGATTTCATTTTCCAGCAGGATTTGGCACCTGCCTACACTGCCAAAAGCACCAAAAGTTGGTTAAATGACCATGGTGTTGGTGTGCTTGACTGGCCAGCAAACTCACCAGACCTTGACCTATTGTCAAGAGGAAAATGAGAAACAAGAGACCAAAAATGTAGATGAGCTGAAGGCCACTTTCAAAGAAACCTGGGCTTCCATACCACCTCAGCAGTGCCACAAACTGATCACCTCCATGCCATGCTGAATTGAGGCAGTAATTAAAGCAAAAGGAGCCCCTACCAAGTATTGAGTACATATACAGTAAATGAACATACTTTCCAGAAGGCCAACAATTCACTAAAAATGTTTTTTTATTGGTCTTATGGAGTATTCTAATTTGTTGAGATAGTGAATTGGTGGGTTTTTGTTAAATGTGAGTCAAAATGATCACAATTAAAAGAACCAAAGACTTAAACTACTTCAGTCTGTGTGCATTGAATTTACTTAATACACGAGTTTCACAATTTGAGTTGAATTACTGAAATAAATGAACTTTTCCACACACACACACACAGACACAAACAATACACACACACACACACACACACACACACACACACACACACACAGACACACAGCCGTTCAAAAGTTTGGGATCAGTAAGATTTTTTTTAATGGAGTCTCTTTTGGTCATCAAGGCTGTATTTATTTGTTCAAAAATACAGAAAAAAACATTAATATTGTGAAATATTATTTTAATTTCTAATATTGGTTTTCTGTTTTAATATACTTTAAAATATAATTTATTTCTGTGATGCAAAGCTGAATTTCCATCACCCATTACTCCAGTCTTCAGTGTCACATGATCCTTCAGAAATCATTCTAATATGCTAATAATCATTCTAATATCCTTCAGAAATCATTCTAATATTATTATCAATGTTGCGCTGCTTAATATTTTTTTGGAACCTGTGATACTTTTTTTTCAGGATTCTCTGATGAACACAAATTAAAAACAGCATTTATTTAAAATATAAATCTTTTCTAGCAAGTCACATTTGATCCATTTAACACATTCTTGCTGAATAAAAAAAAAAAAAAGAAAGTAAGAAAAAAAAAAAAGTACTGACCCCAAACTTTTGAATGGTATAGTGTATATTGTAACACAAGATTTCTATTTTGAATAAATGCTGTTCTTTTTCATTTTTAATTCATAAAAGTATCCTGAAAAAAGTATCACAGGTTCCAAAAAATATGAAGCAGCACAACTGTTTTCAACATTGATAAAAAAAAATCAGCATATTAGAGTGATTTCTGAAGGCTCATGTGACACTGAAGACTGGAGTAATGATGCTGAAAATTCAGCTTTGCTTTACAGGAATAAATTATATTTTAAAGTATATTAAAATAGAAACTGTTTTAAATTGCAATAATATTTCACAAAATTACAGTTTTTTTTTTTTTAGATACAGCCTTGATGAGCATAAGAAACATCATTAACATAAAAAATCTTAATGATCCCAAACTTTTGAACGGTAGTGTGTGTATATATGTGTGTGTGTGTGTGTGTGTGTGTGTGTGTGTATGTGTATATATATATATATATATATATATATATATATATATATATATATATATATATATATATGAATGATACTTTTTTTTTCAGGATTCTCTGATGAACACAAATTAAAAACAGCATTTATTTAAAATATAAATATTTTCTAGCAAGTCACATTTGATCCATTTAACATATTCTTGCTGAATAATAATAAAAAAATTTTTTTAAAAATCATATATATATATATATATATATATATATATATGCATCATGAATGTATATGTCCTTTATTTTACACTGCTCAGCTCTGAAGTACTTTGTGAAAACAAAAGCATTGCGCAGTATTTTCATTTTCAGTCTGGCCTGAAAAATTATCGTTGGAATATTGTCGCATCGCACCTGGTCGGGACACTGTGAGGAAAACCCAGCATCCGGACAGTAGGGTGTCATGAAGGACCATGTCTCAGCTTGCTGAATTGGCACAGGTTGGCACATGCAACCAGGTTGTGTACTAAATATACATTGCGGAGGAGACTGTAAGTGTGTGTGTGTGTGAATACTTTCTGATGGATTATACAAAGTAATGGGGCTCCACTGCAGAGCACCTGCTGGGTTTTGTGTGTGACAGTTTCTGAGAACTGAGAGCAAATTCATGTCAGACTCTGACCTGTTGTGCTGCTGCTCTTCTGTCAGACAGATGGGCAAAATAGTATTATAAATGTGTCTGCATGCAGCTGTGCCTAGTGTCTTTCATTATATAAAACAATATCTCTTCAACAACGCCACTGTATCTTTTCAAGCCCGGTATTTGACCGCCGCTTGCGAGCTGAATGGGAAAAAAATGCTAATGCTTTTGTGTTCGAGAGATTTGACTTTTAAACTTCAAACATCTGCCTCGCTCTGCTTGCATCTCTTTGTGCCCCGCCGTGACACATCCCCCTGCAGAGGGGATGATGGGTAGTCCCCTCTCTGGGGCATTAATTGGGAGATGAGGCATGCTGGTGCCAGATTCAAAACATACACAGGAAGACAGGAAGCGAGAAAGTGAGAAAGAGAGAGAGTGTGACATGAGGAACAGTAAGAAAAGAGAGGCGTTAAAAAGCCACTGATGACAGAAAGTGCTCAGAAGCTCCAAAAAGCATGATAACTACATTCCACAGAATTTCTAAAAAAAACTTAAACAAGCCCTTCAAATTAACTGTTTCAAACCTTACGGACTTTCTTCACAAAAGAAGGGTTTTTTTGTGTCCATACAATGAAAGTCAGTAGGGTCCAATGTTGTTTTAGACCCCATTCACTTCCACTATATTAACAAAACCATTGAAACATTCTTCAAAATATCTTTTTTTGTGTGTGTTCCACAGAAGAAAGAAAGTCATACAGGTTTGGAAAAACACGAAGATGAGAATTTTCTTTTTAGAAAGGGACTACCCTTTTAAACCATTACATCTAAAAATAAAAAAATAAACCAATTCAGTGGTTTTCCACCTTTTTGACCATATTTTAGGACAACAGGCCCTTGAAGGTCAATTTCCATGACTTTTTATTTCCATGATTTTATTAATTTCCTGGACACTTTCAAGTCTAGAAATGACACTTTTAAAATTCCTTCATATACAGTATCCAAGATAAAAACCTCTAAAGCACTTGCTAAATGTTTCACATTTCTGCCTGAATGGTTGTACCTTTTCAAACCCAGTTATTTTCAGGTGTTATTAAGGATTTTAATGTGATAATGAGGTCTATTATTTATGACCACCTCAGTGGTTCATTTTACTACCAACAATGGTAAAATTCTTAGTAAATACAGCCTGTTTCATTATATATCAGACCAGTAATATGTTGTTAGCTCAGAAAAGAATACACATAAAAATAAAATTGTGTGCATGCATGTTTTAAAAAAACGGGGGAAAAATGCCACATTTCTCACCTTTATATGACAGGTGCACTCGGGGTGTTGTGCGGACGTTGCAATGACGACCCCAGACACATAAGCTCAGGATGAGGAGCAGAGTTTGCATCATAATCATGATAATGACAGCAGCAGTTTATCCACTGAGATCTGCAAGTGTGAGAGAAAGATACATTCAGTTCATGTATTACGTCAACTGATAGCAACTGTATACATTTTATGAGTAGTTCCAATTTGCTTCCATAAATGTGGCCCATAAAACAAGAGCGATTTCAACAATGCTCATGTCTTGTTAGCATAGCAGCACCCACCCTAAAAAGCCCGACCTCGAATTTAGGCCTGTTTACAGGTCACTAAAAATCTGAGAAAAGTCCCACCCTTTAATAAAGAGGTCCCGAAGAGAAAAAAAACAAAACAAAAGTACTAAAGGTGTCAGTTGGCTTTTTAATATTTGACTACTGAAATATTTCCACACAGTAACACAGGGCTGTAAGTTTCTCAGAGCATTTACAGTCATCCACCGTGAGGACTATAAACACCTTCCCAAGGGCAGGCCAGTTAAATCACAATGTTGAGCTATTTAAACACAACAGCTCAAATTATCCAAAGGTACACAGCCTAGTTTTGTTTTTAGCTTTTTATCTAGAGACAAAAAAAGACAAATAACTGAAGCCAACTGGCCTTTTCCATGAAAACAGTGTTAGACTGTGTGGGAGAGGGCAGCAAGTCTTTCTGCAGTGGGGACGTGCGCCCAAAAGAGATTAGAAAGCTATGCAGTCAGAGAGCAATGGTTTCTTAAATACGTCTGCCAGATCCTTCCAGCTACGGCAAATCCATGTCACACAGTCGTGCTTTAAATCTTAAACTCTTAGTCCCGGCCGGCAGGGAACGGCAAACCTACTGTGAGCCTCCGTATCTGCAGAAAATCACCCTGTTCTGAGGTGCTAAACATGGTGGGCACGTATCTACGCAAGCTGTGTACACAGATTTACATGCTTAATGAGGGATAACCATAACAGGAACGCAAACACTTCCTAGCAAGTTTTATAATGAGAATGCTCAAAGATGTTGAGCTCAGAACAATGCTGATTTATATGTACAATATATCAGTTACTTTAACTCAATTTAAAGTGGAGCTGACAGCGAGGCACAGTATATTTGTTTTTAAATGAATATGTTCAATACAAGTTAAGCTCAGTCAACAGCAATGTTGATTACCAATAAAAAGTTAAAGGGATAGTTCACCCAAAAATGTAATGTTGTCATTAATTACTCACCCTCATGTTGTTCCAAACCCGCAAGACCTTTGTTCATCTTTGAAACACAAATTTAAGATATTTTTGATGAAATACGAAGCTACGAGAATAAAGTCATTATTTTTGTTTTCTTTGTGCACAAAAAGTATTCTCAGAGCTTCATAAAATTAAGGTTGAACCACAGATGTCACATGGGGTATTTTGACGAAGTCTTACTACCTTTCTGGGCCTTGAATATGTCAGCTGTGTTGCTGTCTATGCAGGGTCAGAAAGCTCTCGGATTTAATTTGTGTTCTGAAGATGAACGAAGGTATTACAGGTTTGGAACGACATGAAGGCGAGTAATTAATGACAGAATTTTCATTTTTGGGTGAACTATCCCTTTAACTGTGAAACATAATGAAAGAAAATGGAACCAATTTTTGGAGAATTTAAAAGCAGAAATGTGAAGCTTACTATTTCATAATCACTCACTATTCTTTCAATATGAGAATGATTTCTGAAAGATCATGTGACACTAAAGACTGGAGATTTTCCTCTCATATTTTTTACGTCTTGTGGCTATATAAAGAAAAAAAGGAGGGACAAGTTAAAAAGAACTGAACCCGGAATAATCCTGTAAAATAATTAGTGTCACCACAAAAGTACACTTTGCTGTTATTTAACAGGTTTGATGTGGTTCTACCACTAACGGCCTCTTCGCTGAGGTCGTTTTGTAACACGCTATGAAGTGCTGTGCTTTGGCCCTCTTCCAGGATAAATGACACTCTTCCAAGTGATGAAAAATGACAGAGGAACAATAGCCAAAAGACAGTGCTCTTTATCTATGATAAATGTGCTAAAGTATCATTCATTTGAACTGGAGACCAGAAATGCTTTCAGATCTGAAGCAGACTAGTTGGCCCAATTTTTTTAAATTTTTTTTTTAATGATATTACAGTCAGCATTTAGCTCAACTAATGTGTGAGATTCATAAAACAATAGCACTGCTGAATTCTCCACTGTCTGCTACTCTTCAAAGGCACGAGAGGGAATGACCAATCTGTGAAGATTTCAGAAGATTAAAAACTGGCACAAACACATTATTGCCATCATGTCAAATTTATCTTACAGATCCAGACAGACAGGAGAGGCCGAGCGCTCCCACATTATGTCTGATTTGCTTCCTTTTGGCTCACTTGTCTTGTTTACATGTAAATATACCCTAAACATTACAAAAGAAGACCATTAACGAACACTGAAATTTAACAACATCATTAACAGCTGTGTTGAGGAAGCTACTTTGAAACTGCATCTTGTCAAACTACATATAGGTACAAGCTACTTATAAAAAGAATCAGACATATATGAATCTCGATTTGAATGAAAGCAACAAATAGCATTTGAACAATTCAATTCACACTATACAACCAATAAAGAGAAATAATCAAGCAAAAAAATATATAAAAAGCATTTGACAAAAAAAAATGTAATAAATAAATATTCTCAAATGAATCATTTAGAAGATTTTTAAGTGGTTCATTGAATCAGATTTCCAAAATGCTTGTGCAGCTCGCTTTGGAACAAAATATTTAGTTACTTGAACAGCTACACTATTTTGAAAACAACTACAGTCACGCTACTGAAAATTGTAGTTAAATTAGTAGTGCCAATACTTTTAGTAACCCAGCACTGATTATCTGTAATAATACACCGCTTTGACTTCTCTGTTTGTTAACAGTACGGTTGGCAGTACAGTTCCAAACAATCTGCATCATGCTTTTATTTCTGAACCTGAGGGAGTGCATCTTTTATTTTGAGATGCACTGTAAATGTGAGGGTGCAGTCATGGGTGAGTCCCGTAGCCTGGAGAATACCTATCGTTAAGAGTCAGCACATGTCTGCTCTCTAATTATATGCCTCAAGTGGCTACAGGGGTGTCATTATCACTGTGTGTGTGTGTGTGTGTGTGTGTGTGTGTGTGTGTGTGTCTGCGTCTGCGTAAGTGAGCCACACCTGCACACGGACCGACAGACTGATGAGGTTCTTATAAAACAGAGAGGAAACGGAGTGAATCTGTGAATAAACAGAGGTCAAGGACAAGGGTGAGGCAATAAAATGAGCAGCAGAGGGTAAGACAGACATCAGCGAGGATGAATAACAGATGGATAAAAATCAAGGGATGAGATCTGAAAAACACATTATCTATATGGATTTAAAGTTGATTTAAAGGTATTACACATTCATATTTATAATATTACTGAATGAACTTCTTTCAATGGAAAATTAACTATACAAATCAAAATTATGTCATCGTTTACACACCTTTTTCAGTGGAACTAAATGAAACAAACACACTAGAAATAAAAGCACGCCATAAATAAATGCAATTCAAATTAAATTTAAATGAATTAACACAAAGCTATTGCATGGTTTCAGTAGCAATTTTTTTGCATTATTTTTAAATAGTGTCTGGTTTTTCTATTATGTGTCATGCTTGTCTTTGAGTGGTATGGAGGAAAGTGTGAATAGATTCTTCAAAACTGTTTTTGTGAGCCACTGTTTTAAAACAAAAACATACATATATGAATCAACAGTAAATTATGAGTAATAATGAGTACACCCAAAAAATGAATCATGGCATGTGAAAACAAATAATCTGTTAAAAAGTACATGGTTTGATAGTTTCCTGTTGAACAAGCAAGATTCAGTTAGTTAAAATGTATGAAAATTAAATAAAACAGATTTATTCATGATAAAAATATAAACCTGTTTAATATATTCTATTTAAAACATATGCAGTGAATTAATACTACTACAAAAATCTCATTCATGTTTCATTTATGTGTGACTGACAAATATGCATGACATTAAGTTTATTAGTTTATGCTAAAAATGTGTAATTCAAATGGATGGGAATTTTATATGCGATTAAAATACACAAATCTTTAGTTCAAATAATGACATTTCTGGTGAACTATTCCTTTAAAAATATAATTAAGCAAAGACTCTCTCTCTGCGCTCGTTTCTGTTCCAGTCTCTAACACTCTATTTTTCTCTCTCCAGCTGAGCTCCTCTTCAAGTGGAAATTAGTTTCCATGCAGCAGGCATGAATACAGAAAACCAATAGCGCAGCACATTTCCCATTTAGGAGCCTGGGTATGTGGAAACAGTAGGTCATGGGGCGACCTGACACAAAGGATTCTGGGAGACTTTCCCTCAATGATTCAACTGCAGTGGCTCCCTCCTGCTGAACCAATGTCTGCATTTTCACTCACAGGACCCTTTAGAGCAGCTCTAATTGACAAATAAGAAAATGCTTCTCAAACTTCCTGCTTTTGAGATGACGATATTAAGAGGTCATTTTGAATCTAAAAGTAAAACTTTTAAAAGAAAGTTTGTAAGTCATTAAATTCATTAAAGAAAAATACACAGACCTCTTCAATGGGCCTCCAACAAAGAAAGACTTTTAGCAGGGGAGCCCCAAGGAATAAAGCAAGACATTGATCACATGACCAACACCCTGCGTGTCCCCCATTATTTAAAAGAATGTTAAATCTCTGTGAATCGGTTTTAAATCAAACTATACGGATGAGAATTTCAAGGGTGCATTTCCCACAGCTCATCTAGTTAGTAAAACGGATCTGAGTAACTTCAGAATCAAGTGGAAGGCCATTTCTGAGCTCTGAGGGATCGTCTAGAGCCGATAACCCTGTGCCACACATTCCTCCACAGAAGACAGGCCATTTCTCAACTTAAAGACCTGTTGGTCCTCAATCAGTCTCGCAGTGACAGAAGACTCGTCCTCACATGTCTGTCCAGTCTCCTCTTTGACATCTTTGTCCTTTGATGCAATCTTTTTAGTGCTTATGTATACCAAACATTCAGATGGAGCAATTTAAATGGCTTAGAAAACCTGACAATCTTCATTTGTTTAGTTTCATCTATATTTGTTTACTTGGTTTGGTGACTGAAGGGTTCTAATGGGTGACTCCATCTTAAATTTCTTGTGCACAAGTCACTAGATTAATGAAACCAGGAAAACCATCTCTGCTTCTGTGGGTTGGATTACTGTTGGCTTTTCATGTGATGAAAAGGCCTAAAAGCCTATAACTCACTACAAAAACAGTCACAATTAACTGAGAGCTTCAACTGAGACTCACACTGTGCTTTTAAACTACAGCGGCCAGCAAACTTTAACCAAAGACACACAAAACACAATGACAGCATCACTAAAGATGGATGATCAGGCTAAACCCTGCATGCCAAGAAAACCAGAAACATGAGCTCCTCAAAAATTAAGGGCTGAGATGCTGTACTCTTTTGTTTGATTGCAGTTCATTTGCTCTGTTTTTTCAAGGATGTGGTTAATTTTCCATTAGTCATTTTTTTCACCCATAAAACTTGTTTTTTTACTTGATATTAGACGGTTTGTTTCTGGTAAATGATGCAACAAAATGGATGGAAATCTGCATGAGGATGACTGTTTTGTCTATCAGTTGTGGGCAGTGACAGATCGCATATGTTTATCTGGGCCACCTGATCTCCAGAGGCATATTGGAAACGGCCCATGGGGAGAATTCAGAGGGGTACGATCAGAGACTATTGTTGACGTCCTGCATTTTAGCCTGGAGCGGTTACTGTCTGACAATGAGTTACATCTGCAAAGAATAATAATTTTGTGAGTATGTGCATATCTTCTTTGAGGTTTTGTTCGCTCTAGTCATTAAAAAAATAGGCCAATGACTAAACAAGAAAAGAATGTATAAAACCAATCCATATAAAAACTCAATACAACTATAAAGTGACCTCCTTATGTGATTAACTCAACCAAGCCTCATCTGAAAACCGTGCCTGTGGCGACATTTCTGCAAAATGATATTACGTTACTTCTTGTTTCAAAGTAAAATGTCCAGTGACTGATCCTAAAAGCATGTTAAATTTTCTCAGAAAACAGATGAACCATAACTCTTTTGTAACATATTACAAATTAGTATGAAGATGGTGATTTTGAGGTTTAATTCAGATTTTTTTTGTAAGGGATGAACAGAAAACATGACGACGCATAACAAACAAAATATAAAATATAAAAAAATAAAAAAGTGAAAAGTGAGAGGAACTGGCTTTTAAAAACGCCTGATATTACATTTTACTGACATTTTTTTTATATTATAAAAATAAAACATCAATTAGATAAATGGTAAATAATAAAAAAAATGGTATTACACTTGATATTCTGTCCCACTCATTTCTGAAATGATGGCTATGGCCCTGAATGCAAACATTAAACATTAGTTTACAAATCAAAATTGTTGTGCAAGGAAACAGATGAAAATAAGTGTTTATTAATCAATAATCTTCCACTGCCCTATTACAATTTGTATGAAAAGGAATAAAAGATGTTTTAATTCCACTAGTGCTCATTTCAACTGGAAACTGCAGTGAATTATGTTGTATACTGTATAATTATATACGTGTTTGTGAGTGTGTGTGTGTGTGTGTGTGTGTGTGTGTGTTTGGAGTTTTGAGGCACATTTTTCCAATGAGTCTATGTTGGATTAATTAGCGGCTTCATGAGCCAATCAGTATCAGTCTGCTCCTTTTCCAAAGTCAAGTGCCATTTTTTAAGGCCAAAAATACCCTGTCATAGGGTAAAACTACATAACAGATCTAAAGTAAAGCATGCATGTAGATAAACCACTCCACATGACACCACCCAAGATATACGGCTACATGACAAGCTGAACTAGAAACTCCAAATCTCTGAAATCCCCTCCAAATCCTCAGGCTACATTTCATTCTCCTGTGAAGAAAGTGAGAATCAAAAGCATATTCTGCACCCCAAACCTTGTATTGCCTCAAGGCCTCTGAGGATTTTGTGACCACTTTTCTGTTAGCAAATCTGAGTAAACAATAGAAAAATGGGAAAGAAAGAGAGAAAAGTAACAAGAGCTTTAGCACAAGCAATTAAACCACTGAGGTGGAGAAGAAAAGGTGAAGCAGTCAACCCTATCACCTCTCAGAACGCAGGCTAGGTGGGGCTAATGCGGTCTGCTGTCAATGTTAGCACTCATTAGCGTGACACATTAGCTCAGCAATAGAGCTGCCACTGACTCGGAAAACAGCCCCCAGGGACTAACAAGCGTACAAAGGGGTCAAGAGGGTCATGTTTCAACATCCACCACAGAAGAAATACAATAATCATTTACCAGGAACTTTACTGTTAAGTTTTACTTTCTACCTTTCCTGCTGAGGAAAAAAAAAAAAAGTTTGGGGGTTTTCACTAGTTTAGCTGGCCAGCTAGCTGGTCTTCCAGTCAGACAAGACCCCAAAACACCCCTAAACCAGCAGCCAGAGCTTATACACTAAAAACAAATCTGGTATAGAAACAATTTACATTAAGAAATTACTAGTAAATATCATTATCACAAAGACATGGCAACTAACACATTGAATTAAGCATTAAATTTTGACGTAGAAAAATTCAGTATTTCCTTGTAAAACATACTCCAATCTTTTTTTTTTTCTTTTTTTTTAGTGTAGGGTTGTTTATGAATTTTTAAGAGCTGCTATGAAAGCTAAAGCTAATAAGCATATAAGGGCTCGTTTTCTAACCTAATTTGGGGTAAATTTTGGGGAGATTTATTACTGAAGGCTTATTATTACAGTATTTTATTACATTGTAATTTATACATCGTAAAAAAATACTTGTAAAGATTATTGGAGCATGTTTTACAAGAAAATGCTATTTATTTTTCTACTTAATGACATTTAAATCGATACATTACTTGCTTTGTGCTCAAGTACATGTTAATTTGAGCAAAACATTTTTTCAATTGAAGCAAAAACTGACAAACAAGTTAAATTTAAAATATCATGGGTTTTTTTATATTATCAATCACACTTTTCAAAAGTAGATGTTCAGAAAAACCGTAAATAAAAAAATCTTCAAATCTCTTTTATATTTTTTATATTTTTTAAATAAAAATGTCTTTTACTATACACTATAAGAAAAAATATATATTTTCCGCAAGATACAAAAATACAACTCAGTGTTATGTGTAATTTAAAATAAAGTAAAACACCTATGAAAGATAAATAATTCCTTCATATTATTAACACAGTACATTGGGCCTTATTACACTTTCCTTAGCTTTTTTTTTTTTTTTTATACACTAACCTGCCCATTGTTGCCTTTGATGCATTTTTTTGCAATAATGGCTGACAGCCAGTCCTGAAGTATACTGGCAAGCAGCATAACAGATTGGCTTTCTCAGAGCCAGGTCTAAAGTAAGTTCATGTCGTGCGCTTAGCAAGTGAGGGAAGGTTTTCACAAACACACATATGCTCTCTAGTGTCAGGGAGCTAAGTGCGTGCCACTGTTGAGGGAATTGTGGCCCTTTTCCAGCTCTAATGTTGGCTGCCCCCTACACGAAGGTCCAGGACTGTGCATTTAAACCGGGCGGAGCAGACAGCTTTGGAGACATTGGTTAAGCTTCACCACCCTTAAGAACCGGATTCAGCTTCTGTCTTCAAAGGCCGCTAAGCTCCGAACATCTTATCTGCGGGTCTTTGAAGTGACTGCTACCCACAAACCACAGCGACATTTTCACCTTCACACGTCAGTGGTGTTGTGCAGTCACCAAGCAACACGCAACAACCATTTCCTCGTACAAAAAGAAAGAGCAGCCCGGTACATATGATAGATTATCGTGAATGGGGAAATAATGAGGCACTAGAAATAACAAAAAAGGTCCTTTTGCATCATGCAATATTAATGCACTCCATCATTCTCAAGCCATACGCGTACACATAAATACGCACACATGAACTCTGCCCGTCTCTTTTTCTAATCCCTACCACAATGCTCCCCTCCCCTCTAGCAAAACCAGATCCTTGAAAGTGGTGCTTGTGTGTTGTAATGTTACAAATTGAGAGCAGGAGCATTAGAGAGACTTTACACAAAGTGGGACAAACAGCACATGGCCCTCCCGGTGCATACCAACACCTGTTTCGATGGCCTCTCTTCTTTTATTTACATGATAAACACTGAATTCCTCTACAATTACCCCACCAGCATGGCCTCTGCTATTCATAGCTGACAGCTGTTTTCCAGCATCAGGGGACCTCATGATAGGATGCAATATTGCTATGCACTGCATCAAAAGAATAAAGGAGATTTAATCCATTAGTTCTTGGTTTCAAATGGCATTTTGATTTGTTTAGAATTGACTTTGCTTAACGACCAAGATTTTACATTGGAGATCAAATGATAATCCAAAACATACATCAAACAAATCATACATCCAATAATTAACTGCACAAAACAAATTGTTCAGTACAAGAAATTTTATATATATATATATATATATATATATATATATATATATATATATATATATATATAATTTTTTATTTAGGCAAAAATATTACATTTCATTTAATTATAGACAAAATATTATATATTATTATATAATATCTGCTATTTTTCAGCATATTTTATTGGCTTATCAATAAATACGCACACACAGACAAAGCCAATAAATATATTTCACAAATTCCATTTTTTATAAATAATAATTTTATTATTTAAATGCTACAACTTTACACTGTACAGTATAAAAAAGCATATTTATTTTGACATTTGTTTAAGATTCCATTTAAGTCGTATTATTAAATTATTATTCTTTTTAAAGATGTACTTTAATTGAGTGTTAGATGATGACAAACAGTGTTGAAGATTACTTTGGAGGAAAAGTAAGAGGTTTCAGATTATAAGTTACCCTATTTAAAATGTAATAAGTAGTTCAATAACTTTATTAAAGTAAGGTAACTGATTACATTTGATTTTCTTTTTGAAAAACTTTCGTAAATTTCTCATGTTTTCAACTGTTAATCATTTTCAAACATGTAAACCAGGCAAGGTTAACCTTACAGTAGTACTCAAAACTGATTACTGTCAGACTCAAAATCCTTCATCACTTGAATAAATATTATAATATTTTAATTTTAAATCCACCACAAAATCACTTACTTTGAGATCATTCTGAGGTTAAATACAGATTTAAAATCATAACATATAGTTTAATAGCTATGATGCTGTTTTTGAAATCAAATCTTTGCATAGCTATAACAAGAAACACTGGAATCTAACAATGACTTGAAAAAAAAAAAAAACAGTTAATCTTAAAAATAAAGCATATACATAACCCAAAATAGGAAATAAAACAGTTATTGAATAAACGTGTCCTAGTCTCCTAAAATCCTGAAACATTGGTGTCTCATATTTTAGAGGAGTCAATGCAATTTAGGAAAGAAATCAATCAAATCTGTATGTGTGTGAAAATATTCAGATGTAATCATTTATTTTGTAATTAAATTGCGTTATTCGGTTACATGTAACTAGCTACTCCACAACACTGATGACAAAGTTAACCTAAATGCAAAAATGAAGATAATAAGCATGCACAATTAAATATTTGATATCAATCAATAAATTAAAAAAAAAAATCTAATATGATACAACTGAAATAGTATAGATATGCAGGGCAATAGTTCAACAACCACATTCAGACTTAAAGTATGACCAATTGAGATCATCTTACACACTATGGCAAGTACTCAAAGAAATTAAAGGGTTAAAATCTCTAGGTTAACAAGTTTCTGTTTGCTATTCTTGGCATCCCTCACTCAACACTTGACTCAACATTTATTTTTATTGTTTTGTCATACCGTCACATTTTCCAGATAGTCTGAGAACAACCAGACACTAGTGTAGCATCACTGGACCAGATCAACGGCTGATGAACGCCCTGCAACTTTTTTTTCTCTCCAAGCCTTTTCATGCCCTTCTGATGTGATGACTTCATTTTTCTTCGTATCCACTGTCCTCTCCAGCCAGAGAATAGACTGTTTGGTCATCAGCAGACTCTCGCAGCAACTACTGTTGGTCTTTGATTGGCAAAGACCCAAGAATCTTCAGAATGGAGGCTTAATACTCCCAGGGCTGACAGCTGCAGGGATTAGGCACTCTTGCTCACTGTTATTGACGCCCCTGCATTGTGCCTTTCTCCGTAAATGTGGCACCAGGACCGGGATGGGGTTGATGAGGGGGGCTGTATGAGGGGGGTCAGCATTCTGAAGTCATGTCAGGTGCTTCTGCTTTGAAACCTGAACGGACGCATTAAAGAACACTGAGAATATGTGATATGTGATGTGCAAAAACCCGCCGTTTGTAAGGTGCACGCCTCCCCATATCCACCATGACATCACTAAATTATCACTTATGCCCCAGATTCCCCCTTCCACCAACCCCTAGAGTCCGGTCTGACCCCACTCTGACCCCCCAGCACCGCTGACGCTGTCATGACAACCGTCTCAAGAGGATTGTTGTATGTGTAGAGAGTGAGAAGTGTATACATGAGTGCATCTCTCTCTATGTTTGTGTGTGTGTGTGGGAGAGAGAGAGGCACTTGTGACAAATGGGAATTTAAGTGTGTCATTTACGTAGCGAACAAAAAAAGCTACATCAATGTCGAAATGCGCAAAAAAACAACCTGAGTTAAAGATCGTTTCCCTGAATTAAGACAAAACGGGGAGATAAAACCTTTAATATTCATAAGTTAAAGGAAGGGATTCGAATATCCATTAAAATACTTTCACTAGAAAGACTGTGGGGGGTTTGGGATTTAAACTAGCAAGGCTTTGTAAATTTCTGGTCTAAAAAAAAAAAAATTAAAATGTAAGAAAGGCAGGCGTCCAAACATTGACAAGTACTGACGTTCAATAAATTGTTTGCAAATTATTGCTGATAAAAAGTCTATTTCTGTTCTCGTGACAAATGTCGACATTACGCTCGAAACATTATGTCAACAGGTTTGTACAGGTATTAATTATCCATATCTGGATTCTTTGGAATATGCCTGGAAGAGTATCAGTGTGAATATTTATGTGTCTTTCAGGGGCTGTTTATTTAAAAAGATTCCCTTCTTAATGTTCAAAGTGTGTTAATCACAAAGACATCAGCTCTGAGTTCTCACATACTCTCTTCCCAAACATGACCTCATAATGTCTTCAAGGAACACTCAGAATAGAACAAAGTGACCAATTTAGAATATTTACTTCAGTCTTTTATCATCCTCACGACAAAATGATTAAGAAAGGACAAACTTGGAAGCCAAACATTTGAAGAGTCTCAAAAAAAGTGTAAGCATGTCATTGAATTAAATAAAGCATCAAACCTAGTTGCATTTTTAGAGAGCTTTTAGAAAGGTTTTAATTTATAAGAGACATATACTGTTTGAAATTAAGACAAGAAGTATTTGGACACTTTGCAGTTATGAAATGACGACAATGTGATTAACTGCATTTGTGGTTACTCTGCTATAGGACACCTGAGTGAACTTCAGGAGAACTTCATACATCCACAAAAAAATAGCATCTGCAAAAAAAAAAAAAAAAAAAAAAAAAAAATGATGCTTAGTTAGACATGTGGTTTAATATTTTATTTCTAATGCAATAAAATTAAAATATACATTTTGGGACCACTGTATTTCTCTATAGTTAACAAATGTTCATATGCAAAACTTCAAAATTACACAATTCTATCAGTAACTAAAAGCATTGAACTGACTTGGTTAACTGTCAACAATATAAAAAAGCCCTGTATTTAACAAAAGAGAAAAAAAAAAGAAAGAAAAAAAAAGATGGCACAAGCAAGAGATTTTAGTATGGACGGCACAGCTTCTAGGTAAGTCAGTATATAGTGTATTCTATGATTGGCAAGATTAATATTTCACTAAGGCCTGTCAACAATACCAAAATAAAGGCAGATCCAGTGAACCCCTCAGGGCAAGATGCCTCTCAATCGATTTCAGACTTTCTTTCCTCATCTGCCTCAATAACTGTTCAATAATTGATGAGATACGATCCACATGGATCCCAGAATTCCACTGTTAAGTCTTTCAAGCAGCAGGTTGGTTTTGAATAACTTAAGATTGGTGAAAATTCTACACCACTAAAACAGACCATCTTCATATCAAGGCCAGAAGTTTTCAGAGAAACATACTTTAAAATAATCGGCACACAAATATGCCAGAGAAACAACACTGAAGAGGCATTTAGTAAGGATCAAGGTAACGGACAGAGAATTGCATAAATGCCTTCATATGGTGCGTTAAAGGATTCTAACCAGTATTTACACCCATGAGCACATAAACTGAGTTACTAATCAATTCCTTATTCATCTTCTCTGTCTTAACATCAAAAATCATCCTCAAGTTCGCTGAGCAAGGACGTAAATGAAATACATTTTTTATAGCCTACTTCAACTGTTACAAGCACAAGATGTGAATTTCAAAACAGCCTTAAAATCATAACCACTGAGAGCCTTTTCATGTTTTGTGCAGGATTTTGAGTGTCCCACACATCAAGCATCACTGTTTGTTACTAGAAACCACCAAATGTTGTACAGCCAGAGCAGTATTTCGGACAAAGTTCACTTTACAGATCAATCAATGGACTGATTAAAGGACCAAATAAACCACACATTCAACAGTTTTAGTCTATAATGACTGACCTATCTTAAACTGTGTACCATCTGCAGTAAACTCTGAGCTGGATTAAAATAAGTACTATTGGAAATAATAAATAATTAATTCCCTCTTTTATACTACATATGCAAAATTTAAGATTAGATACCTACAAATTTTAGGGACCATATATGATGTTATTTTTGATCTGTTATGGTTTTAACTTCAGATCCATAATGCATAACTTTTTTCAGGTAGGGCTGTGAATGAATAATAAATCAGTCCAGTGAACATATAATGTGCATTTTGAAATGTCACCTTGTGGATCTCTAAAGTTTCCTGCTGAGTTTGTTTTAACAGAAAACTGATAAATCCTGAGCAACTTTGTCGTGTGGGTGTAAAGTGGACACTGAAGGCTGATGTGGGAACCTCATGGCATCTATGAAGACGCAGGACCCTGTGGACCACCGAGCCTGAGACAATGGCTGTGAGCAGCCCACCAAGATAAGACTTGGTAAGATATTATATGCAAAAAAAGATACTTGAGCCACTTCAAAACTTATAGGTCCCATTCTGTAAATTTCTCAGTTAACTGACCCTTTTCAATAGGTTCCTATAGGTTCTCCAGCACGTTTCATCAGTATATCAATCTGTGGAACTCAAATAGCTTCTCATTTTTACAATACATGCATTTTCCGTGTCAGCTGCATTTTTGGGGATCATATACGCGTGATGATGCCCAAAAATGCTTCCCATAAGTGCTCTCGTCAGGCACCTCACTGTTTGAGACACAGACTGTAGGTGACAGGATAATGTAAACAAAGAACTCAAAGATGAGCAAGTTAAAAACCCGTATCAACCAAACACACTACTTAAAACATGTTTCTTTCTTTAAAGAGCCACTTACTTCTTGTCCAGGTAACTTAAGATGAAAGATGTTACATTCCGTGGCACGCAGATGTCCGACGCGAACCAAACAGTCACAAAACACACCTAAACGCGTTAATGTCCATTTGTTTGTAGGATTGTAGGTTGTTTCTCCGTTCTTTCTCAGTTGCCAAAGTTTCCAGTCGGCGCAGTAAAAAGCACTAGCTAGCGTTCATTAACCGGTTACCCTTTGAGAATTAACGCGGAGCTTAGAAAAACTTTCCCAATTCCAGTCGCACTGTCATCTTTCACAATATCATGAGGAGCAAATCCGCTAGGAAGGCTATTCCAGAGTCAGACGCGCTGCCTCTCTGTACGAGTCCAGTCAAGTGTTTGCAGGTGTCGGCTGTGCTGTGTGCTGTACCTCGCCCTCTCTCCACTACCTCCCTATTAAAACCAGCCAGCCGTGTCAGTGTTAACCAGCTCCCTGCCAGCACTCAACTGCACGGAGCCCCCGCTGCATGATTGAGGCACTGAATGAGGGATTGTCATCCAGCTAATAAACCAGGCCTCTTAGTTAATCTTACAAAGAGGGAATCATTAATTATAAGCTAGTACATGAAGTTCCCAATACTGAGTCCTATTAACTAAGAGTTATTAACCTTGGTGTCAAGTTGCATGGGTTATAATAAACCTCCTAGTCTGGGTGAGGCCTCATATTTAATTCTCTCTGATGTGAAACAGAGCGGGTTTCTGTCAGCAGCTCTGGTGATAATAGTCTTATCTTCTAAGGGCAGATATGTTGAAATGAATAGAACTCGGAAAAGATTATCGTTTTTACATTTAGCCAGTCATTTTGGTCTAAAATTATGTCGATATTAATTCTGTGTTGTTTCTATTAGTGCACTGCTTTGGACTATTCTGAAAACAGCCTGACAAAACTGCATATTGGGGTTTTTACCTCTGACTGTGATTATATGTTGGTGTTTAATGTAGCTTTACATGAGCCTTATGGGTTGAGCTGAAAAATCACTATAAACAACAGATGTGCATCTCACAGTATAGCTGTGCTGTTTTCTGGTGTGATTCGAGCAATTGTCTGGTGTCCACAATGAACGTGAAACTGCGGCGTTATAGAATCTCAGCCAATTAGAAGATAGTTCATGTTTAATGTACATCTTGAGCGGATTTTAGGCCAATCATATTGAACAATGGGCGGGGCTACTCAGTGCAACGACGCAGAAATAGAAACCAAGCAACCAACAAAATGTGTCCTGGCTCTTTAGGACAAAAATGGAAGATATTATTACTTCATCATGCCACTTCTGGTGTAAAAGATACAATCAGGTTGGGTTTTGCTTTTGAAAAGCTTAGCTTCTGTATTTATTTATTTATTTATTTAAACTAAAGGTAGGAATTTTTTGTCTAGCACTTGTATTTGATAATTTTAGTCAATCTAACCCTGGAATTATATATTAATTTAGTATTATTTATATACTAATGAAGTATAAATTAATATTTTTAATTAGCTTTCATTTTCATATTTTCATTTTAATTTAGTTTAATTCTTTTAGCTTTCATTAATTTTTATTTCAGTTTTAGAAATGCTAGTACTTCAACTTAGTTCAGTTAGTTGTAGCATAGTAGCATTTCTAAAGTTTTTCATTTAATATCTATGTATTATTGTATTTCAACATTATTTCTTTCACCAAAAACTTAAAATTATAGTTTTAGTTTCAATTAACAATAACAAAACTGCTTGTATTTTGATTTATTAGATTTTGATTTACTCAATCTTGCACTTTTGATAGATGTTAAAAATATAAGGAGTCATCTTCATTAGTATTCAAGTGGTTGAATAATATGTTTCTAAAATGTTATCTTTTGTCCCCCTCATTATTAAATATTTGGTTACATACTTACATGTGCATCTGAATTACCCTTCATTCTGTAATCGCTGTCCCTCCATATCAGTGATTTTGCTACTCTCTGTATGTTGTTACAATATCCAACACAACAGCTAAGAGGTTTTTGGCACATCACAGTTGAGGGGTAAGAGAGCGGAAAGAGGTGGCAGATAGAGAGAGAAAGACACTGAGGGGGGTCTGATCCTGTACACAGACAGGGCAGTGCTGTCATTGTGCCCGGTGTCTCCATGCAGGAAAAAGCGCTCGGGGAATTCTTGAGATTCCTGAGAGTCCAGCCTCGGTGGCCCACAACGAAAGCAGGGTGACCAGGAAAAAGGATTAAAGACAGCATTCACATCAGGGCATTCTCAAATTCCTCTCTTACGTGTGTATGTGTGTGTGTCTGCCTCCAAAACAAGCCCCATGTCTCTGTTTGGCCCTTTGTGTTGGGGTCACCTTGTTCTCCAATGGAGCCCAAGACCCTTCACCTCCCCAAGTCACTCATAAGCCTACACATCTCACACAGCCTATTCAATCCCTCACTCCTGTAGATGCTCACGATTTTACTGACAGGCATGCTGCAGGGCTCCTCTACCTGCTGGGAGGATGAATCGATCGGTTTTGTTTGCTTTCACAAGGAGAAAATGATTTGGGACGGCCGACTGAGGTATGCAGCTATCTGGGTGAAGGGGTTCAGGGAATGCAGGCAGCTCTGTGGAAATGAGAGGTCATTCCGGCAATGACACAAATCTAGTTGTTTTGCAGTCTTTGACAATGTAAACATGCAGAAAATCTTAATGAAAAATCCGTTTTCACAAAAGGCATTTGTTTCAAGTCTTCAAACCAAAAATGTTTTGCACATTTGTTACAAATGACTGAATCATGTCAGTTACCACAAATTTTGGAATAAACTCTGAAAGTTATTTTCTGTGAGAGTGAGGTGTGTAACCTTTGATTTGAGTCCACTAGGCCTGCTTATATTAACTAACCATGACTTGTATGACCTTAGAGCTATATATTATTGCCATTGGATATTACCTTTTGCCAGAGGATGGGCTTCCACTGATGAGTTCAGAGACTGTCAAGGTTTTTCTCCAATACTTCATCACTGATTTTTTTCCCCTTGACACAGTCACCCTAGCTTCTTGGATTGTAATATTTGAAACATGCATTTTCTGTAAAGCTGCTTTGAAATGTTTTGTATAGCGAATTAAATAGATGTACTTTAGAAGGTGGACATTTATGCCATAAGTGTATAGGTCCAGTCGATTGGAGTTACATGCACAGATGAGCAAGTGAAAAAAACATTGGGCATCATTCACTCATAGTATTTGTGTGGGCAGAAAAATTTTTCATGCATCATTTTCGAACAGGTGCATATGCATGTAAATAGTAGTTAATATTGATGAATATTTTAAATAAGGGAGCGTGTGTCCGCAGCTAGTAATTTGCATAAAACATGGCCACATCATAAGGGTTTTCTACAACATCTTTCTCTCCTGCTTGTTTGCTTGCTAGCACACTTGTGTGAGAATGTGCACAAGATCCTCAAGTAAATCCAAGAATGTTATTGTCAAAAGCAGTTAAAACACTACAAAATGTTTTCAAGCAGGCCTAGACCACATTTAGTCCTCTCATTTTCTAGCTGCCCGTATGCATATACAGATAGCATTTAGTAATGCTGTTTTTATTGAACTTTTTGTTTTTTGTCATAAATACTTATGTATAGACAGTTGAAGAGTTGGAGAACTCTGCACTACAGTAGTATTTGGTGCTTCTGTTTGCTTTGGTGTTGAACAGGATAAGAGAGAGTATCAGCAAAGGGTGAAATGTAGTTTCCCACCCAAGGCACTGTCACCAGGATTTCCTCTGAACACCCAATCTGATATAGCTGACATTCACATGCAAGAGATGCATGTGGAACACCTACATGCTTCCTCTACAAGAGGAAATTACTGCAGATAGGTGCAGCATACACACAGGATCTTGTCACTTTTAATGTTTTTGGGTGTTTTTTAATGTATTCGGTCCATATTTTGGTTGTTTCTATATTCAGAAGGCCCTAGTGACCTGTAAAATATAAGGGATTGGTTTTATACATGCAATATTCATCTTTTGCCATCCTTTTTTCTTCTGAAGAGAGTTTGCAATGATTATATTTTAATTACACTTTTCCAGTGTTTTTTTCCAGCATCACTGCTTTGCTTTGGCAGCTATACCATGGAAATATATCCCTATCGAAATCCTGTGTACTAGATTCACACTAGAATCACAGATGTGTACTACTAGAGTCACAGATGCATACTGGAACTTATGAATATTTTACAGTAAGAATGTGTTATTTTGACTTCACTTGGCTTGCAAAAGTAGTATGGAAAGTTCCCAAAGCACAGTCACACATACAATACTACTAAGAATGTGTGAGCTTCACTATATATTATTCTCAAACTTGCTGTTATTTTGTTTAGCTGTTTAAAGGTTTTCTCTAAAACAGCGTGATGACAAACACGAGCAAAAATGAATTAAAGGAACTTCATATTCTGTATCTTTGGCTATGCATCATGCATGACCCACAGAGTTTTGCGAGGGTTGGTTTTCTCCAACGGATATGAACAATTTCCCATCCCACCAGAAGGTCAGAGAGAAAGTCAACAAAACCCACCTGTAACTGTCAGCTTTTCCCAGAAGAAGCCTCTTTCCGTTCTCTCTCTCTGGCCAATGAGAGCCTCTGATTATATCAGTGAGAACCATAGTGAGGAATTCTGGTTCTGCTGAGATCACTAAGAGTCAAAGCATTAAGCTCACAACCCCTCAAAGACAGGAACATGTGAAATCCAATCATCAGTATCTAGATTCAGACAATTACCCATAAAATCAACTTTATAACTGAAAACAACTTAAACACCTGTAGTTATTTAAGGTTCTTGGTGAGAAAAAGCAAAAAGCTCACACTCTTTTCCAACAACATCCTGAAACCCATTTTTATTTGATTAAAGAGCAAATACAAAAAAATGGTTGAACTCTACTGAAAGAAGAATTTGACCTAAGGTCAAAGAGATATGAGTTTCTGTTTCTAATAAAACCCCAACCTCTGATAATCCATAACGGAGGCCTTAGTCCAAACTAATACCTCATATCTAATCTAACATAATTTTGATAAGTGATTTGGCAGACACTCTCCATACTGTTGAACATTATCAGCATGTGTCATACTGATTTCATAAGTCTCCTGCGCCAGAGCACTGTGTAAAGGCATTTAAGGAAATCATACCGTTTATTTTAATGAGAAAAGCATGAAAGAAAAAAGAAAGACACAAAAATGAACACTAAATGGATTACATCTAGCCTTGCTGCACCACCTTAAATTCATTTTGTCATATCTGCTTGATAAAATTGGGTTACAGTCATCATTTTAGTAATGTTGAGTTGACATCATTTTTTTAACATGTAGTTTGGTCAGAAATATACTACTGATAGCAAGCTCTCAGTTGGTCTCAGAAAAAAACGACATCTTGCAACGAGCAAAAGGCTTGTTAAAACAAGATTTTCAACCAGGTATTCCGAAACATCCAATAAACAAACACCAATGACAACCATATATTTAAGGAAAAAATACACCCAGTAATTAACTCAAAGAGGCAACAAACACAACACAAGTAATTGTTCCAGTTAATAAGTAAAAAAAAAAGTTGTCTACCAAGCATGTCCACTGACATACTGTTTACACTGGACATGTCAGTGCAAAACTTCCAAAAAGATCACCTCAATGGTAAGACTTTCAGCCATTTGTCAAATTGTCAGAAGTAGTGCAGGTATGTCAGATATGGGGCATCTGTTGGTGCTACGCAACGCACTGCATCAGGTGTAGACAGCTATTATAATGGATATTTGATTATAATGGATTGTATTTGCATTTATCAGATTCAACACTATATGCTCATAGCTTATGTCAACTTACTAACTTACTAAGTTACTAAAATCACCAAGCATCAAGAAAAGGAAAAATGAAACATAAGAGACATAAACTGATAGAGATGCTCTCAGTCAGTGTTTTCTAAGCACTAATGAAGGATTAAATTTATTTGTAAATGTATGTTTTTAGTCTGCTTCACAGAAAGTAGGCGACGAACCAGACAGATATAAAGGATACAAACAACCAGCAAAGGGCTTTCTGTCTGGGAAAGAAAGGGATTGTGTCTTGTTTTAGAAAAACATCTAAAAGGATTTTCTCTGCCTAACAATGTTATCTTTCCATGATGGTTATCTCTATATGAAAGGCATCCTGATACGAAAAGCTCAAAGCAACAGGATCAGCTTCTGTTCATAACAGGGCCCAGATCTCAATAAATCTACAATAGTTTTTGAACTTTTATTTTTAATTATATTTCTTTAATGTCCAAATATATATATATATATATATATATATATATATATATATATATATATATATATATTTATTTATTTCAATAAAAAATATTTAAAAAGAAACAGTAGGATTGACAGTGGTACTCAGAAAACTCTGCTAAGGCTCTATGGTGATTTTTTTACTGTAGTTTTGTGGCTTTCTTTGTCAGCTATGTTTAAAATTGTGTTTTTGTCTTTCAGACTCTCCTCGCTGACTTCTCAGAGAGGATTTCTGGGGAACGAGAGGCTTTTGATAACCAACCCAATAGGGATGCTCTTCCTCTTTCTCTCTCGCTCTGCCCCTCTCCGTAGTCCCGTTTGAATGCTGGGACGGGAAGAGGATTTGGGGGGATGGGTGAATGGGAGGCAGGGGGTGGACTATAGGCTCTATTTTTCCATGGACTCCATCCATCTCATCCGCATATTTCTGTCAGGTCCTTGGAGATGAGGCTAATTATCCTGCAATTCATCTTCTCGCTCTTCATCCTAATCTCTCCATCCCTCCCTCCCTCCCTCCCTCCCTCCCTCCCACTCTCCTAACACTTCGCTGTATGTGCATATATGCATGTGTGTGTGTGTGTGTGTGTGTGTGTGTGTTCCCACATTTCACTGTGTGTGCCTGGACATGAATGTGTGTTTTCATGCATGTAAGATTGTTTATACGGAAGCTGTTCGTATCATGATCTCTGCTTTACAAGACTGTCTCATTTAAAGTCCCATCAACAGAAACACCAGTCTGCCGGAGTCAAACCCATTGGAAATCCCTGGAGCAGAATTAAGCATGACATGTCTGTGCCTGTGTTCACATCGCCAATCTAACAGGCTACAAATCCCCTCTTCGTTCTGCTTTCTCTGTGTTTGTATGTGTGTAGGCATTCGATTAACAGCAGTGGATCGGTTTGTTCCATATAATCCAGGTAGTCTACTATTACACTCAATATTGACATCTACAGTGCCGTGAAGAAACTTTAAGACTCATGAAAGCTTTTCAGGTTCTTTATAGTGGAAAATAAAGTTCTCCAGGTTTTTAAAATGTTCTTATCGCTAAGAAAAAATTGTTATTTTAAGAACTGTTCACTGAAAGGTGAAAGGTTAAAGATGGTTCTCCTGCAAACACCCTTTTGGAACATTTATTTTTAAGAGTGTGTTCACAATTGACAGGTTTGGATTGACTGAATCAAACTCTGGTGCAATTGCTCTGTTAGTAAATCAGACAAGTGTACCGAGACTCAGTGAAAAGGTGGGTCTCGGGCTGCTTCCAAACAAACTCTGATGCTTTTTTTTTGACTGAAATATGAATGCAACATGGACCAAAATCATCTAAACAAACCAAAACACTCTCTTCTCATCATAGGAGTTATGACGAGAAATATGAGTTTGTCATGTTTCTCATTACAGATTAGTGTCAGAACCGCTGTCTCCTTGCAGCAGATTTTAATTTGTGTTAGAATTGATGAGTTCCTTGAACTGTTTTGTTTTGGATTTTCAGCTGCTAAAATTACCATTATATGTGCACACACATACAACAAGCACATACAGCCAAGTACAGCATTGTTTTGAATGTTCGGTAAGTTTAGTTGCAAAATATGTGTCATAAAAGCTGTCCAATTAGGTTGCGACCTTTCATTATGTTCCATTTGGTTTGTATCATTAGGTTTGGTGTTAAAAATAACAGTGTGAATGCTAAGCAAACCAGACTAAATATATAATGATCCAAACTACATGTGTGAACACATCCTAGGTCAAAACAAAGAGGTGAGATTGTTCCATTCTGATTTTCAAGTGCATATTTATCATCTTTCCAGATGTCTCTGCCCAGGTAATTAGATCACAGCACTTGTTAAGCCAAAAAGAAAAGAAAGGAGATAAGATTCCCTCTCTCTCGCCTCTCCCATTATGGTTTTTCTCTCCCCCAGAGCTATTTGACTACTTTATCACGACTTAAAAGCTGAGGAAAGTCCTGAGCTGTCAGGAGGCATCAGAGAACTGCAGTGCCCTGTGGTGAGATCGTCTCTCCGTGCTGCTAAGATGGAGGCCAGCGTCCTTTCATCCTCTCCTGCAGAAAGACGCTCTTTCATTCTTTCAAAGGTAACACGTCTAACAACATCAAGGTGAGGTAGATTGCAGATGCGGTGCAGGAAATTCTGCTGTGCAACTGGGATGCTGGAAGGAACAAAGAGTTAGTGAGAAAATATCAAACACTTTGGGGGATTGGTGTAATGAATTTAGATAGTCTATTTAGATACCGACGTCTGTGTTTGGGGAGAAAAGCCCAGCTTGAAGTTTCACAAACCTGAATGGATGATCAGGGCCTTTCCTGATGAGAAATTAATGAGGTCTAGCAGAGTCTATTAAAATGTGTCTCTCTGCTAAATATGATTTTCCTCTTTCAAGGTCGTACAAGTAGCAGCAATTTAGATAACCGTGTACTCATGTAATTAAGCTTCGTAATGTGTAGAGACAGCTCAAACCTCACGGACAGCAAATCAGTGACATCTTTAAACAAAAGAGCCTAACGGTATTAAACATGGACAGGAAATTTAACAGAGTGAAGGCCGTGGAGATTTGGGTTACAGTAAATTGAATTGAACTAACTGAAAAAAATGAACCACTGAAAAAAAATGAGCTTAGTTAAATTACAGAGCACATAGTAGTCATCTGTTGTTGGCATCTCATTGCAAAAAAATTGACAGCTGTTTTTAGTGCATGTGCACACTAATGACACATTAGATCTACTTTTATACTTCTTTAATACATGCTGTTTCATGTCTGAGAGGTCACTGTAAAGCTGTTTTTTATGCCTTGATTTATTTGTGCTTCTTTTCAAATGCCTTTTATATATTGACTTTTATTTTTTTATTTTTTTACCTTTATCTGAGACCGAGACTTTCATAAAAGTATAAAGTATCATATTTATAAACTATTATAATTTCTTTCTCTCACTTTCAGCTGCTCTTGTTAGGGGTTGTCACAGCTAAATTATCCACACAAAACTATGATAACCTAACAGAGTAAAATAAACGTAAAAGTTTTTAAAAACTGAGTTTGAAATAAAGAAATTGAAATAAAATTGTCAACAAGCTGTAACTTTGTCAAATTATACAAAATGTGAAAATATTATTTAATTGTGTGTATTTAGGATATAAATTATGCTAACTAGCGAGACAAAGGTTTCAGCTATTTTATTACTAAAATGTTTAAAATGACATTTCCATCTAGGGGTAGGCGATATGGAAAAAATATCATATCACAATTTTTTTTAAAATATCATGATTCACAATTTTATCACGATTCTTTGTCATGTTGGTTTTACTATTTTGCAAGTTGTCTGAGCATTACAGCCAAACTTATTTCCCTATTATAAAGACAAAGCCTTTCAAGGTAACAAAATTTAAAAAAAAAAAAAAGAAAAAAGAAAAAAGAATGGCAGATATTTAGGCCAAAGTGGGCGAAGATAAAAATCTTTGTCATTATTTTATCTTTGTTATTAAAAAATAAGAACAAAGATGCACATTACAACTACACATAATATACAAATAAAACAAACAGTGCTTTATTTTCAGGTACAATAGGTGTATTTAGCAGGAGCATTCAAGAAATTGAATGAACAAATATAAAAATAAAACACTATATAGACTGATTCCTAAAGCAACTGTATTAAAGTTCTTCAGTCAAGAATAGTGAGTGATTTTTCTCTTTGTGTTTTGTTGTTTTATTAACGTTTAAGGAATAGTTCACCCAAAAATAAAAATTCTGTCATCTGTCTGTCAGTTCTGTCATAGTGTTTTATTTTTATACCTCCATTTACTAACTAAAAAGTTGTTTTAAACCTGAATAAGTTTCTTTCTTCTGCTGAACATAAATGCTATTTTGAGGAACGTGGAAAACCAAACAGTTGCTGGTCCACAGTGATTTACATAGTATTTTTTTTTTCCTACTATCAAATTCAATGTGGACCAGCAACTGTTTGGTTACAAACATTTTTCAGAATATTATCTTTTGTGTTCAGCACAAGAAAGAAATACATACAGGTTTGGGACAACATGTGAGAGTAAATAATGACAGAAATTAAATTTAGGGTGATCTATCCCTTTAAATCACAGTCGGCTGCATGTTTAATACTGCCCCTTTAAGAGCTGAACGCATCTAATATAAATGCACATATCCGTTTTTCTCTCAACTGTTTACTTTCATTTTAGACATAACCAAGTCTATATGTAAACCCTGTGTGTTCTGACAGTATTAGCGCAAAAGATAACTTAGTTCAGTAATCAGGCACTGTTAGACAGGATTTAGCGCGCGCGAATTAAACATTTAAAAGCTCCTGCAAATAATGTACTTTTGTGATTGCGAATAAGTGCAGTGTCCTGTGAGAGTAACTCTACCGCTGAGTTAACACTGATGTGAATGCATGTGGCGTTACGACGGAGGCGCCAGAACTGCAACTGAAAGAATGTGCGCTGTAGCACGATACTACGATATTTCTTCAAAAGCAGATCGTGGAGACATTTTTATCGTCTACAATCAAAAATCCTCATATTGCACACCCCTATTTCCATCATATAATATAAAATATATTTCCATATAAATCCCTCATTCATTCATTCATTCATTCATTCATTCATCATTTCCATCATTTAATGCTGTTAAACAAAATACATAAAGTCACATGAACATTGTCACAGACATGTCTGTCGTGTCTTGTGTGTTTCCCCCTCCACGCCTTCCTGTTCCTGTCCTAGTCAAGTTTGATTGTTTATGATTTCTTTCAGGTGTGTGTGTTTAATTATCGTGTGTATTTAGTTCCTGCCTGTTCTGTTCATTTTCGTCTGGTCTACTCGTTCCTCCCCGGTGTTCCTGTGTGTCCCAGCCTTGCCTTGTCTTGCCCTGTCTTGTGTGGATTCATTAAAGACTGTATTTTGAGTTTACCTTCGTCTCCTCGTTCATCCCTCGTGTGTGCACCGTGACAAACATGTTCTCATGATTTTTAGAAAAAACAGAAATACAGAAATCTTTTTTATAGACTTTTGAACATCGTTAGTGGACAACATTTAATAAAAACAAGTGTGTTTTTACGAAACTTGTTTTTTAAAAGTCCACAAGACCTCAGTGCTCATAATTATAGAAACGCCCCCGTATGTGTGGGTGTGTTGTTATCATACAGTCATTTTTAGGAAGATGAATAGAGAGATAGGCCGAGAGTGAAGCATGGCCTTTAGCCTCATAAATCTACTTACAATGCAGAGAGAGCCCTGAACTTACCAGAAAAACACTGCCTGTCAACCTCCTGCTGCGACCAGAGAATATGAATGCTTGATGGCTGGTGGGTCCCACACCAGTACAAACTCAGTCACACTGGAGAACAAGTAAAGCGGATATTGACAAATATCTTTATATACATCTGTTTCTCAAAACCCCAATGAGTGGGAACATTTGACCATCTCTTTTAAATCACAAATGAGTTCTGTTACTGAAAAGCTGACAAATCATTTAGGAAATGTAAAGAATTAACACCTTTGAGATGCTTTTCAATGCAATTTTCACCCAGCAAACCCAAAAAAAGAAGTTTTATAGTGCAGCTGCTTGCATTAGGTTGTACAGATGCTGAGTGATTTATGGCTCTTCTCTGTGATGTGGTTTAGTTGAAGGAGTGTCATTTATGCTATTCCTTATCTCTGTCCCGGCCTGGTATGTTAGAAACATACCAGGCCGCTGGCTCTGTGTCGAACGTTTGCACGTCTCAGAGATGGGAAGTTGTCAGGGAGTGACGAGACAGAGGTGAAACAAAATCTACAAGCCCAATTCTCTGTTGAGTCTGTCTTTCTTGTCAAAGAGCGACGGCTAATGAAGTGTGAGATATTCACCTTTGTGCTGTATACCTTGATGAACTAGTTTCTCTCCTGTTCTGGTGGACAAATTAAATCAGAAAGAATCAGTATTTCTGCAGTGCGCTACCATTCCATAGAACTTTTCACACTGTGCTTAACCACTACTTTTATTACCCCGGGTAAAGGTACATTTCATTTCATTTAGAAGTGGGGTTAGCACTGCGTTTTACCCAGGTTAATGAGGTGTTAACCGGTGCCAAACGTGTACAGCGTTTAGCAAGAGACACCCAATCGCGTGTCGCATGTCGTTTCAGCGTTTGAGGGGAAATGGTTATTTAGAAAAGTAATCAAAAAGTAATCAAATGTAATCAGTTACATTACTTTAATAAAGTAATTGAAATAGTAACACAACTTATTACAATTTAAATAGGGCAACTTGTAATCTGTAACCTTTACATTTCCAAAGTAACCTTCCCAACACTCGTAATCATTTATGATTTATTCTTTATTGATATTTATTTTGTGTTTATGTTTTTATATTAATCCTTACATTCATTAATTAGTTACATTACTTTAATAAAGTAATTGAAATAGTTACACTATTTATTACATTGTAAATAGGGTAACTTGTAATCTATAACCTATTACATTTACAAAGTAACCTTCCCAACACTCATTTGTGATTTATTCTTCATTGATTGTTATTTTGTGTTTATGCTTACACTTGTATTAATCCTCATATTCATAATGAAATATTTACTACTCATTTGTGTTTATCTTTTATTTAGTTTGATTTATATTCAAGATGTAATATTTGTAGTATTCTCCGAGAATATGTGTTGGACATTTTTCAACTACATGCCTGAGTAATAATGTTTCTCAGAATTAGTCATTAATTGCACTAGATGTTCTTTTCCAGAAACTGTTTTCGTAATATGTAAGATGTGATATTTGAAAGTGCTTGTTTTGCTGTATTTGTTTGAAAGGTGTGAAAACCACACATCTGTTTTTAACTGTAACATTTGACTGGTCACGCTGACCTGTGCTGATTTTACTTATAGTCGTTAAAACAACATTTGACATAATGGATGAGTGACATAATGAATAAGTCTATTTGACCTTTTCTTATTAGACATAAACACCAGTTTGGGAGGATGTAAGATTCCTGCATATAAATTCCTTGTGCCTACTTTTCTGCTCCTTAGTTTTTCTTTTACTTCTTTGCTCTTTACTCCTTCTTCTCCCTTCTTCAGCTTTTCCTCTCTCTCTCTATTTCGCAGATATCTTACTTCTTTTGAACTTTCTTTTGACTTTCACTACTTCATCTATTAGATACAACACTTTGGAACACTTTGCACTTGTTATAAACTGCTGATCTAAATTTAGTGTATACATATTTACTTTATTCTTTTATAATTTTACACTTTCACATGCTGCATTTGTCCAATCAAAGGCACTGATTAATTTGCAAATAAATAACCCTGGGTTCCTTTTACTCAGGATTTGATATGACCCAGGGTTCAGTTCAAGTGTGAAAAGCCCTCATGATATGTTTAACCACAGAACACCATTTTTCTGCTCTATATCTTCATTCAAGCGTGCCTGTTATTTGTATCAGGCATCTGTGCTCCAATGCAATACTTTAAAACCAAAATTACAGAGCATTCTGTGTTCATAACATTTGAACCCGTAAAAAAAAATCTCAGAGATGACACACTTTCCACCAAAACACACCTATTCTGAGTGAATAGAAAAGAGCTATGATTATGCTTAACTATCTCGCCTGGAAAAATGCTAAAAAAGGACACTGTACATTAAAGCTGAATGTTTTCTCTGGCTGTAAAATTCTGCAGAAAGTCCCGAAGGACATACCATCTTCTGTTTCCGCTTCATATCTACAGCAGGTTCAGGTAATGAAAACACAGCAGTCGTATAACACACAGGGGCTGAGACACCTGTTTGGCGCTGGAAGTCAACAGGGGAGGAAGAGCAGGTAATAAGCACCTGACACAGAGAGAGGCAGCTGTCAGAAACAGTGAGGCTGTCCAGAGGCCGGTATAATGAGGTGTGCTCTGAAAAAAATGCTCCAAGTGTAATTAGGGTCCAGCTAACTCTAGCCTGCGGCTGTCAACTGCCTATTTTTCATCATAATACATCTGCAGGACTCAAGGCCATGGAAACAAGAAAAAAAATAGTGTTTGAAATATTTTGTCAGATCAGTGTTGAACCAATATAATTATCAGCGGGCACGAGGAGTCCCGTTGAGACAGCTGGAAAATGTGAGCAATAAAACGAGTTGTGTTTAGTTTCGGAAAACACCAAAATAGTGAATTTTAGAACGTAAAATTATTAGGCTATAATATTGGCAATTCATTCATTCATTTATTTAAGTTTATAATTATTGAAGAAGTTTATAGATACTTATAGTCACGTGATTTCTGCAAACGAGGCTTCGTTTCGAAACCTTTTTCGAAACATTGTAGTTCGCCACTAGAGGACGTTGATCTGGTGAACACATGACAGTGTGTAATGGTTTTAATTGTTTTAATGTAATTAATTTTAATTAAAAAAAAGGTAGAGTGAAAATTATTTCTAATTGGCCTTCTTAGCCAAGTACTGCCTAAAAACATAAAACAAGCACTACAAATTAAAAAATAATACAAATTATACATACACTTCATAATCAACGGAATTCATTGATTTGTACATTAAATTTAATTGGTGACACTTTCATAACATTGATTGGTTTGTAAAAGATGTCTTTTGGGTTGTGTTCACATTCATTGTTTTGACCATCAGATGTCACCAGAGTGCAGTGTTTCGAGTGCTTCAAAACAATGATTTTATTTTTTATTTTTATTTATTTAGCGAAGCATTTTTTTTTTTTTTTTTTTTTTTTTTAAACTTGATTCAAACTTTTGAAAAGCAATGGTGGTCTCATCTCAACTGGTTTGTCCGGGCAGACCCATTTGTTCATGACTCTCCCGTTACTTTCACTGAAGAGTATCACTGAAGATACACACTTATTGCCTAAGCTTTAATACAGGTAAGATTATAAATTAATAACACAACTTTGAACACAACACCACAATTTAACATTTAACACTAACACAACACCACAATTTATTTTTGGGTATAACAATGTAATGGAAAATGATTGACTTAATGTACATTATCCCTTATCTAGTGAACTAATAAATATTATTATTTTTATTTAGAATGCAGTGCCAACCACCATCAATGGCACTGTGGGAATTCACATAGTGGCAAATGAATGTAAGGGTGAACAAAAGCCTGTGGTGGCAGAGGAGTACAAAAGCACAGGCTGAAGCATCATGAGGGATGGATGCATGCGTTCCCATCAAGCTGGAAGAGAACAGAGAACCACCGGGGAGCAGATGCTGTAGATTTATTTACTCTCCACCTTTAGACTGCAGCATGAAGTCTCAGATGAGCAAAATAATGTGAAAAGTGTCCCTTTGCACATCTGAGGAAGAATAAGTAGCAGAAAAAGGATGGAATTTTAATTCAAATTAACATGGTGAGGAATTTCATAAGACATATTTGATTCAACATACAATTTGCCCTTGATCAAACCCACTTCAGTGGCTCAGTTTTAAATTGTTTTACAGTACAAGTATCATCAGAATATGATTTATAAATCTGGATAGGAAATTTCTTTGTCTTTCATTCTAGCAGCTTTGATGATGCTTTTTGTCTTTGCCTGCTGTGTTACAGAATTACCACACCCAAAAATGTGCGCACACACAGATGCCCTCTTCTGGTCAGGTTGGAGTTTGATCTGTCAATGTGAAATTCTGTTGTATTTAATTTTTTAGCATTTTAACCACATATAGTACAACACATAAAAATGTTAAACTGAAATAATGCTTACATTCATTCACATATAAGGACTAAATATTTATTTACTTTTTAAAGACTTACATACATACATAAAATTACATAAACCAAAAGAGTAACTTCATATTTTAAGGAAGACTAGTAGACTTTTTTCAGATAGAGATACAAAAATGAATATTAACAACTATCCCATCCTTACGGATCATACTGAAAACTCTAAAATCTGAAGTTGAACCTCATTTTTCTACATGCTACACTAAACATTTGCAAAACGTTTCACTGAGATTTTGTGGCTTTTATTGATACATCTGAGGCTTCATGGGATGGACAATGGGAGAAGGGTGTCAGCCATTTGAAAGTGTAGTCCCTGTAAAAAAAAATCATATGAGACGTTATGAGACTTTTCAAAACAATGAGCATATTTTGTGAATTAAATTAATATTTTTATTTTGATGATCTTGAATATATCATAGTTTGTGTTATTTGTCTAAGGATGAGGGAAGAACATGAGAGGACCTGTGGATTTTCTGGCCTTTTCTCTTCTGAAACTCTTCCTCATCCACTGTCCACACCGCCCCCGTCCTGCTGTCCACCCGCACAAAGCATTTGTGGAGACTAAGATTGTGTCGCACAGCATTCTAAAAAAAGGTTGAAATAGTTGTTAATCAGAGAATATAATTTCTTTTCATATGAAAGAGGCCTGCTGGCGTTTAGTGAGATTATTCAGCATGATCATATGTCAACAGTGGCACCATGTGGATGTAAATATAATGTCGCAAAGTGTTTTGCGATAATGTCAGGCCAATCTCAAAAATCTCAGAAATAAACCTGCTCGAGACTGGAGCTTTTTTGTTTTAATTAAGCTAATTTATATGGCATTAAATCAGACACACAAGCAAACCTCTCAGTCTCTCACAATATGATTAAAAAATATTATTGATTTTTGAGTTTTGAACTGAACAGAAGTAGGACTGTCTCCAGTTCTCGAAATGAAGGCATGAGTGTCAGCATATTTAGTACCTTCCATGTAGGAGAATTATGACGGAAGTAGAAGAACATTCTTGTGAACCAGCTGTAAATTTCATTTAGCGTCCGCTGTTTGTCTGGAGCTTCCAGGATTGACTTTAGAAATCAATGATAGATTGTATATTTATTTATATATAATATAGTTTGTATTTTAAAATGCAAACATAATTTGTGTACTTACCCATCTGATTAAGAAAGCATATGTATATGGAGGTCGTATATTGGCATATTTGTAGTATTCAATGCTGCTAACAAAATCTGCAATTGCCAAAAAAACAAATTACTAAGCAAAACATTGCACAATAATTCCTGGAAATTGACCACAAAGACTCATATGTGCATTGTGCTTTAAGTATGTCGCTATGTGTTTTGCTGCAAGTGCAAAATGTACAGCCGGGTAATGCCTATGAGTCAGTAATTTTTGATATTATACTTGTGCAATGCATTTAGCAAATGCAAAATCGAGGTTTTATAATAGACGGCTTATGAGCAAAACTCCAGCTGAGAGCATCTGAACTACATTTGGTCCAGATCATAGGCTTCCTTTGTGGTCTGCAGGCATGCCAAGTGTGGCAACAGGAAACATGCAATCTCACAACTTCAGCTGTTGTTATAGTGGTAGACCACCAACTTTCAACTGTCTGGCCAACAACATAAACACATAAAGAGAAAGGAACTAAGCCTAAAATAAGTGTGACCTTCACACTGTAAACAGCGGTATAGATAGTACTCATCTATATATTTTTCAACGCCTTCAGCATCTGCATTTCAGTTCCACTTGATTGGATTTTTCTAGTTTAATGACACTCCTCAGCTAGACTGTGTGTGTTCAGAGGCACCAGTGTTGCCAGACCTACGATAATTATCGTATTTGTACGATAATGTAGACCTCTGTACGATGTACGATCAATAATGAAAAAAAAAAAAATCCCATAATGTACGATAATTTCAGAATTTTGTGAAACTTCTAATGTTGGACCTTTTAATCATAGGGCTTCTATCCTAATTCATCTAGCTGTGGATCCTACTTCTACCGTGCCCTGCTTTTAAAGCAGCTCTATGTAACTTTTGGGGCTCTAGCGGTTAATAAACAGAACTGCACGCATCCCGCAGAAGAACATTCTAACCGGAGCTACTTCTCTAAGTTTATGTCTATGGCGATTCACGCAGGCATGTGTTACTCCGCAGCGGTGAAGACCCGAACAGGCTACAATAGTCCGAATATAAGCACTTATTATAAGTGTACCGTAGGGATTCGGGATAAGACAAAAAGGCAGTTTGGAAGATGAATTCATGATGTTCTCGCTCATTATATACATTTTGCAAATTTTGAAGGGTTGACTGACTGTTTCTCCCATGGCAGTGACGGGCAAATGGTAACCTCCCCTCACTCCCCCCATACCTTTTACAATTTATATATAGTGCAAAAAAACATTATAAAACACTCGTGCTTTTAAACCAAATACAAGCTGAAACGACTCTCCGCAATCTCTGATGAAATCAGTCGGGGTTTCTCTGTATTAGAGCCGTTTCAAACTTACTGTTTTAATGCATTCGTTGACTGGATCCTTGGACTGAAAAGTTTACAGGAGTTTACCGGTTTAAAAAATATCTGATCGTAAAAACCTGCTTCTTTTAATTTTATAACGTACTGATTCAAATTAGAAATCAATAATTATTTATTATTTTACCACTTTGCGCGCCTCCCGTGTCATGCGCCCCAGACCGACTCTGCTTGCATTCAGGTGATTTGTCGAGATGAGAGGTAATTCACGGTGCCCCCTCCTGTAGTCTGATTTTTATTGTATCATTTCTAATTACCCAGATACTGACGCTCTGACTCTGAGCGATAAAGATTCAAATATAAAAGTGCCGGTAATGCGTACCGGAGTGTCTGGCACATTTCGAGCACTGGTCCTGTTATTAAAGAGTGCTCACTTTGGTTGACGTCTTTATTCGAAGTTGTAGTTGAAGAGGCAGCATCTCTGTCACTCTCGGGACAAAGCGGGCGCAGCCGCAGTCATCAATCATATCTAAATGGAAGCCGGTGCGTCCTGACTGGATCACTGTCTCTACTGGGTGTTTTTAGGGAATATTTGCATTTATTCACATGCGATTTGATTAGCTACTCATGTGGTGGACTGTCATGATTTTGGCTAATGCAGGACACTACTTAATGCGCATCAGAGGGGATTTAGAAGTGGGTATACACAAAGCCGACTGATAAAGAAGTGAGTATACGCCGTATAGCCTAGACCCGAATATACCCTGCACTACACCACTGAGACTGACAAGACCACGCACCAACACGCACCAACAGATTCTGCTCATTGACAAATATCTGATCTTGTAAGATGTTCTCCCTTTACACAGAGTAAACCTGCGCCTGACTGTACGCCTGATCGCCAAATCAAAAGTGAAAGTGAACAGCGCGAGCGCTCATTCAAAAGGATTTCAATTCCGCGCATATTGATAGCGGCTCCCTGATGCGCGAAAATTATATACAGTAGCCTATTAGCACGTTTGTGGGCGGGAGTGGACACACGAGCGGGTGGTAAGAAAGTGAAAAAGAAAAACAATATATGAAGAAAGACTCCTATGTAAGAATGCTGTTCATTGACAGCTCAGCATTCAACACAATAATCCCACAACAGCTCATCCACAAACTAAACCTGCTGGGCCTTAACACCTCCCTCTGTAATTGGATCCTGGACTTTTTAACTGCAAGACCTCAGTCAGTCAGTGTAGGCCGCAACACCTCCAGCACTACCACACTGAGCACAGGTGCCCCACAAGGCTGTGTGCTCAGCCCGCTGCTCTTCACACTGCTGACCCACGACTGCACTGCCAAGTCCAGCTCCAACCACATCATCAAGTTTGCTGATGACACAACTGTGGTAGGCCTCATCAGCAACAACGATGAAATGCACTACAGAGAGGAAGTGGCACAGCTGGCTGAATGGTGTGGTGCAAACAACCTGTCCCTCAGTGTGGGTAAGACAAAAGAGGTTGTGATGGACTTCAGGAGAAACTCTGTTGACCACCCCCCACTGACCATCGACGGCTCAACCGTGGAGAGAGTCGGCAGCACTAAATTCCTGGGAGTGCACATCACAGAGGATCTCACCTGGACCACCAACGTCACTTCACTCAACAAGAAGGGACAACAGCACCTCCACTTTCTCCGCCGGCTGAAAAGGGCAAGTCTCCCTCCACCCATCCTCACCACTTTCTACCGGGGCACCATTGAGAGTGTGCTTACCACCTGCATCACTGTCTGGTATGGGAACTGCAGTGCTGCTGACCGCAAGAACCTACAATGGACAGTGAACACTGCCGCAAAGATCATCGGTGCCCCTCTCCCCTCCATCCTGGACATTTTCCTTGCACAATGCTCCAGCAAGGCCTTCAGCATCGTGAAGGACCCCACCCACCCCTCCCACAACCACTTCCAGCTCCTGCCATCAGGTAAGAGGTACCGGAGTATCAAAGCTCGTTCAGTCAGATTGCTCAACAGCTTTTTTCCCCAGGCTGTGAGAGCTCTTAACTCGAATCTCCCTGTCCCCCTCTGAAACCATGAACACCTCAGCCCCCCAACTCATAAATAACTATTGACAATTTTGGTAAGTGCAATTCTGAGTGTGCTACACACAGATGAGTGGGCTATACAAACCACCTGTAGTAACACACTCGTCCCACTATATGCACACTACACACTTTCTATAAACACTCCCTGCTACAAAGACTCAATAAGATAATATATGTTTACTTGAACATTGCACCACAAAATAATGTTTACTTGAGCATTGCACTACTAAATCTTTTTGCATTATGTGCTGCTTCCCACAAAACCTCTCTTCCGAACAATTTAATGTACAAAAAATATTTTTTTTTCTGCACATTTTCATGTACAAATATCTCTTTCACGTACAGTATTTATGTAAAGTTCTTGTACAGTCTCAGTTTGTGTATGTGTAGTCAACTAGGTATAGTAGTTATAGTATTTATAGTATATGTATAGTCAGATGGTTAAACTGTTGTATAGCTCTATTGTTTTTCCTATATTTGCATTGTTGTATGTTTATCTTATGCATAACTAGTATGTAGCACCGTGGTCCTGCGAGACCCCCCCCCATCCCTGTGGAGCTGGGCCTGTGGTCTAGATAAATAGCTGTATTCTGTACGTTTGACTCGTGTACAATAATTTTCTTCCAAATATGATCATTTTGAGCCTCTCGTACGATACTTGGACATTTCCAATCTGGCAACACTGAGAGGCACAGCAAGATGTGTATTTTGGACTTTAGCAGGTTTTACCTGGCGGCAGGTGTGGTGGGGGTATGTGCCAGGGTTCCTGTCGTACCGGTGCTTCACTGGCTCTCTCTGTCCTGCCATCTGGCTCCCCTGACGGGGGCAAATTTAGTGCCAGCGGCCTCCACCAGCCTGTAGCAGCTCCCTGAATGGAAACACACAAGTCAGTCCTACATATGAGAGCGGTATCGAGCACAGATATGATAATTCTTTAAATTTACTGACGTTTTATGAAATCACAAAAAGGAAATGTCATGTTCACTGTGAGAATCGCTATTTCTAATCGCTCTCACAAAACCTCTGGCAGTGCCAAACAGTATCCTGAAGAGTCTTACGGTACGTGTCGAGATCCATTCAAACAGTTGAAGGTGAAGCTGCATGGCATGAAGTTTCTGCTTCTCCTGAATGAGCTGCAATCATCACATATAGCATGTTAGAGCCAGTGGATTCTCAAACCACTTTTACCAAGACGTTTGATTCTTTTGGGTTCACACTGAATGACTCAAAACCAATGAAACCATGATTCACCTTCTTGTGCCTCATTCATGATAAGTGTTGATGATCAATGATGCAAAGTGTGAATTGTGTGTGCTGTCTGTAAGAGATTGTATCACTGCTGTACCTGATTCTCCATATGGCGTACCAGGTCTTGCTGAACTCGCCACTGTGCAATCGTTTTCTCATCTGTGCTGTGGTCTTGGTTTAGATGTCTAGATGGGTTGAGAATCAAAAGGTGTTTTTTCTAAAGTTTAAAAATGATCGAGTCTTGCTGATGTTGCTTCAGATAGTGAAAAACCTATAGACTTACCTCAGAAAATGTGTATAGCCTTCAAAGACTTTGTCACAGCCTGGCCAGCGACATTGTCCGTTTACGAAAAGAGAGCTGGATGTCTGGATTTCTGACTCGACAGGGCTGAGGAGCACACATGAGGGACATTAAGATTCTTACTGATGAACATTGATGAACATTTTTTTTCAGTGATGCTTACCTGTGAGAATGAAAGCTGGGATATTGTTTCCTGTGCTGGCTTGATCCAGCAACAGCTTGGATGGAAATCTGCGCACTGTGACCTGTGTCTTTTCTTCTGTTCATGGTTGTTTGGTGGCTCTCATTTGCTAAAGAATGAGGCAAAACAGTGCACACTTCTGAGCACTTTTAACAATTTTCAGTTTTTATATTACATTGTTTTTAACTTAGTAAAATATACTATATAAATACATGTATATAATATAGAAATAAATATATTTTTAAACTATCTCAAACTATCTCAATTAAAATCAATTAAATTGTATTTAAATTATATATATGTGTGTATGTTAATATATTCTATAATATATATTTATTATATTAACATTGTAATAAATAAAATACTGTATCTATAATTCTAAAATTACATTTAAATATTATGAATAACAAATTGCAATCACAGCCAAATAAAATATTGATCTTGACAGCTGTGGTCAAACTTTTACATACCCCTTGCAGAATATGCAAAATAAAATGTAAAAGATTGGATGACCAATAATTTTCTCCTATTAAATTCTGATAAGACAGAGATATTACTTATTGGACCAAAAAACAGTACACAGAATCTCTTGAATTACAATCTGCAACTAGACGGATGTACTGTTATTTCCTCTACAGTCAAAAATCTGGGTGTTATATTAGACAGCAACTTGTCTTTTGAAAATCATATTTCCCATGTTACAAAAACAGCATTCTTCCATCTTAGAAACATTGCCAAGCTACGAAGCATGTTACCTGTTTCTGATGCAGAAAAGCTAGTTCATGCATTCATGACCTCTGGACTGGACTATTGTAATGCACTGCTAGCTGGTTGTCCTGCATCTTCAATAAACAAGTTACAGGTAGTCCAAAATGCAGCGGCTAGAGTCCTTACCAGGTCAAGAAAATATAATCATATTACCCCAATTTTACAGTCTCTGCACTGGCTACCTATTAAGTTCCGTATCAGTTACAAAATATTATTACTTACCTATAAGGCCCTTAATGGTTTAGCTCCTGCGTACCTAACTAGTCTTCTACCACGGTACAATCCATCCCACTCCCTAAGGTCGCAAAACTCTGGACTCTTGGTAGTACCTAGGATAACAAAGTCCACTAAAGGAGGTAGAGCCTTTTCACATTTGGCTCCCAAACTCTGGAATAGCCTTCCTGATAACGTTCGGGGTTCAGACACACTCTCTCTGTTTAAATCTAGATTAAAGACACATCACTTTAGCCAAGTATTCACATAATGCATCTCATAATCTTGTACTGCAGTTATATCTGATCAAACGCACATTATTCTTTATCTTAGGTTGAACAAATCATTTTTGTTAGGATGGAACAGCAGCTACGCTAATTATGTCTCTATTTGTTTCTCTGTTTCTGCCGCGGGATTAACATCCCGTGGTAACTAGGAATTACACAAATTTCAGTCTGGATCCAACACTTAAATGATGTGAGATGACCAAACACCTGAGAAGAGATGATGCCAACCCCTCAGAGGACCTCAGATGATGCCAACCCTCAGACAACATACAGAATTACCAAATTTTGCCATATGTTAAATATATTAAGTTTCTACAATATTTAAATATTGTAGAAACTTAATTTCCTGTAAAGCTCCTTTGCAACGATTTGTATCGTGAAAAGCGCTATACAAATAAACATGAATTGAATTGAAAATATCAAAAATTAAGCAACGACAACAATAATTATTAACAATTAATTATTATAACACTTAGATTTAATAAGTTCTATGCAATAGCAGTTTTTAAAATGCCTTTGCTCATCATAACATGTAAATATATGGAATATAATGACATCTCTGAGGATTTCACCACTTTGACTATGTCAAGGAAAAATCAAGTTTGAATAATTCATTGGAACACAAACCCTGAAGCAGGAGAGCCGTAGAGCGAAGTACAGACGGCCTGATCGGGCCAGCCTGAGAATTCTGAAACACTAGCTGAAGAAACTGCATCCGTTCTTCATCAGCAGCTCTCTGCACACAAACACAGAGAATCAGGCCAACACAATAAAGGCCATTCACCACATTTGTACTATAGCTTTTAAACATCATAGTTTATTAATGTACCTGGCATAGAGGATGTTTTATTCGTGATGAGGACAAACAGAAAAAAAAATTACAAACATTAAGAACAAATAAAAATGATAAAATATGTATGTATGTGTGTGTGTGTATTTGCAATATATGAGAAATATAATGTAGTTCACATGGCAAGAAAATTAACAACAATTTTATTAGACAAAAGACTTCCATACACAAAACAATTTTGAATCTTCAGAAAATGCAGTGTAAATGATTAAATAACAGACAGTACCACAGAATAAAGCTCACTCACAGAACGTACTCCAGAAGAAAGATGTTCCACGTGCTGGGGTTGGTTTAACAGAGGGGGAGATGCGTCACACTCTTCTTTTAGTGGTGGCTGTCGTTCATTTTCTCTCCCACTCACTTTTTTATCACTCTCTCTCTCAGACTGAGGCATTCCTGAAGTCAAAAGTTTAAAAAAGATTGCAGATTGATGTACAGAGTTACATATTTACAAAGTACATTTTAATTTTACATAATGCATACTGTAGACGAGACAATGAAACAACTGAATGTTAGTTTCTTAACTTTAACTTTATGGTTAACTTAACATTGTATTTTCCTGTATTAGGAAATATGATCACTTAATATTGCTTAAAAAATTCTCAACATTTTTGATAAATGGCTATTCTATTTTTAATTTCGTCATTTTTTCTGAATATCAGTATTTATATTAGATTTAGTCAGCTGAAACAGTTTTGAGGTTAACTGATCTATTTTTTTTTTTTTTTTTCATCTCTGGAGTGTGATCAACAACATTGCATTATGTCTATTTGTTAATGAGGGATCTATGGTTACATTAATGCTTTTTTATTTGTGGAGTACAATATACAGTTTTTATTTTGAAATAAGAAGAACTAGACCATTGGAATAAGATGCACATGCCCCATTTTTTTTAATTTTATAATTAATTAAAATTATTGTTCAGATGGATCTCTCTTACTGGGATTCTGCTTTGTCTGTTATTCAATTATTCAACTAAACTGTAAAAATAAAATTTTAAGTAGAATATTTAATTTAATATTTTACATTAATGACACTTTAAATATTAATAAGAAATTATATCAAAAGTAATTTATACATTCTGTAAAAGCTGACTCCTTACCCCCGGTAGTGGGGTAAGATGGCTTCTTTGAATAATTGTACATTTTGTGATAAAACAACTAAATTAGCAAATGTCTATTTATTTCCTATAATATCACACTGGCATCATCCTGCACATGCAAAATTTATATCAAAATATGTTACAGTTTAAGGGTAAATACAGATTGCTCTTACATCTTCCTTCCTTCCTACTTTCCTTCCTTCCTATCATTTTAACTTTATTTTTTAATTTTTAAAAAAAGTTCTGTTTTATATATCAGTCCACAGACCTCTTCAGTACCTTCATGAACCCCCAGCAATGTGTTTACCTGACAGAAATTAGTTACATTTGTTTGAAATGTGTGCAAAAATGGCAACACTTAAAAAGTATACTATAGAAAAGGGCAAAAGAAATACTATTGGCATCTCAAGAGGGAACCAAGAGGGAACAGAGGGATGGACCTGGCATAATTACATGAAATTCAGCATGCATGTAAGGAATGTGGGTTCTAGGAACAAAGACCCTCATGGTGGAATTTTCCTATAAGCACCAAGGAGGTTAATGAGGAAAGGTGAGTGACTAGTGTTCTCTGTGTGGACAGACTACATATTTTACAGTAGCCCATAATTATTTCTGACAATCTCGAACTCTCTATTTTTTAGTTTGAAGTCTCCAGAAAAGCCTAAACACAAGTGTTGCTTGAATGCAAACCCAAAACATGCGTGACATCTATCTGTCATACAAGATACAAACCTCTCCCACCTCTCAGGAAACCACAGACACACACTTTGCATTTTGCAAAAACATGCACGAAAGAAGCAACCCAGGAACAGGATAAGGGATATAAGACAGCAATAGAATGCGGTCGGTGATGTTACTGAGCCTGAGTTGAGATCAGACCATCTATAACAATAAAAAGATTTCTTTTCATGAACTCCTCTGCACTTTAAACAAACATCAAATGCAAGCAAATGTGAAAATTCAGTGAAAATTCTCTAGAAGCATTTTTAATTTTGATTCCATCTATTAAGAATAAAAACAAGAATAATTACAGTGCTTTCATTAATATTCCATTCGCTTTTCTAGACAATGTGTGGAGTGTCTGTCACTCCATATGTAGTTTTGCTTTCAGGTTCACACCACTCAGCGATGGAATATTACTCACTATCTCACTTGATTATTTTTCCTCTTTTCACATACATGCAGTTTTTACCTGTCTCACAAGACATAATCTAAGTGAAACTACATATAGGCATCAATATTTGTCAGCTACTTTCCATTCCATCTCTACCACATGAAAGTTGAAAAACTGAACTTTGTTAGTCTTTGTAAAATCAGGTTGTTATCCGCAAAGATTTGAGAAAAAAACAAACAAAATGACTCACAGTGACCAGAAATTTCTCTCTTTTATCCTCCCACTCTTATATTTCCAACGTTTGAGTATGGGCATACATGCACATAAACAGTAAATAATTTCAGTAATAACACTCAATTTCATATGCAACATACATCGTATCATATTGTATAATCATTTGCTTTACAACAAAGTTAAAATATTATGCAGGAATGCAAAACAAGTGCTGAAATTTAAAAAAATTATAATAGTCCTCTGTTTTCCCAGGAAAATGCACATTCATTAGCACCGAATTAATGTTTTCACAAGCAAATGAGTCCCAACATACATCTTATGTGTATGCAGGTGATGTGAATTCAGATTTGAGTGTCCATACACATTTTTGATCATTTGGAAATATCATAATCCATAGCTGTCTCATTTAAAGCCAGCATGAAATACTCTGTCATCAAAGTTGTCATTAAATGACAGGCAGTATTAAATCAAGCACATTAAGAAACAAGTACTGTAAGTAAATATATACCAGGATAGAGTGTTCTTTACCTTGCGCCTTTGTAGTCAGCCGTAGTCTTCCTGTGCTGTTCTGCTTAAAAACGAGAGTGAAAGGATCTTTATAGGATAAAAATTAAAATCTGAAAAAAGAGAGATAAAATCTCAAATCAAAGGAATAAATGTAATGTTAGATTCTTCAATTTATATCAAATGTCAAAGATCACATGCATATGACATGCAGCAATATTATTCTTCCGTGAATGGCAAAGGACAAACTTGAGACTTAACACGTGAGACCATCTAACACGTCAGTCTGCAGAGGTTGAGCACAAGTTTTCTTGTGGAAGATGAAAGGCAATTCACTATTTAAAAAAAAAAAAAAAAAAAAAAAATGCTTTAAGTTATGTTAAATGTTATGTTGGATTATGTCTTTCTGTCCCCTTAAATGTTTCACTTAGATAAATAAGTACAATATTAACAGGAAAAAAATGGACGTATTTAATGTTATCATGAGATTTAGAGACAAAATATTATTTATGTATTATTTATAGTTTTTTTGGGTTTTTTTTTTTACATATGAAAATAAATAATAAAAATAATTTAATAAAATGTTGTGCTACTTTATAGCCTATGACATAATTACTGTGTCTTATTAGAATGGAAATAAAACACGTTCAAAGCACAATTACAAGAAAAATCTCACAAATTAATTACAATATAGGATCTGATGGCAGAAGTGTTTATATATATATATATATATATATATATATATATATATATATATTCACTGGTTTATATGATCTACGGTCATTATTTCCAGCTGAGATAAAACCAAAAAATGCTTCCAAAAAATGAGCAATAATTGTATAATGCAAAACATCAGTCAAGTTGAAGGACAATTAATAGTTTCCACAGAGCGGTAGTGCATTTTAAGACTCACCTGAAGTTGCCACCTTCCCACATAGAGTGTGTCATTGCCAGTAGTCAGTATCCAGCACTTATTTATACTCAGAAAATACTCTGTCATCACAAAGGAAACAGAAAGAAATGTTCCACAAGCAACACATTGAGGGTATTCATAAACAACACGCTCCAAATACCAGGTGCTTATACGGCATCAAACAGTGAATATGTCAAAAGTATAATTACTAAAAGAAAAAAAAGAGTCCCACGCATTATTTTGTCACTGACGTTTAAGAGACGTTTATGTTTCCATTTAGGTTTCCAACATCTTTTGTGCATTGTTTTAAATATACAATAATATGATTTACATACATACGATTTACTGTACGTGTTTGAAGGAGGCATTGCATAAAATGTATTTGTGTCATTACAAAAACAACAATTTTATTATTAATAATAAACATCATCATCATAAAGTCTAATGATCTTTATCACTTTGACTGTAAATCTCTTTCCCTCCAATTTTCTCTTCTGTATTCAGAAATATAACCAGAATATAAATAACATTTGCTTCCAGGAAATTTCCTAAATGATTACATAAAAATCAATGCATGATTCTTAGAAATTTTGCAGGTAATTCTATGTATATTACATGCAATATTCACTGCAACCTTTTGTGCCACGTCTTTAAGAAAATAAGAGAGAACTGTGAAGGCAAAATCATCATCCGTCATATGAAAAAAGTGCATTAACAGTTTCCTACTGCTGTGCCATAGTTCAAATGAAAGTTACTTTATTGTAATTTCTCTCCTACAATATGTGGTATAAGAAGACGCAGAGTCACAACGCAGAACAAAGGTTACAACAGCCAAAAACATACAGTAACAGCATAATAGTAATGTAGACAATGGACTGCAAAATGATATGAGTGTTTAATAAAGGGATGATTCACCCCAGAAATGAAAGTTCTGTCATCGTTTACTCACCCTCATGTTGTTCCAAACCTGTATGACTTTCTTTTTTCTGTGGAACACACACACACAAATTTTTAAAAAATAAATAAATTAATTAAATAAAAATATTTAAACCAAAGATTGTCCGCTGTCCATTTAATGAAAAGCAATGTTGTTTGACCCCCAATATTCTTCATAATATCAAACAGAAAGTCACACAGGCTTGGAACGACATGAGGTTCAATTTGGGTTGAACGATCCCTTTAATTTCTTTGCTGTGTGTTTTTGTTAATATATTTTCTTCATTTTACAGTGTAATATCCAACAGAGTATCCTCAGTGAGGATATTATTGCATTTTCTCACTGAATGAAACAAGCTGAAGAAAATCCCTGGCGAAAGTCAACTAAACAAAGTGCATTGATTCACTTGGCAACCATTAAAATCTTTAAACTGCAACATGTTTGACCCTTTTGTTCTTCAGCAGTAAGGCTGCTATTTTTAAAAAATATGACATTTTCTTGGCTCGCATCTGTATGTTTCTGGTTATATCTTCCTCAGTAGATATTTATCTTTTTTTATTTTTTACACAAATGTGAGTCAAATGTGTTTTAAGTAGTATGACTCAGTATTTCTTATTGTAGGTGTTCTCTGATTCAGCTGATTCGGATCTGTTTGTAGGTGTAGAAGACTGATTCTACACTGTAGTGTCGCCACTGAAACAACATGACCCAATATTCATATGTGAGAATTATCACGCGAAGTACCAATCAGCGCCTGACCAAAGTGTAAACGCTGAAGCTGAAATGTGAAATTGTCTGGGATTTTGAAAACTGGGTCTCAAAGTGTTTTGTTATACATGTGACACTAGATCTTAAATTCTAACAGCGGGCACGCATTCATCAACAAAGCTGCCGTTTTCAGGGATTTCAAAAACTCTGCTTACCACAGCTTTCACTGTAAATAAACACTAATAACCGACCGTTCGTGAGTGACCTTTCTAGCAGAGGACATCTTCATAGGATAAAGTTTTCTAGTATTCTGAGGTGGGTTTTGCTTACGACACATTTAGTGCAGATAAATCTTTTGCTTTTTCATTGCAAGATGTCATCGTTTCAATATTAAATTTTTGGACCTATTTAATTCTAATAAGGCACACTGCAATAAAGCTGAATCAACGCATCCAAATCATAATGACTGAACTTAACTGGCTTCATTTAAAGCAAACAACTACAAAAACGGCTGCTGCAATCACACAGACACTCACATACACAAGAAATATAATTTACATAAACGGGACTGTCCTCACAAGAGCAAACGACAAGTTTGTTTTGATGAGAATTCTTATTTTTGTGGTTAGAAAATGTCACACATGACATGTTCTGATTTCTGATAAGCTCCATTCTGATTTCCTCTGAAAGCCCGTCACTCAACGTTGACAGTCACACAATTTTACATGCCATCAAATTTGCACAGATAAACACTTTCACTGGAACGAGTGACAAACACTCTTTCTAATTACGGAAAGGAACTTATCGCAAATAAATCTCTTTAGAATTGATGAACAAATTCCATGCCCTACTTCTATATTTTATTGACTTATTTCAGTAATTAAGGACTATTCTGTTATTCGCGCTAGGCCCTGCAATGAACAGATGAATTGCATTATGGGTGAGGGATGGATGCTGATGCAGATAAAGTGGAGGTTAATTCATTATAAACCTTTTGAATCACTTCTATAGACTAGAACACATCTAAATACAGTTTTAAGCCAGTTTTTGCCCCAAACTGGCCTTTGAAGTAGAACTCAGGGTGAAGAAATTAATTTGCACAGGAAAGTAAATACTGAGGATTCATTTGTGTTAACAGACAAGAGAGGGATCAAGCATTGTGCTATTATTCAAATATAAAATCACAAAAAGTAATTAAATTCAGAAGTATGTCATGTGACAAATTCTATTTTAAACTGTTAACATTTTTAAATTATGGTAAAATTGTTATAGAAATTGATATTGTATAAAAAATTAATATTATTTAAAATATATATATTTTAAATATCTTATTATATTTGTTATATTATTTCGAAATAACACAAAACTTTAATTCAATAATTATTTTTATTTATTCAGCCATTGCCATTGACAGATGACAAACACGTCTTTCTCCAATTTGCAGTTAGCAGTAGTGTTTGAACTATAGTAGCGATCTATCGTTCTGTCCACTAGAGGGCGCGTAGTGGACAGTGACCTTATTCATTTAGAGTAAAGATGCTTTTTCTACTTGAATCTAATGCTAAGTGATTTAAGATATTATGATTATTAAGCAAAATATATACAATTATTTTAATAATCATAATAAAAGATGATTATGATCACATACTAGAGTATACAACAAAGTTAAGGGAATATTTAGACTTGTTCTATGTAGGGGTGTGCGATATATATCATCTGCGGTAATTGTTGTTTTAACGATGTGCAATTTGACATTATCGAGTATTTTGCAAAAACCAAACAAAACACCTAGGGAGTGCACGCTTACATTACGTGATGAAGTCTAGTGGGTTAAACAGTGCGCGTGCGCATTTAGAGTGTGTTTTTTCACTGCATGATTCAGTCTATTGAAATGCATTAAGAATGATCACAAAATTCAAGATATGGGGGCAGAAAATGTATATATATCATTTCATATAGTTAAAATCACACAAAGAGTGCCGTTTTTTTCTTCAAAAATAGGCATGATTACAACTGTGATATTGATTTTATACAACAGTTCAAAAAACAATAAGTTGTATTAAGAGACTTACGTATTAGACACCATATTGCCTGTTTTTGCTCCATTTCGTCAACAAAAAAAAAAATAATTCCAAACAGCCACATCACTGTTTACATCTCTTATAATACATATATAATAAGCAACATGACGATGTTTCGTTCCTGAATGAATCAACCATTTAAATGATTAGTTAAGTCACAATGATTCACTTGTTAACAGTGACTTGCTGCCACCTACTGGCGATTTTAATTTCACATTTAAAGTATCTTTTCATTTTTTAAATAATTTCAAATATCAGTATTCAATGTGTTATGTTTAAAATATCAAAACATTATGCATTTGTAACTGCAGGTTAAAGCACTCCATGTCCCTCTGAGCCGCATTAAACAGTGTGTAAATACATCTAAATGCCACTTCACATGCAACTTCTGCAAAGATTAATTTTGTTGATACTGGTTTCATTTGTTTGGTAATATGTCTTATATGTCTTATTCTAATTGACTGATTAAATGTAACAATTTGACTCTTTTAGAAAAAATGGCTTTATTAAAGGTAAAATTGCCCATAAAAGGTAAAAATCAATTTAAACTTATATGAAAAGATTAATTTCTGTCACTGATGTGAATAGACCACACAGAATATGAAGAATATCAAAAACTGCAGCTGTCCACGGTAGTCAGATATCAGCACAATAACACACTCAGCAAAATATCGTCTAATTATCGTTATCGAAACCCCCCCCCCCCAAAAAAATCGATATACCATTTTTTTTTTTCAATATTGCACACCCCTAGTTCTATGAGGTAACAATGTTCAACTTTATAGCCCAATAAATCATCTTTACATATCAGACCATGATTGCATCTTATAAGAATCTTTCCTGTAGCTCAAATAGTAGAGCATGGCGCTAGCAACGCCAAGGTCATGGGTTCGATTCCCAGGGAAAGCAAGACTTGATCAAATGTAAAAACTGTAACTTGAATGCTATGTAAGTCGCTTTGGATAAAAGCGTCTGCTAAATGCATAAATGTAAAGAATCGTCTTACGATAGAAAAGACTGATGAAATATTTAAATTGTATATCTAACGTTACATTTTTGTACTGCCTACAAATTATATCAACTTTTAAAAATATTACCAAATACGCCTGTTTTGTACTTTCGCTCCTTTCAGGTGACTGATTGTGTGTCCTCAGGTCGGCTTTTCCTTTGTCGGGTGTAAGGCCATCTGTTCCTGCGGCTTCCAGCGGTTCAGGCAGCTGTTTGGCCAGACATGAGGGCACGCAGCGGATCGCTGTGTCAAGCAGAGACAAAACACCTTTTTACCAGGAAGTTACAGATAGATTAAACGCTCTGACACCAAGGGCCTACTGAGTGATCTGGCTTACAACATTCCTCTCTTCAATCAAAAATGTGCCAAAGACCCAAAAACCATAGAGGAGAGACGGGAGTGTTGTAAACACATTCTGTTTAAACTTTGATATATTCCTATATTAATAAAATAGTAGTTAATAGTATAAGTAGTTAATAAATAAATGTCTTATCCACAATGTTGCATGAATTTATTACGACAAAGCTGTCACTGGGGCAGTATCCTAAGGTAGCTATACATAAAATCTTATTTACCTCCAAAATCACATATTTAGGCTAGTTAAAAATACATATTAGTAATTTTCTGCCAGGACATTATCCGTTGTTAACCCTAAAAAACAAGACAATGGTTATGAAAACGAGTCCTAAAGCCTGGACTTTTAATATTTATTTTGATGCTATCTTAATTAAAATATGAAAAATTAATTTTAAAAAACTTTAAAAAAAAAGACAGACCTACTGATATAAATGCTATCTTTTTGTGAAAATGTAAATGTTATGTTTTTCAAGAACACTGGCCATTTAAAAGTCTATGTGACTTTAGTGCACCACTGTGACTATGTTGAGGAGAACAGCGTCAATGAAGCTGCCGAAAAATCCCGAGACGTTTCCGAAGGAATCCGATCCAGAGAAAACTGAGGTAGAGCGCAGAGACGGGAGCCGCTGTTTCCAATTCACCATCGCAGAAGAACCCATTTCATTTCGTTCATTTTTCGTTACCATTCTTAATTCAGCGATGGCACCGGGATACTGACAGTCATGGCGAATTCCCGAGCAAAGAATCGGGTCTGACTGCCATGTGTGATCCATCTTTTTTGCGCCTTGCATCACAGACCGGACCAGGCTTATGCATTTTAAATATATAGGGCGCTTACATGTACTGTGTACATGTCTCCACATAGAATGACTACAGTATGTGAGAGGACAACGCTGATGCCAATGGATATAACGAGGGATGATGCGTGATAAAGCGGATTTATTCCCGTCGAAGATAAGATGTGTATCGGTGTGGCGTGGGAGAAAATGTCTTTGGCTCCAGCCAGAAAATGAAGATGGGAAGAAGCGCCTTGTCCTGTAGCCCAGCAGCGAGAGCCAGTCGTTATTTACACCTCTAAATCTGCGCACAAGATAATGATACTGACGCTGTGTCTCAGGATTAAACAGTACCACAAAACACAGCAGAAATAGAGTAATTGTGCTATTAAACTCTGCTTGATTTAGTCACCGTGTGATGGGAATATACTGCTAAGGCTTGGCCTAGCTTTATGGAAAACCCGAAGACATGACATGCACACGAAAAAAGAGGAAACGATATTTTTTGTTTTTTAAAACCCGTATGTGTGTAATATTACAGTTTCTGGCGTAATATTGTTTAAACCGTTCAGCAAAAGACTTTCCAATGAAACAGATCTTGTTTCTGTTTTTCAGACGTGACCATTCCCTGTATTAATTAATTCATTAATTATTTTTTTTTTCATTCTCTGTTGTTCATAAAGGACGTCGAGGTTCATCTTGGATTACAATTTGGATTCATGTGCGATTCCTTGAGCGCGTTGTGTCGGGTCGAAAAAAATATTTGCACCTTTTTGTGTGTGTTTTTATTTGTTATTTATTTTTATTTTTTCATATATTTGCAACAAGCTCCCGTTAAGGCCCACCATCGAGACAAGATCCATTGTCTAGAGGAAGATCGAGAATTATAGGTAAGAGCTCCATCACATTATAACTCTCCCGTTTGATGTTTATCATATAATTAACTAGCCTATAAAATGGGTGATACAAGTGCTCGGGCATTTAAATAAAAACAAATAAATAATAATAATAAACATCAGTGACTCTCGTCATGACGCATACTGTGTACTGAAGTGAAATGCAGGCCTGTTTTATGCACTTGTTATTTCATTGTCCCTCATGCAAACGCGCAAAACGCGCGCGCGCGGAATAAGACACACACAGAGAGGGAGAGACGCTGTAGTTGTTCATGATATCTAATGGTATTCATGCAGGTCACAATGCTCAGCACATCCAAGAAGATGGGAATCGCACTCAAGAGAGTTAGATAACGAAATATCAGTGTAACACTGTCTGGGACTGTAGGCTATATGCGCTCTGACACTGTCCATACGGGTCATTTGCACTTTTGCGTATTGGCTGTGCTGGTCACGTCATTAGTTCTAGGTAATTCATTATTTTTATGTTTTTTCATTTGTTTGAAGGAGAACCATCGACAACTAACGCGCTGTAAAACAGACTCCAGTTCAATAAACGATTCATGTAGGCATAGCCTATCAGTATGGCGCATCACCAAGCGCACCGATAGCCCACTGCAAATGAAGATGATGGAGATACGGAAAAACGTTTTATAAAAGCTGACCACGAACGACGGGATCACATTGTTCTTTCTGTATCGTATCAAAACGATAGGTGTGGGAGAGTCGAAATGATTCAGGCTCGTTTGGTTGGTGAATTCCGCGTCGCCTCCTCCCACCGAGACCACGGTAGCGATATTCACTGCTGTTGCTATCCAGCCTTCTACCTCCAACCAACTCCCTTTACATCTGACTCCTCCCCACGACATCGAAGGCCTTCTCACTATTAATGCGAGATAAGAGCACACTAAACCTCTGGAGGGAAATATTAAAGACTCAGAATAATTAATATAACATAATGATAACCCAAGGGATGACAACTGTAATGGGTACAATGGAGCTAAAGGCCTCCCTTAAGGAAAATGTTTGTGTGTGTGTGTGTGTGTGTGTTTGTGTTCATTCCTAAGTGTGTGAATATATTTATATAAATATATATATATATATATATATATATATATATATATATATATATATATATTATATATATATTTTTTTTATTGAATATTTGTCTGACAAAAAAAAAAAAACATTTTTGATTTAAAATCTTGTAAATATAAAATACATTATGTAAAGTGTTTTTTTATTATTATTATTATTTTATTTATTTATTTTACAGGGAACCTTTAGCTCTTAATGGTCTTTTTACCCCAAATACTATTTCAATTATTTGACAAAGTAATTTGCTTGAAAATCTATACAATAGCAACAAATCTGTAACATTTACAAAAACATTAGCAAAAACAGTAACATATTACATGAAGGCCAGCAGACCAGCTAGTCCTCAAAATATATAGCTTACATTCCATACTGAATATCTGAGAGACTGTTAAGGGCCTATCAAAGAGTTGTGGAGGATAGGAGGGTAAATTCTCTTTCATTAAGTAAATGAAACTTTCAACTGCCCTCTTTGCAATGCGTATGTGTCTCCCACGAGTCTATCTAGAGCTGAGAAAATAGAGAGAGGTGAACTTTCACTTATGTAGGTGACAAGAATAACAGTAGCAGCTCTGACACATCCAAATAAGCCACATTCTTGTTTAGCCCTTTATTTCACAGAACAAAGCACGAGCGCATTAGCATTTACTGTGGGAACAGTCCGTATGCAAATTGTAATCTTTAGACCATAAAAATGTTAATATTCCCCCTATACCAGGTCACTTAACCACTTATTTTGAAGTGAGAAATGTGACATTAAGCATTTGGGAAACAGTCGTTCAAGTTTCATATTCCTTGAACCTTTCATCTTTTCTTTGCATAAAGGTGAGTTTAGGTGACACGCATGTAGCACGTTACGTGACTTAATATTTATCAGATTTATAATTACATTGTCGTCATCGGTCTATTTCTACCCAAACGTTGCTACAATTGAAAACATCCTCTGAACAATAACAATATTTTGACTATCTTCCTAAAATTGAATCACAGTGAAACTGCCAGTACAAATAACACCTGTAACTGATGTAACGTGGTACAATTTGTAAACCAGTTGCAACAGGTCGTCATGGTAAGGTTGTAATATTTTATCATCTCTCTGACAGAAACATTCACTTTAGTCTCCGTTCTGACTAATTATTCCTCATGAGTGACACTTTCCTTCTCAGCTCACCTCAACGCATACAATTCTGAGTTGCATTCAGGCTTACAAAGACACATACACCGCACAAGGCAGAAGGACCCTGTAGCCTAGCAACAAGCAGCTGTAATTGCTGTGACACAAGTGAATTAGTGTTTCTGCTCTAAAACAATGGGTTGGCACAGTTCTATCTCCTGTTGGACTAAGGTGCTCGGTGACTTTGTCATCAGCTGGCATCTACTTTTAGCTTTCTCTCTACCAGAGGCTGTTAGCCAGTGAGGTTAGCACACATGGCTCTTTAAATGCTGCCAATAGCACCACAGCAGGTGAAGGTATACACCTGAATTCATGGATCAATGCTCTTTCACATTGAGAGACCGGGATAAACTTGGCTGTTCTACGCCACAGCAGGGGACGTGTCTGTTTGGCAAGTATACATGCCCTCGTCTAAATACCATCAACCAGGGGCGGATACTGCCTTTTTGGTACGTGGGTGCAAATGAGAAAGTCTGGGTTAGGTGGAACTTCCAGAAACATTTGGTAAAAAGTGGGCCGAAATTATTCATGCCATATCGACATAGTTTAAACCATCAAGTGGGCCGAAATTATTCATGCCATATCTACATAGTTAGTTCAAGCCATCACTATCACCATATACTCTGAAGCTTTTTCTTGAAGCTCCGCTGTCGCCTTCAGTGCAGATTGAAAAAGATTTCCCACCCCCTAACTCTTTCATTGCCCCCCCCCCCCCCCCCCCCCCCACCCCCGCATCCCGGTCCACATGCCTATACTCAACACATAAAAAGTGATATGTTGTAGCCTAGCAACAATGAGGTAATTACCAGGAAAGACTAGTTGCTGGCATGCCATGTAGCGTGTGGTGGAAACAGCTGATCTGCTCGGCACTAAGGGGGCAGCAGAAGATGTTCCTCAGCATGTTACAGCAGATGCTTACAGGAGCCCTGCTTATCCCATTCAGCAGATTATTGATTGATCTGTTTACTGATGGTGGACACAATTAAAATAATCTTGCTCTTTTTCTATTCTTTCTGTAGCTCTTTTTTTTTTAGTATTTTACATCTGGTGTAAGAAATATTCATATTTAAGAATGGAAACATGAAAATGTCCTTTTCTTGGTTTTCATTTACTTTATCTAATATTGATATTTTATATTACTGAAAAAAGTTTAATGCACGTACAATCCAGTTAGAAATGTAAATTAATTAACTTAATAGAATCATTATTTATCAGACATAAACTGTAGCTTTTTCCTAACAGATACTACAAGAGGTGTCTTGAGAAATCACATCTCTCTCATCTGTCGTCTACATGTAAAGTTATAATCAAGCTGCAGCAGATTTTTGCATATCTGATACAATTCTTTATCGCTCTGACACAATGCGAAACCAAATCATTGCACCAACGCTCATTAGTGGCATACGCAGATTGTACATAATGCCGAGGCCGAGTGACACAACCACATTATCTAGGTCGAATTTGGACTTGGTACCATTTCCGCTGAATCAAAGCTCTTTTTTCTTTGTTTTTTTCAATGTAAACATGCACTAAACAGAAGTCTTGTGACTGTTTCACTTCTTTTTCAGTGTCTTGCTCAATTTTATGTCACTGTGCCAAGTTAAAATATGTTTAACATTTAAAAACTTCTCCAGAATCTGGGTTACTTTCCATTCTACTTTACTGTGTTAACAGCCCATTATTATTTCTTTCTGACTGGAATGCGGGCCTTTAAAGTGATTGTAAACTGACAGCCCTGCAAACAGCAATAAATCAGCAAATTTAAAAGAAAAAAAAAAAGATAAAACAAGCAAATTAAAGCAGAATTACTTTTGTTATTTGTCTCATCTTTTACTTTGGGGATAATGGTCAACCAGCATTAGTGTAGTTTGAAACCTGAACAAACCTAAACAGAATGTTAATGTGAATAACAGTTTTGCAGGAAAAAATACTGACTTTGTAGTATTTTTATTGATTGTTATGCTTTTTTAAATCTACTTTGCAGTTTTTGCCTAATTATGAATTGCCATAGCAGTTCTAGATTTACGGTTTTTATTCAGCACCACCAGTAGTTTACTGTATTTGTGTGTTCTCCTCAGTACTCCAACAAATTCATATATTTTCATTTGCAAGGAAAAACTTAAAAATGCTGTAGTCGTATTGGGAAAAATCTCTCTCTTTCCTGCATCAATATCACTTTACGCTACTTTCCCCAAAAATCAGTAGTGTTCGTGGCCTTTAAATATCAGCATTTGTTTGTGTGAGAAAACAAGAGTAACAAATGTTTTGTTCTCTATTCATAGGCGTGGAGGTCAGAAGAGGTGGCACATTTGAAGGGACGCTCCGAAGAGAACTGTACAAAAATGGGGCAATGCAGATCAAGCTTCTCTCCTTCCATTTGAGACAACAACGAAAGGCAACCACGAGGACGGACGACAGCTCAGCCGGAGGAGGCGGAGGTGGAGGAGGGAGTGGAGGAAGCGGGGGTAAAGGAGGAGTTGAAGGAGGAGGTGTGCGATTCGAGCAGCAAAAGGGATGGCCAACGGAAACGCAAGCAGCGATGGGCCTGGGAACCCCTTGGCGGCCGTGGTGTCCACGACAGGTGGCGTGATGGGTGGAGCACCTTCTTCGGCCGTGTCTACCTATGTGAAACTCATTCTTCTGGGCTTGATCATCTGCATCAGCCTGGTGGGCAACTTAGTGGTATCCCTGCTGGTGTTACGGGACAGAGCCCTACACAAGGCACCCTACTACTTTCTTCTGGACCTCTGCCTCGCCGACACCATCCGCTCGGCGGTCTGCTTTCCCTTTGTCCTGGTGTCCATCAAGAACGGCTCGGCCTGGACCTACAGCGTGCTCAGCTGCAAGGTGGTGGCCTTCATGGCCGTCCTTTTTTGCTTCCATGCTGCCTTCATGCTGTTCTGCATTAGCGTCACTCGCTACATGGCCATCGCCCACCACCGCTTCTACTCCAAGCGAATGACCTTCTGGACCTGCGTGGCAGTGGTCTGCATGGTCTGGACGCTGTCAGTCGCCATGGCCTTCCCACCCGTCTTTGATGTCGGCACCTACAAGTTCATCCGCGAGGAGGACCAGTGCATCTTTGAACATCGCTACTTCAAGGCCAATGACACGCTAGGCTTCATGCTGATGTTGGCTGTGCTAATCCTGGCTACTCACGTGGTCTACATGAAGCTCCTGCTGTTCGAATACAAGCACCGAAAGATGAAGCCGGTCCAGATGGTTCCAGCCATCAGCCAAAACTGGACCTTTCACGGACCTGGAGCCACAGGCCAAGCGGCCGCAAACTGGATAGCAGGGTTCGGCCGTGGCCCGATGCCTCCCACTTTATTGGGCATCAGGCAGAACTTGCACAACCAGAACAGACGCTTGCTAGGCATGGAGGAGTTTAAGGCCGAGAAGCAGCTTGGCAGGATGTTCTATGTCATCACCTTGTTTTTTCTGGTGCTCTGGTCCCCGTACATTGTGGCCTGTTACTGGCGGGTCTTTGTGAAGGCGTGCACCATCCCGCACCGATATCTTTCCACCACTGTGTGGATGAGTTTCGCCCAAGCGGGCGTGAACCCCATCATCTGCTTTTTCCTCAACAAGGACCTGAAGAAGGGCCTGCTGGCCCACCTGCCTCCCTGCTGTAGAACTCCACCTCAACTGCCCCGTGAGCCTTACTGTGTCATGTGAAGATGAGTGTTCATTCATAATGTTTTGGGTTTTTTTTTCTTTTTCTCTTCTGGATGGTCAGAGAGTGGACAGACGGGGGGAGGGAATAAGAAGTCTTTAAAGATGGAGACACGGATGAACTTTAAGAGCTGTTGTGGCCTTTGATTCAGTTTAAGATGCTTTAAAAGGGTGGATGTCATGGAATAAGCATCTACTGTCACCTTAATGATTTTAAGGGGGAAATGGGCTCTACACTAATATGTGGTTTGGTAAATCAACTCTAAATAGGTTTGAAGAACCGTATGTTTTGCGCTAGGGTGGTACAAATCAACCAACTGGTGGTCTATTTTATGGTGAATGTATGAAGGCTATATCAAATGGTTTCTCATGATCGATCTCAGCAAACATTACCATTTGGTTTGGCTCAGTATCTGTATCCCTTTACCAGGATCCTGAGGGGCCTCGAATCAAAGATTTACAAAAATATTGTTCATGCCTTGTGAACAGCTGCACTCCTGGCAGAGTAATTTATATTATTTGAACTACTGATTCAAAAATACTCTATGTGCATGTGTATTACCTTATCTTTAAGGGGAAACAAACTTGAGATTAAACTATTTTTAAGAATGAGTGCCAACCATAAGCCTCGAGGAATGAATGAGGCTGACAAAAAAGAAAAGTTCCTAAAATTTATGCTAATTGGTTGGGCTGAGTCCTTCCTGTGGCTCTATCAGGCAGGAATTAAGATCCTCATGAAAACAGTGTGTATACAAAAGCAACTTTCAGAACAAAATGTTTTCCTCTCAAGTTGATTCAAAGGAATTGTAGATGAAAGGAGCTGACTGAAAATATGAATCTGTGTGAAATATGGCCTATTCAGGTTTGTAGGCGCTCTTTCCCTGAGTAACATGTAATTTATTGCTTTTTTTTTTTTTTTGTCTTTCTCTCTCTCAACTCTATTTGCTTATTAATTTATAAAAAAATTTCTAGCATTGCACAAAGGAACTCATGCCCTTATAATTTCCATAATGAATCTGAACATATGACCAGTCTTACGATATTCAGACCAAGAAAAGGTGAAGTATTTTACTGTAAGTGGTCTCATTTTGTGAAGAGACAGATCAGGATTGAATGAAAATACTGATCTGTTAATGATGTATGTCGGTTAAACAACCAATCCTTTATCCTTCCGAACGATTGCACAGAAGGTGTTATAGAGGAGAAGTTACTTAGTCTTTTGCGTCTTGAATTACTTGAATGAAAGTTTGCTAGCCTATCGGATCTATACAAAATCGAAATGTTTTTAATATGTGATTTTCATACATCTATCTTGGACGTTAATTAATTCAGCCTTTACATTTTCAATCATATGTAAGTGAAAGGTAGGTTGCATTAGAGGTATTTTAGTTTGCATTTACTGTGTGTTACATACTAACACATGATATGCGGATTCCTGAAAAGAAGTGGTTGGTCAGGTAGTAACAAGGAACTTAAAGTTGAATGTTTGTGCTGGATTGAAGTCTGACGGTATAATTCGGCCTCCTGTTAAGCAGAAATCAAACAAAAATCTAATTTTAATCTTGTAATAAAAATATGAATGTGTTTGAGATAAGGAAAAAAAAAAACATGTAAGCTGTTAGTGGAATGTTTAGATTCATTTTTCAAAGTATTCCATTTCATTAGGAGCTAACAAGTGGGTGAACAAAATTCCGAAATGCGTTCAGTGTCAAATGAATTTCCCTTAATATTTTGCACACAACTCAAGAAATCATTGATCAGCCACATGATTTCTCTGGCATATTTGGACTTGAATCAGAATGCTGAACAATGCAGACAGGACAGATTGTAATATTTCTGTGAATGTTCAATGAGATCTCTCTGTCGGGTAGGCATGGGATTGGTAGGAGCGATCAGACTTTCTTTTTCTGAAACCTGTCATTGCAAGAACACAGAAAAACAGCAGAAAACATCTATGATGAACAGAAAAAGAGGAATAATTCTTTCTGTTATCTGCATTTTATGCCTTACTCCATTACCAAGGTTTAATGTTACCAATGCAAGAATGATCTGAAAGCTGTATGCTTCTATAGACACCAATAAATCATACTAAAACATATGCTGGGGAAAACACAACACTGTGTATTTGTGGATTATCAGAGGACACACCTCGCTGCCCTTCACAAGCCTACGGGTTGCGGGTAAAAAGACGGCTGCATCGGCTGCGTTATTGAATTTGTGAACTGCGACACGTGGGAGTGTACAATTTTGCTCAGTTCTCTGGAGAGACTTGAATTTACGAAAAAAAAAAAAAAACACGACACAGAGACACACGTTGATTTTCCGTGGAATTAAAAGGAACTTCTTGGATTCTTAAGGATTTCTTTGAGATTTTTTTCTTCTTCTTGTCTTTGGGTGGGAATGGGGTGGGGGACAGTATGTGAATGATGGTTTGGGCTATTGTTGTATTCACCTGTGAATAGGAAATCGCTTTGGTCGGTGTTGGGGTTGGGTGAAACAGATGTGATTTTGTAATGAGCAAAAATGCCTGGTAGAACATTTTTAGTTGCTTCAGGCATCTTATCTTTTGTAAAATAACTGTGAACCTCTGTGTAATTTCATGTGTATTATATGGACAACGCACTAACTTCAAGTGGGAGGTGGAGTGAAGGGTGGGGTTACGACCCTTAATCGTCATCTTTTTACCACGCATGTGTGTGTGAGTGTTTACGCTGAGTATGAGTGTGTGGATGGAACTGGGTACTCATGAGCAACAAAGCAAAGGTGAAAGTCAGAGATACAGCATCTGATAGGAACCACTCCTGTAGTTGATCCACTAAAACTTCACATTTTCATTGATACAACACAACTGTAAATATTACAAAGAGCTGAGCCTTAAACAAGACATAATGTTGATTAAAATCAACAGGGAATATGGATCATAACCAACACTCAAAAAGGAATACATCTTGTTTACCACATCTTGAGACCTACATGAAAACAGACATCAGTCATTGTTTGGCAATTCCAGCATTACAATGATTATTAAATATAAATGAATAATTTTTGTTCAAAAAAATTAATCAATTAGAAACATATGCGGCTAATGAATGTTGACGTTCAAGTTGCTCATTGGATTTTAAGCAGCAATCGACCATTTTAGAATTAATTTAGTTAATCAATCATTTTTTATTTTATCTGCAATTCTGGGGTATTTTTCACTTCAGAATTTATAAAACTAACGTTGTGCACAAAGAATTGCATACTTTTAGGTAAACAAATTAAATAAAAGAAAAGAACCCTGGATATGTTGAGGTGAAACCATGATATCCATTTTAAAAAGCTGTATTAGACAAAGATGAGTTTGAGTTTCATTATTCTAAACAATGCATCTAATTTAGCAGGCAAAACCTGTTACATAACTGACTTGTGGAAAGTTTTACTTATACCTGTGTCTTAATTTTTGCCTTTTATATTAATTATTGATAGTGCCTGACTTGATCATTAAATCATATTTCTGATTAGTCTCTTGTAATTGCCAAATTATAATATGTGAACATGAATGAGTACATGATTTTATCATGCTGGCTCTCTGAACTGCTGAATGAATGAAAAAAAAAAATATTATAAAATAGCTTCAAGATATGACAAGCTACTCATACAGCTAACTATCACAAGAGCAATAGACAGCACCTATCCATCATGGGATGAAATTCATTGGAATGAAATTTTAGTTGAGCAACTCGGGAGTTTATTTGTGAATGCATGATGAATGAAGGGGGTAAAGGAAAAACTGAAGAAAAAAAATGAGGAAGAAACGTGAGTCAGCTTTCAGATATCTTGATCTGTAAATCAACAGGATTTTTTTTCCAACATGACAATAAAAGTTTACTTTTGTTGCATTTTTGACTCCTAATGTTGTTTGACCTTTTACTCGGTACAGTAAAAAACTGAGTTAGCTATATTCTTGATAGTTTTGGAGTTTTAGAATCTTTATTATTTTGTCAACACTTCTGTATCTCGAATTTTGCCATTTCGCAGGTACACAGCTTGGATTATGAGTTGACCTTTGACCTTAATCTGCCTGATATTTATGGCTGATGGTCCGCACTGCAGAAGGGCCAGAGTGAGTCAGCTAAAATGTGTCAGAGTGACACTGAACTAAACAGAGTGGGCATTTTCCCTTGATAGACCAACAATTTAGATTAATTTCACATCAGATTTTCATGAGAAAACAAACCTGTTCATTCAGGTCTTCATAATATTCCTCTGATCTTTTCAATTACAGAATATTTGCATGAGCCTTTAATAACATCATATTGTAGCAGGCTTAATGTCTCTATGGCCGCCTCAGTAATATTGTAATCTAAAGTTGACAGAGAGGTTCCATGGGAGTTCAACAGTGAAGTGATGAGCAGCATGCGGTGAATGAACATTAGTCCACTCAGCGTGAGATTGGCCATGGTTAGATGCTCAGACCATATGTGTGAGGTCAACTGATTAATGTTTGCCAGTCTGCGCTTAGTGAGGTTTGATCCACAGCAAATCCAGCAAATCCAATAAAGGCAACCACTCACCCTCAGACTCATGGTGGAATGAAAGAGGAGAATATCCGGATGTTATGTATAGAGTAACATTTATGTAGGCTCTACACGGGAGAGAATAACTGTGAAAAAGAGGTATGGATAGATAAATGAACAGAATGATTGCAGGAAGGAAGACCTCAACAGCAGAGAGAGAGAGCGAGACAAGAAAAAGCGCTGGCCTGGAGGAATCTCACCTCCTCATGGGAGGTTAAAGCTGAGCTGAGCTGACTGTCTGTCTGGCCCAAGCTAGGGATTCAGGCCACAGATCAAGCGAGGCCATATGACTCTATCTGTAAGGTTCTACTGCAGCCTCTCCCATATTTACTGCACACATGTGCTACTTACTGCTGTTTTATCTTGTAGCTTTATAGCTATATATATACTGTATATTACATGGATAAAGTCAGCTGTATGTGTTACAACAGCCTTGTGTGTCTACAGTTCACATTTATGGAACAATCTGATGCAAAATCCCATTTATGAAATCCTTCTGTAACTGTTTTCACTTATATTTCTAATAATCTGCAACCCTGACATGGTTAACGTTGTAATTTTTACAAGGTTTAGATCTTTTGAAGTGTAGCCTGTTTTTTATATTTTTGGTGTACATAACTCCCTTGTTGCCATTTTATCTGTAGAAATTTGCTTTACATTAAACGTAAGGTGTTATGAATACAATAGCACCATCTGGTGGCAAATCAAGTCAAGTCAAGTCAAGTTGAGCTTTATTGTCATTCCGCTACATGCGGGGGCATACAGTGGAACGAAATGTCGTGCCTCACAGGACCACGGTGCTACATAAATACAGGCATACAGCAATGAAGTAAAACAATATAAACCTATACACAAACTATCCTACTGATAGATTTTGACTATAAATATACTATCTATATAAAAAATTTACCTATACATAAACTAAAAAAATACAAACTATACGAATGCTTCAGATAAATACTGTACATGTGCAAAGAGAGACAATGTGAGTTCAAGCAGCTGGCTGGGGAACAGTGCAGGATGATTTGTAGTGCATGAGCATGTAAACATACATATATTACTGATATTACTGAGTCTTTTTGTGGGATTTGTGTACTCACAGCAGTGTGTGTGAAAAGTGACTAGTGCGCATAGAGGAAGAGAGTGTGCTACTATAGGTGGTTTGTACAGGCCCACTCACCTGTAGCACCCTTCGATTGCACAAACAAAGTTCCATAAGTTCCAGATGGTCCATGTTTCAGGATGTAGGGGGTTTGTATGGGGATTCAGAGAGGGGCGGGGTGATTTGAGTTCAGGGCTCTCACAGCCTGGGGGAAAAAGCTGTTGAGCAGTCTGGCAGAGCGGGCTCTGATGCTCCGGTACCGTCTACCTGATGGTAGGACCTGGAAGACACTGTGGGAGGGGTGTGTGGAGTCCTTTACGATACTGTTGGCTTTGCTGGAGCATCGTGTGAGGAAAATGTCCAGGATGGAGGGGAGAGGGGCACCGATGATCCTTGCAGCGGTGTTCACTGTCCGCTGGAGGGTCTTGCGGTCTGCTGCAGTACAGTTCCCGTACCAGACAGTGATGCAGCTGGTCAGCACACTCTCAATGGTGCCCCTGTAGAAAGTGGTGAGGATGGGTGGAGGGAGACTTGCTCTTTTCAGCCGGCGGAGAAAGTGTAGGCGCTGTTGTGCCTTCTTGGAGAGTGACATGGTGTTGGTGGTCCAGGTGAGGTCCTCTGTGATGTGCACCCCCAGGAATTTAGTGCTGCTGACTCTCTCCACAGGCGAGCTGTCGATGGTCAATGGGGGGTGATCAGCGGAGTTTCTCCTTAAGTCCATCACAACCTCTTTTGTCTTACTCACATTGAGGGACAGGTTGTTTGCACCACACCATTCAGCCAGCTGTGCCACTTCCTCTCTGTAGTGCATTTCATCGTTGTTGCTGATGAGGCCTACCACTGTTGTGTCATCAGCAAACTTGATGATGTGGTTGGAGCTGAACTTGGCAGTGCAGTCGTGGGTCAGCAGCGTGAAGAGCAGCGGGCTGAGCACACAGCCTTGTGGGGCAAATGTGCTCAGTGTGGTAGTGCTCGAGGTGTTGTGGCCGACACGGACTGACTGAGGTCTTCCGGTTAGAAAGTCCAGAATCCAATTACAGAGGGAATTGTTAAGGCCCAGTAGGTTTAGTTTATTTGTGAGCTGTTGTGGGATTATTGTGTTGAATGCTGAGCTGAAGTCAATGAACAGCATTCTAACATAAGAGTCTTTATTTTCTAGGTGGGTAAGAGCCAGGTGGAGGGTGGAGGAAATTGCATCGTCTGTGGAGCGGTTTGGACGGTATGCAAACTGGAGCGGATCGAGTGTGTTAGGGAGGCTGGTCTTGATGTTGTGCATGACTAACCTCTCAAAGCACTTCATTATGATTGGAGTCAGTGCTATGGGACGGTAGTCATTTAGACAGGACACAGGTGATTTCTTAGGTACCGGTATGATTGTTGTGGATTTGAGACATGTGGGGACGACTGCCTGGCTCAGCGAGGTGTTGAAGATATCTGTTAGGACATCTGTCAGCTGTACAGCACAGTCTTTCAGTACACGGCCAGGTATGTTGTCGGGACCCGCAGCCTTGCGTGGGTTAATCCTAGATAGGGTCTTCCTTACGTCGGCTGGAGACAGACAGAGCGCCTGGTCGTTGGGAGATGTGGGCAGTTTTTGTGCAGGTGTGTCATTCTGCATTTCAAACCGTGAATAAAAGTGGTTGAGTGTATCTGGGAGGGATGTGTCATCATCACAGGCCTGTGGCGGGGGCTTGTAGTCTGTGATGGTCTGAATGGCTTGCCACAGACTCCGTGTGTCTCTGCTGTCTGTGAAGTGATTGTTGATTTTTTTGAGCATATATAGACATCTATAGAGGTAAGCAACATTCTTGATTTAAGAATCCATGTTACTCCACATGGTTATCAAAAGCTATATTTTATTAACTTGATAAACGAACATAAAACAGGCATAATCACTGTATGAAAACGTTATTTTATTAAAACAGTGCTGAAAATGTATTGAATTAACTATTAACTGAATTCATAAAAGCCACTGAACATCAGAAATAAAAAAGTTAAAATCTATTTGAAGTATATATAAACAAGAATAAAAGAATAAGTAAACATTTAATGAAATGTGTTAAGATCTTGACATGTATTTTGATGCCTGTCATAGTACACATGCTTGTGTGTGAGCTGGATTAAAACAGATATTTCCGGCAATTCTTTACTCCACACTTGCACTCCATATGGATCCGTTTGAGGAGTGACCCTTCGGTTCCAGCCCGACTGAATTCTGAGTCCATTTTGGAACTTTCTGCATCTATTGGATCAACTGCAGCAAAAATGAGGAATACTCATTAGGCATTTACAACAAATGGTACAGTGTATAAGATATGGTTTTTCTTTTCATTATAAATAGTCCCATGCCTAAAAATGTAAGAAAAAAACAAAAGAATAAAAAGTTTCCTACCAGTCATCTTGTAGTCAAAGGTGAGCTCGTCTCATGCTTTGATCCCTCGTTTTGCAAGTCGCTCATCCAAGTTGTCAATAAAAACGTTATACACCTGGAAATTTGGATCGCACTGGAAAAATAATGGTAAAGACTTATTAATTTGTGAAGTTTTACTGTTATAATGTTAATATATTAATTTTATTTATATAAAAATATACAGGATAAGGAACTGTTTTCTATTTAATAGGTTTTAATTTATTCCTGTCATGGCAATGCTGAATTTTCAGCAGGCATTACTCCAGTCTTCAGTGTCACACGCACCTTCAGAAATGTCTCTGATTTGGTGCTCAAGAAACATTTCTTATTATTACCATTGTTGATGTTTAATATCTTTGTAAAAATTGAGATGCATTTTTTTCAGGATTCTTTAATGAACAAAAAGTTCTGAACAATTATTTGAACTTTTTTGAAACTGTGTAAATTTTTTACTGACACTTTTTAATTTAATAAAATTTAATTTTAATTAAAAATTTAATTTTAATTTAATAATTTTTTTTTTTTAAATCTTACTGACTCCAAAAGGTCATTTAAAAAAATAAATAAATATATATATATATATATATATATATATATATATATATATATATATATATATATATATTCTTTTTTTTTCTTTTCTTTTTTTATTTATTTTTTATTAAATGTTTCTAAACATTGCAAAAATATCAGGTTACTATAATGGCAGAATTCGTTATTGACTAACATCAAGAAAACACATATTCATGCAACATACCTTCTATTAAAGGAACAATTCACCCAAAAATGAAAATTACCCCATAATTTACTCACCCCCAAGCCATCCTAGGTGTATATGACTTTCTTCTTTCAGACGAACACAGTCGGAGTTGTTTTCAAATTTATCCTGGCTCTTCCAAGCTTGGTAATGCTGGTGAATAGTGGCTATTATTTTGAAGCTCCAAAAATCGCATATCTCCGTCGTAAAACTAACCCATACGCCTCCGGGGGGTTAACACATGTCTTCTGAAGCAGATCGATGGGTTTTTGGAACAAAAATATTTATATTTTTAAAATTATAAACTCAAATCCCTGACTTCCGGCAACGGCTGTATGCGCGTTCGCGAGAGTCGAGTTCCGGCTTCTCGGCTGACCTCTGACTCGACGTATGACGTATGACGTAAGCCGCATTCGTCGCGTAAGCTCAGGACAGAATAAACGAACGAGGATAGAGCAATACTAAACGCCGGTAATGAATTAAAAGTCGAAAACGAGAAGTTAAAACAAAGGTCAGAGGATTTCACTATAAGAACAAATGCGGCTTACGTCATACGTCGAGTTTGGTCAATGCTATCGACTGCGTCACTGTGCGTAACCTGAGGCGTCACTGGAGGTCATCTTGTGTCAACAACTGAAAATCACTATTTGTTTTTTGTTTTTCATTTTATTTTATTTTTCATTTTATATTATTCAGAATAAGAAATATAGATGGAAATCATTACAATTTTAATGAACAAATCGTTAAGTTGTCTGCATAAAAATTAAATCAGCAAAGAGACCACCAGGGTTGCGCCATATTTAATTTTTGACAGGAGTAAATTCAGTATTGAGTCTGGTTCACCTTTAGGTTTTATAGGTTCAAATGTAAACACTATAGCATCCACAATTTGACCACTGATAATTATTATTATTATTTTTTTTTTACTTAGCCTACATCTGGGGCATAGTCTTTAGACTTAAGTATTGAAAATCATACATTATTGTGCACTTTTTATAAAATTGTACTAAACAGTACATTTAAATAGTAAACTTAACAGTAAACTTAAGGTACTACATTAGAGATTGCAAGTAATAAAATCTTGTTATGCTGGTGAGATTTACAATTACATTGCATTTTTAAATACCTTGGTTTAGTTTCCTGGCCCCAGTGAAGTCACAGACATATAAAGTGGAATAATGTCACAACTAAAGTATAAAACCATACAACTATATATAAGTATTCTTCTATACAACAGTAACATTGCCATTGTTAACATGGTTAATTTCAGCACTGACAGTAATTGTCGGCAGCTCCATACTCAATGTGTCTTCAGGTGGTGCAGTACGTAGTTTCTCAGTGTTTGCCACAGTTTGCAGTCTGTGCTGTAAGGGGAAGGGGAAGCGGTCCAGTGGTGCGTGTTCAATTTTACAGAGGCTGTCTTCACTGTCACTATTGTATCCGAAGTTAGAATGGCATGGATCGTCTTCTTGAGAGGAGAGCTGCACAGCAATTGGCAGCTCATCTTCTGTCTGAATTGCCTTTTCATTGAGAGCTCTTATGACATCCATTTCCATTTCTTCACCCTCGTCATGACAGGGTTCAACTTTCCGGAATGTGTGATGTGCAAAGAGGCTGATGCAGAACATCTCCACAATTATAGAATAGTGGTAGATTACTTTAAGAGACCAGAGACAAAATGAAAGAAAATCATTATTGTAATGAATTCAAGTGGATGTATACCAGTTTCCAGACCCCAAAACTTTTGAGAAATCAAGAGGAATGTTTTATGAATCTCACATTGAGACCGAAACAGGTCAGAGAAGGGAGGAGTGCAGGGGATGACATTCAGTGCACCCATGGTTTCCAGAATCCCACTCTGTAGTCCACAAAGGACCAGGATGACAATGATGCAAATAAACTTGGCTTGGAGACCATGTCCAGGCAATGCCCTTTTTGTGGCTTTATAAAACAGCAAGTAGCCATAGAAAGACAGAAACGTGGATATGGCAATGATGGCATTGACATACATGTTGAGATTAACTGAATTCACCTATGAGAAACAGATTATGAAGAGTCACATGTAGTTCAGAAAATAAGCCAAATCTACTTAGATTTTTAATGTAATATAATAGATTTTAAAATGTAATTTATTCCTGCTGTATTTTCATCAGCTTTTCTCCAGTCTTCAGTGTCACATGATCTTTCAGAAATCATTTTAATACACTGATTTGGTTCTCAAGAAATACTTATTATTATCAATGTTGAAAAACATTTGTTTAATATTTTTGTGTAAATTGTAAATGAAATATATCACACACAAATTAACATTGATTAGCATTGATAATAATAAGAACCAGTATTAATAACTGAGCACCAATAATAATTGACAATGATCAAATGATTTCTGCAGGATCATGTGACACTGAAGACTGAAGTTGTGGCTGCTCAAAATTCAGCTTTGCCATCACTGGAAAAAAAAAAAAAAACAGATGTTTAACTGTATTTTTGATCAAATAAAAGCAGCCTTGGTGAACATACGAGACTTTAAGAAACCTTTAAGAATTCCAAACTTTTGACCTGTAATGTACTCCAAATAAAAGGTAATGTTTAAGCACCTTGTGAATGGAACTAAGAGATGAATTAGTTTAGTTGAATCAAAACTTCTCACTTTATAGGTCTATCATAAAAATATTACACTAATAGTAAACTTAGAACAATACTGTGTTGTACTAACATCCCCATAGTCGTATTGCTCATCAGTCCAGAGGACAAGAGTGAGGAAGAACAGGACTGTTCTGACCACAGAAAGCTGAAGAACAGCAGCCATCATCCAGCTCACGCTGGTCCTAATGGAATACAAAAGTTATAATGAAACACACCAATTATTTTAAATTTACTTCAAGTTAAACATTTATGCAGGTGTATGAAAAGTACTTGTTGATGTTGAAGAAAGGAAGACAGCAGCAGCAACAGCAAGGGAAGGGGTTTGGAGACACCTGCTCCCCTGCTAACATCTCCAGCATGCGAGTCTTTCCACCGAAGAAGTCTTTGATAAGACCCATGAACTTCAAAAGTGTAATGGAGTGATAACTGCCAAGAAATACAAAACATTCCATACAGATATGATTGGCCATTCGAATCACTATTGTGCAATTTGTTTACAACAGTGGAAGTCAAAAGTCACTCACAGAGATGCAATGAAATTGCACAGAGATGAGGAGCGTGGAACATATAGTGCAATGATAGACGTCATCCCAAAGACCTGTCAAAGAAACAAAGTGTCACCAAAGGGTAACTAAAGTAATGAAATGAATGAATTGAATGAGAAGGCACTGCTTTACTGGGTATATTCCCAGGATCCACAGGCTGAGACGTCTGCGCCGCTGAGAGGGGACATGACGCAGAAAGAAGCCGATCTCCTCCATGAAGAGAGCAAGCAGAAGCACAGCAAACACAGCAGGAAGGAGGAATAGCCAGAGATCATTCTTGATCACTATAAGCAGAACAAACAACAGACAAACTCTTTAAAATAAAGCTTTAATGGGGTTTTCACAGTAATGCAATATAAGAACCATTTTAGGTTCTCAAAAGAACATATTAATAATCTAAAGTACCTATTTCCACCACAATAAAACCTTTAGTACAATGGAAAGGTTCCATGGATGTTAAAAATTCTTAGTGGAACCATCATAGAACCTTTATTAATGTACTAAAAAGTGCTCAAACAGACATCATCATTTCCCATCCTGGTACCCATTCATGTATCTAAAATGAAACATCTGGTCAATCTAGCCCAGAATCACACTTTTGGGGCAATAATCCTGGAAACAAATGAAAATGAAGGTAAAAGTTTAGAAAATGGGGAAACAATGCTAGCTGACTCAAATAGCTTGTGGATAGTGTTGACTGATGAGCAGTTTCATCTGTGTTGTCTATTTCACTGCATATACAAATTGTACAACATATACTCGTCCATGTTTTACATTGCAATGCACTGTCATTCCTGCCATTATCCAGGGAAAATTACTTTTAGCATTGTAACACAGGCTCCATAAGAAGCACACAGCAGACATCGTTTGGCTTGATAGATCTGCACCTTTCATTATGGTGTGATAAATCTCTTACCTTTAAAGAATTCAGATGACAGTGGGATCCCACCTCCCATGAACGTGCAGTTGTCCGCCTTCCCCATTGTTCAGTGAAATCAGAAAGACACGCGAAACACAAGAATATTGATAGGAGCCCTTAGATGTCAGGATCAAGTGAATACCCACTTATCTGTTGTCAGTTTAGGTTCCCAGCTGCTTAGATAAATAGGCAATTGTGTATAAATAGTTATGCCAGATCTATACCAAGGTGGCTTCCTATCGCCTAAGGGATGTCTTTCTGTGCTCACTTATTAATGATTGACTTAAACACAGGTAGGGTGACAGGTAGAGGGCCAAGTCCATCTTCCCATAGGTCTGTACTAGCTATCTCAGACAACCTCTTCTTTTAAGCTCGGAAACACAGTACATGGAAAATGTATAAACATTTCTACTACAGTTCTTTAAAAAAAAAAAAAAACTATTTCAAGGACTGATAAAATATGTAGCAAACCGTTTTCTGCCTATAAAAAGTGATTCTGCAGTTTTATAATTTACCAGTCAGGCTATTGTTTGATGTTACTTGGTTACAAATTACTAAATTTCTTTAGGAATGATACTGGATAACAACAAATTTAACATTATTCGTACTGAAAGGCTGATACAGCTTGAGTCATACTTTAGATTTTAACTCAGAAAAGGAATCTTACAAAGAAAAAAAAGAAAAAATAGCGCATTTAGCTTTAAGTGCATTGAACTTTCAGTAGTAATATTCAAAATAATATGTAAAAGTTTACTTCGTAGACATGAAGACAGGATGCCTTAAAATTGAGCATTTCCTAATAATAATAAGCATAATAAGTAACTAATAAGCAATAAGTAACTCTGCGTTCAAGGGCCTTATTCGTGCAATTTTAGAAGTGAAACCTTTTTTTTTTGCAAGATAGCCTGAACACAATTTAGGCTGCTGAAGTTTTCTTCAGTAACAGGTACATTGGTAACGCGACATCACATTTGATCACTAAATCTCAGAGGAGCGAAGTGAATTCAATCCTGACTTGCTCTGAATTGTCTTAGAGCTGTGGCGATCAGCAAATACACAGATGGAGCAGCAGAGTGATGTGGAGGCGGCTCGAGAGGGAGTCAGATGCAGGTCCCTGGGCTTCAAAAACTGGACATCAAACCTTGTCATGAGCAGCCCACTCAAATGCCCAGAAAGTCAAAACCATGGGAAAAATGATTAATGTTTCTTAGTTTCATAAACGTGGACTGATTTACAACAAATTTTGCTTGTATGCAAAAGTCACACATTAAGTACTTTTTTTTTTTTTGCAGCTTATGATTTTAATATATAGCACAAATGTGGGATGCCGAATGTAAAATAAAGCATGCAACAAAAAACCTGCCTAATTTTCTCATATTTTGCATCAAAAGCTGCCTAACGATGGTGGTATTTGCAGCTCAATAACTTTGGCCAGACAAACCCAAAGCCTCTCATGACTGTCAAGTGGTTCCTCATGGTCTTGTGTGCTTGTAAAAGGGAAATGCAAAAGGTTGACACACATCCTGCTTCAGAGCTTATGAGAGGAAGTGAACTTCACTCACAACCAGTCAACTAGCAGTCAAATGTACAGATCAGAAACTAGATAACAGCAAAGCATACCTGACAGCTGTATGGTTTTTTTAACTACAGAATGAATGGATCAGAATAGCTTGATCATGTTTGAATACAATACCTTGAGATCGTTTAGTCACTGGCAAGTCAGACCTCAGTGGACTGCTTTATACAAACAGCCTTTGATAAGTACTTTATTTTTCCATTCACAAAAATAATTTTGTTTTGATGGTCAATAAAAAAGCTGAAAATTCAAGGTATAGAACTTCCCTGAATAAAAAGACATTCAAAAGTCAAAGTCCAAAATGATGGACCAAAGGCAAGTGCAGCAGGAATCAGCCAGTATGTACATTTGTGTGTCCAGTGGGGTAATTTTTTTAAAACAGTCCCCTGGATTGGTCAAAACTCTTCTGGTTCTCCCACCTCATCTTCTGGATTCACAAAACCTTCCTGTTGAAAGACAGAAAACCACAGAACTCAGCGGACTGAAGACAGTTTAGTATGAGACTTACTATAAAAACTCTGTAATTTACACTTACGTCTGTGGCGTACAGAGTATCCACAATCCTTTGCAGTGTAGGATCACCCTCACCCTCTTTCTCTTGGCAGATGAGCTCGATGTTTCTCAGTTTGCCAAAGTAGAAATCCCTTTCCTTTTCCATGTCAGCAATAGTAGCCTTCAGGTCATTTATCTGCCCAGATGAGCATAAACAAATTTTATATAATAATAATAATAATAATAATAATAATAATAATAATAATAATAATGATAGCAACAACAACAACAAATAACTATTAACTATTATTATTATTATTAATAAAATATATCAATATAATAAAATATATTAATAAAAACATTCAAGGAAAAATTTTAAATAAAAAAAGAGATTATTTATAAAATATAATAAAAAAAATGAGTAAAAACTACCAACTGCAGCCTGTGTTTTATGTAAGCTGATTTAATAAAGTTTAAAATGACAGCATCTGAACACAGTGAAAATGACGCTAAAGTAAATGCATTTACCCTTCTCATATACAGTTTCTTGTAAAGTCTTACCATCTGAGTAAGTGCTCCTTTCTCTTCATCGCCACCGCCTGTTCCTGCACCTCGCGTTGCAGCTGGAGCTGTCTTTGGTGCAGATTTAGGTGCTGTGGCTGAACGCTGTGGAGCTGAACATCAAGAACACATCCATCACCTTGTTATACATACTCATCAACCTACCCTGAGGATAAGGGTCAAATTGCCTCAAATTGACTAAATGAATAAATTATTAAATGTTATTATTTTATATATTGAAGCTGAAATAAAAAAAAAAAGAAACAAAGAAAAATAATTGTTTTAGAATAATTCCACCAACATGTGACATTGACCCAAAAGAGAACTGCAAAAGTGTTCTTTTAAAACGAGCAGTACTTGGAAATGTAGGAATCACCATAATGTGAGGAAAAATACCCAGAGGTGAAGCAACCTTGTAGACAATGTGCTTGAACTAAAACTCGCAGTTCTCAATATCTTACCAACTGGGGCCATTGGCTTGACTGCAGGTGCGATACCTGTGTCTGAAGCGAACAGAAAAATCCGTGCACAGGCAACATAAGGCTCCAGTTATTCTCACACATGTAAAAACAGCTAAAGCATGTAGGACTGGCCCACTGGTGTGTGACTGGGTCACACCCACATATTTTGGGGTCATAATCCACAACAGCTGCAGCTGTCATGCACAGTTAGCATTAGGACAGCTACACTAGTCTCTATGAGAACTAGGAATATATGAACCAAAAAAAGGCTGAAAATTTTGATAATTATTTATTAAAATTATAAATCATTCATTAAATATTGCTATTTATGCTAATATATGCTATTTTTTACCATTAGGATAAGCCTAAAAAAAGGCTGAAATGGTATTGAGAACTTCCTGTTTGTTCTTTCTCCTTACCTGAACTGGGTTTCTTTGGCTTGATAGCTGTGGCTGCTGCTGGACTCTGATTGGTGGGCATTTCTTGTCCCTGTCGAGCTGCCACTGGATCATATTCCTTCCCATCATAATTTGCATCGAAAAACTTCTTAAACCATTGCACAAACTCAAAGTTATCCTGGAACTTGCCCTTCACAAGCTTGTCAACAGGAATAATCTGCACAGAGATGGAAAATATTTCAAAATAACAAATACACTTTACATATCGTACATTATGAATATATTTTGTGTAGCAAAATGGAACATATGATTTGTATGCTAATGAATTGAACTGATTGACATACTTTGCTAACTCCCATCTTTTTGAAGCTGGCTTGAAGGAGTTTGAAGTTATGGATGTATTCATGCTCAAGTTTGGCCTGGAATTTGACTTTCTTCAGTGGAATACATGATGGGAACAGCATGTCCATGAATTGACAGTAAGCAGCACCTTAAAGCACATTAATAAAGAAAATTATTAAATAATATTTAAAAATGAAAAGAGAAAAAGGTCATGCAGGTCCCAACCAAAACCCTTTTATTCCCTCTGCACTACACTATCTTTGTCCGTTCCCTCACTAAACTGCTGACTCAGATACTGACAAATTTAGCATGCAAATGGCAGTCAATCTATGACCCATTATTATAACATATAATCTTTATGGTTAAAATGCAAACTAGGCTTTATGTGTATCTCTTAAACTCTGTCAGTAATTGAATGATGCTCAAGTTGGGAGTGTGCAGTGAAGAAGCCAGACAGCTGGTCACTGACCTGAGCACAGTTGCTCGATCTTGGCATGGCTCATCTGTAAAGACCCGTTTATCCATGTGAGCATGTCATGGCGACTGAGGTTTTCACTTGTCACTGAAGTCGAGAACACGTTCACAGCCATGACTGGGACAAAACCGATGATTTAAAGCTGATGGAGACACTTTTCCGCTGAAGCTGCGGGACAGAGAGGTTGTGGGAAAAGAGTTAAAGCCTCATTTCCTTAAACACACATTCACACCCTTCAGTCCAGCTACATCATCATCTTCACTTCCTACTTACTCACTTCAGTGTGGCTGTATATTTATATCCATCTTAAACCCTCTGAATCGAGTACATTACATACAGAATAAAAATCTGATATTTATTTTAAAAAGTTTGTCTCTTTTTAACTTTTCAAGATTCCGATTTAACGCTCTGCTTTAACATCAGTCAAAGATTTCAACTAATCTGTCAGAATTTTAATAGGGTATTCATATAAACAGTTTCTGCTCTAGTTATATGTCTTAACCTTTGTCTTTTTAACTGCTGAACATTTAAATCATGACATTTATCGTCCAAAACTACCAATAAAGTATTGCTTTTCTGTGAAGTAAAGTGTTTCTGTTGTGCGTGTCCAGATCAAATCAACTTTGTCTTACATGTGGTTCTGGATGTGAGTGAACCGGGCTGCAGTTTCGCCGGCGTGTCGTTCATATAGTGCCGCTTCTGCAGCAGACTGCGAGCCTGAAACCACAGAAGAAGCTTACTAACTAATCACAGATGTCAAAATAAAAGTCATCATTCGCATATAGGAAATAAACATTTGGTAACTACTTCATTCTGTCAAAATAAAAGTAATAATCAACAAAATAAAAGTCACCATTAAACGTGTAAAACAAAAACTAAAGTTTAAAGAAATCAACAAATATGTGTAAATGTAAAAACATAAAAATACGATGCACAATTTAAAATGTTATGTTTATGTTATGTAGGCTGCATTTACTAATCTACATTATATATATATATATGGCAGTTATTTTCCATTTTCTATTAGTTGTTTCTATTATCAAGTTACCTATTCTATTACCTTATGTATTCTAGAATTTTCTGGGAAAATATGTCTTATTGGTTGGAGACAAAAATTCAGTCACTGCCCAATTTTGTTAGAAAACACATTATGTTTGGAATGTTATTAGATGATAAAAAGAATGATTTTTTCATTAATACAATGTTGATTCTGGGCAAATTTTTTCTTCATAAATGCAAATGTATGAAGACGAAACCTTATTTTTCTGTTTTTAAAAGAGATTTTATTTATAATTACTTTCCATCATTGGAATATATAAAAAGTAACAAGGCCCAGAAACTTGTTGGAATAATAAGAGAACTTAATTTATTTGAAGAGGAATGAAGAGACCCCTACTTACAAAATTTAATTATTTATTTAGGTTTTTTTTTTGTGTTTGTTTTTTTGTAATTGTTTTTTTATTTATTTTCTTATTTTCTCTCTCAGAATATATGTAAGTTTATTGGTACTTTGCATTTATGTTGTATATGTGCCTTGCTTAACATTTATTTCTTTACATTTACCAGTGCCATTGTATATGTATAATCTGTTCAATATGTTCAATAATAAAAAAAAAAAAAAAGAAAAAAAAAATATATATATTCTATTACCTTATCCCATCTATTAAATATTATTTTTACTCAATTTTTAAAATGCTTGAGTAATTCATCTCTCGCTTCTAAACCAGCAATCTAATAGGAAAATATTAAGTCAAAGCAAGCAGAAATCTGACAATCTTTAGTTTTGTAGGCTGATAAAACACTTAAATTAACATATTAATAGAAAAAATAAAACAAGACAGATAAAACAAGGTTGGTGGAATTTATTTTTCTTCACTGATGTTAGTACAAGTATGGAATATTAAAGCTAGGTAAGCAGATCATATCAAATATCAAGATTAAAACAAAAACAGTCTTGTCAATCATCAGTTCAGGAAAAAATTTCTAGACCTACATAAATCATTAGCATATCATTTAGCACCAAAAGACATCAGGGTTTTGAATGACCCATTCAACAGGAAAAAAAAAAAAAAAGAGGTATTAAGGGCAATTTCAAGGGTACAAATATATAGCATATTCTGTTCACAAAGAATTTAATAAAAATAATCAAGTGTGATAATAAAGATCACGGTCCTATGAGGCCTGCTGGTGTTGAGAAGACCTGAGGAAGTTATTCCTTATAACACAATACTGCACCTCCAAATTACACATGGACCAGCATTTTACAACAATTACATGTAACAGCACCAACAGTTCTTACTGGAAATTTCTAAAGCTTTGCTACAAGACATAGACATCCAAAAGGCATCAAGACATATGTAATCCAGTTATTGATCTTTCAACAAAGCACACATACACCTCAAGCTTTCCCATGCCTCACTAAAATTGGTTTAATCATGCATAGTTTGAGTTGGTATCATGTTTTAGAAAACTACCAAAAGCTGAAGATCAGCTTTGATTAGGGTGACCATACATCCGCTTTCCCCCCAAAGACATGTCCTGGATGGGATTTTTAAATTACCTAAAATTGTTTTGTTTTCTTATTGTTTTTATATTGCTGAAGGTAATGACTGAAAAAAATTCAGACCAATAGCATGCAGGCACTGTACATAATCGATCAATCGTGGCATGCAAGGAGGCAGGATCTACAAAGAATGGACAAAACAATGCAAATCCATGTACACAGACCACATGTCAATAGAAAAACAAAGCCAAAACCCAGACAATTTACAAATCCCAGTCAGAATATGTCCGGGAAAAAGAGGATGTATGGTCACCCTAGCTTTGACCTGTGACAAAGTCCGAACCACAAATCACCATGATCTGTTTAATGCTGAAAAAACACATGCTAAACAACTACAAAGTAAACAGTATTTATACACACATTCTGAAGCACCTAATTTCACACTGACAGTGGACCACAATTGATAATGAAATGTTTTGAGACATTTCAAAGGTAAGATATAATTTAGACACTTGCATTGGACAAAAGTAGCCAAAATTATTCCCTTTAAAGTAGTCTGAAGTCATGCCAGTTGCAAGCAGTTCACATTTTTTTAAACATAAAAAAATAGCCTATCAGTTTGTAGGCACTTATTCAGAGTTGAAGCCCTTGATCACATTGCATCATGTTCTACATCAGGGGTGTCAAACTCAGTTCCTGGAGAGTTTAGTTCCAACCCTGCTCCAACACACATGCCATGTAGTTTTCAAATAAGCCTAAATGACTTGATTAGCTGGATCAGGTGTGTTTAATTAGGGTTGCATCTAAACTGTGCAGGGCTGTGGCCCTCCAGGAAATGAGTTTGACACCCCTGTTCTACATAAATGCTTCAAAGTTAACTCTCACTTAGATATTGTTGTATGCTAAATCCTCACAAAAAACAACACACATCAATGCTGCAGTGACCACAGTTTCAGCCAACGGTTTCAAATTGGAAGTGCGTACAGATAACAAATGGGGCAAAAAGGAAAGCAAAATTCTTAATCCTAAGGGTTGATGACCTGTCTCTTGTAAAAAAATGATAAAATACTAAAATGCTAGCTCAACGCAAACAAAAATAGTCTTAAAACTGCAGTGTTGCTCTGCAAGTTGATTAAAAATGATCAAGATTACCAATTAAAAAAGTAATTAAAAATGGTAAAGCTCTGGAAGGCTATTGTCAAGTCAAATCTATCATCAGCCCAAGGCTTTGAGTAAAATTTAATGGCACAGACAACATTTGTGCTTCTAAATACATGGAGCACTACAAGATTGCATGTATTCCTATAAACAAAACAGTTTATTTGAAACCCAAATCATCTACGGTGTATATTAACATTCATTTCAGTTAAATAGATGCTCCTAAATAGGAAAAAGTTTAAATGTTGACTTAGTACAGTTGTCATGATGGTCAAACATCCTGTATTATAAAACAGCACCATGGAATGATAACATTACCACAATTTAAAAAATTATGAAATGCAGTATTTAACAACAGGACATGTTTATTCCTAAACAAGATTTAATGGAAAAATGTGATATAAAAAGCTGACATAAGGTTAAAACTGATAAACTAAACCAAACTAATATTAACTTATTTATTAAATTATAAATAGGCATAAAGCGGCATTCCTCCAGACAATGAACCAATCACAGAATGGCACTGAGGTAGTGGGTGGAGTATTGTGTGGCTCTCTCCAGCATTAAAATCATTTTAAAAGTACACAAGTTAAAAACGACAGTACTTAAGATGTTCAAAATCCAATCCAAAAGTGTCTGTGCTTTCTAAGGATAAATCATCAGAATTACATGCTTTCTGAACGTTTAGAAGAAATGCAACATTAAAATTTGACAATATTCTGTGAGGTCAGAATCTGCAGAAAAAAAAAGAAAAAAGAAAATTCATTTATCTGAGAGACTCGATTTGGACCTCCACTGCCAGTGCTGCCTGGACCAGACGGTGGCTTTACTCGCAAGCAAAGTAATCCTTCAGAGGGGCAAAGAGGTGTCGGATCACGGGAACGCTCCAGGACCGCCCAAGCAACTTCTGCCTCTGTCCACGCCCCATATTATTCACATCTGTGTAATGCTTTGGGAACCCAAATATTCTGAGTGCAGAAAAAATAAAACATAAAAATATCAGTCATTTTGTTAGGAGCCACATTTATGCCACTTTTTAAACAAACCCACTGACTTACTCTATGCAAACCAGGGGTGCATTTCCCAAAAGCATTGTTAGCTAACTAAGGTCGTTAGTTCCATTGCACTCTATTGGTAACGACGGAACTTGCGACCATAGTTGCTTTTGGGAAACGCACCCCTGATAAGGCAAAACTCAGTTAAAGGGGTCATATGATGCGATTTCAAGTTCTCCTTTCTCTTTGGAGTGTTACAAGCTGTTTGTGCATAGATAAGATCCCTGAAGTTGCAAAGACTAAAGTCTCAAAACCAAAGAGATATTTCTACGTCTACGTCACGGTGTGGGGAGATTTGCAAAACACCGCCCAAATGTATACGCAAAGAAAGAGGGCGTGATTTTTATTCTCTCTGTAGTATTGTTGCTGCCGCCGGCGCCATGTCCTGGAGACGCTGTGTTTTGTTGTGAAAGCGAAATTACTTTGTTTGGGCTTTCAAAAGAGGACACAACTAGAAATCAGTGATTAAGTTGTATTTACAACATTGTTCCAGAACAGTTCAACCCAAATATTCGTGTATTTGCAGCGCATTTTACGGAGGACTATGTCCTGAACCTGGGAGTAGCCTGCCAGCTGTGCTCAAAAACTGTTTCTATAAAGTGAGGCGATTCCAACTTTGCAAGGACAGTCTGGCACTTCTGACTCGCAGCCTGTAAGTATATTTTCATATTTAAAGAATTTGCCACTGACTATTCAAACGCGAGTTTTGAGCTGTGTAGAGTAGCGCTTGTTGTTTGTCGTTTCTCCGATCACAAATGCAGACATGTTAATGTTTATGCGGCGCGATGCAACGCGTAAAAAGTCAGTATAAGTCATTATAATCAGTAATTATGTCCCCACTGGATGCAACAAATGCCTCGTTTGTAATGGGTTTTATTGTTTTTGTGTCGTCGCACTCGGACACAGCATCATAATACGGTAAGGGGCGTAACATTTGTGTCTCATGCTTGAGGTATTCGGCCAGTCACAACGCACTGGATAGCTGGCCAATCAGAGCACGCCTCGCTTCTCAGAACGATGAGCTTTGTAAAAATCGATATGTTTCAGAAAGGCGGGGCATAGAGGAGCAACAATAATGTACAGTATGTGGAAAATAATGTGTTTTTTGAACCTTAAACCGCATAAACACATTGCATTACACCAAATACACAAAACAATGTTCTTTTTAGCAACGTCATATGACCCCTTTAATACAAATATATCTGACCTCTCCATTTCAGTGCACCAAAGATAGTCCTCTTTTCCGTTCATGGTGACTGGCAGAGGTCCCATCTTCCCTTGTTTGATGGAGTTGGACTTGGTGGTGATAGTGCGAACTTTGTTGAACTGATGACACAGTAAAAGAAGAAAACTTTGCATCATTTTTGCTAAAAAGGAAGAAATAAGATGGAATTGTTTTTGACATTCCACCATCTAATTTAGTTAAGCATACATTCCTGGTACTAATATATTTTCTAGGACCACTGTAAAGTAAAACTACAAATGAAAATTTACATTTGTGCATTTCTTTTAATTAATTCAACTTTTCAGTCAGAAGGTACAATAAACCTATTTACCGTTGCAGTTCGCCCGACCTCCAGGCAGTCCTGCAGATCTACTTTATCAGTGAGTGAAGCAGCAAGTGGTCTACAAGCACAAATTCAAGCTTTCAGTCACATTTATCTGTTAATGCATTCATCTATTACTGAACATGCATACATTTCCATAAAGTTATCCTTTATGTTTACAGATATGTGTGATTGATTGTGCGTGTGTGCCTGCATTTGTACCGGTTCATTCCAGGTAAATTTCCCCAGAAGTAGCGGGCCCTGTGGGCTGGGCTTACTTTCACAGCATCAATCATCACAGGATTACACTGGAAACAGATAAATGCACGATAATTCATAACCATCTTCAACAACGACAACAATAACATGCTCATGAGAATAAGATGGAAAACATTTCTGGTAAACAGCATGTATAAAGGTGCGTTCACATTTAGTGCTGTTAGGCCATTTTTGGCAGGCGAAAACAAGAAATCAAGCAAACAGGAATATCTTGTGAGGGCAAAAGACTTTCCCCATGCAAAGTTCGCATCAGGTTCAAGATCAAACATAATGCTGCTTGGTTTGAAAGTGACTTCCTTTCTGTGTAAGATGTGCTAATATTTGCAAAATTTCTGCTAATGTGACTGCACCTCTAGCCTGGTAGGGAAAAAAAGGAAAAAGGTAAAAGTCTTTTACCTCCAGGAAACGACAGATATCAGCCTTGTCGTGGGCACTCATGGCTACTACATTCTCAAAGAGCCAGAAAAAGGGGCGATCATCATTCTCTCTCGGCCTCATCAAGGTTAACATGCGGTAATATTCAAAGAACAGTCGACCCGTGCCTTCTGAAAGAAGATGAGAAGTCTGAGTTACATAAATATCTAATACTAAAGACCATGCTTGGATCTACCTAAATCGTCATAATTCTATTGAACAGGTAGCATAAAGTACAAGAAAATTTTAAATATCTTACCAAAAAGACCTTTTCTGGCTGGATTCACCATGGACAGATCATTACATGGACTTCCACCAATCAAGAGGTCAAATGGCCCCCACTCGGCTAGCTACAAAACGATACGACAAAAGGGAAGTTTAAAAGTGTTTGTTCCACAGTGACTTGCCCTCATTCTTACAGATGAGGAAGACTGTACATAAAATAGCAATGTTTAGCTATTAAATCTGGTTTACTGTTAAAATCCTTTTCCTACTCAAAGAATGCCTGTAAAGTAAATTAATATTTCTTGTGATAATGCTCTATACGTACATGTTTCCTTGTGATGGTTCGCACATCTTTCACATATTCAATCTGGCCCTCATGTTTGATCATGCCGACAGCAATGGAGTCTTCACAGATCTCAGAGGCAATGTAGCGCTCCACCTTAAAGCCCAAGTCTTTTAAGACCAGATAGCCTACAAAAAAAAAAAAAAAGAAGATCTCCCTGGTACAATTCACTGCTGTTGCACACATCAGGGTAAATGAAGACAAAACTAATAAATGCCACTGTTTCAGTATTTCCTTTGATTCAAACTGATTTAAATGAATATTTCAGCCAAAGTTTTAAATTCTCTCATTATTTACTCCCCCTCATCAGTACTTCCTTTGATTCAAACTGATTTAAATGAATATTTCAGCCAAAAATTTAAATTCTCTCATTATTTACTCCCCCCCCCATCTTGTTCCACACCTTTATGACTTACTTTCTTTTGGGGAACACAAAAATGAACCTTTGAAGACTATCCTGACATCATGAAACATTTTTTTTTTTAATTTTTGGTGGAAATATTCAGAGCAGACCTGTTGCAATGCCATCAAACAGGGAGAGGACTTTGAGTGGACGACGCTTATGAGCTGGAATAGAAGGATATACTCGGTGTGGCTCCTAAAATAAGGACAAAAACAGTGTTCTTCATATTAAAACATCATTCTATAGACCCATACATATGCACACAACAGCTGGTTTTCCATATTTACATAATCGGCATATTATAATGAATTAAAACCAAATATATTCAATATATTCAAACAGAAAATGGTTATTTCAAAATGTAATAGCATTATTTAACAATAATATTTTTTTTTACTATATTTTTGATTAAATAAATGCAGCCTTGGTCAGAAGAAGAGACTTCTTTCATAATATTTAAAAATGTCCTACAAACCCCAAACTTTTGAATGGCAATGCATATTAAAATGGTAATGCAAATAGCAAAATATGAATATGACTAGTTGGATATCTAACACGGAGGAGAAGAATGACACTCACAAATTCAAAGGCACTGTTATTGGCGAAATACTCCTGGACACGAACACTCCAGTCAGGCCTGAGCTTGAGCACACCGTACCACTTAGAGGGCAGGCAAATGTAACAGCTCCATGGGTCAACCTCCTTCAGCTTATCAAACGTCCCTGGTCCCACCAACATATTCAAACAGTCTTTACAGAAACACCTAAACAGTGGAAAAAAAGAAAAAGATTGTAAAACAACCTGTTATGATTGTAACAACCTGTTATGATGGTTAACATCACATTAAGGTTTAAGTTTGCATAAGCTTGAGTTCAAACCTGCAGCAGCTGGCATTTCCACAGAGAATGACCTCTAGTCCGGCACAGCACACAGTGCAGTATGACTGATAGCCATCATCATCATACCTGTACAGCGTCTCTGCAAAGTTCTCCTACACAAATACAAAACATGCACATTAAAAAAAAAAGACACTCTGGCCAGCAAATAGTAAGTAGCATATTAATTTTATGATTTTGCACTAAACAGATAAGACACAAGAATCAATTTATACCTTGCACTTAAAACAAAGGCTTCCCTCAAAAAGAGGATGGAAAATTTCAATGTTGGCAGTTCCACAGGACAGGCAGAAATCTGGGGAAAGAGAATAATTACCTTGTAATGAATTAAAATACATGATTGAGCAATGAGAATGTCCTAAAGGCAAAAATAAGTTGCTAAAAATCAAATCAAATCAAATGAAAGGTGTGATTTCTTGTGGTGACAGCTGTGAAAATATTGACAGTGAAAATACAAATTTAATCTGAAGTGTTTCTACATCTTTTAACCAACAAATCTACATGCCTTTTCCTAATTTTTTATATTTAAATTTTTTTGGAGAAAAAGCCATTTTATTTAAATATTTTAGAGCTAAGCATAACTATATTTCCACAATGACCTTTTATTAATTTTTAATAATTTCCTAAATTTTTCCAGGCAGAGCCCTAGAATAGCTTCATTAATAAACTCAAATTATGAATTTGAAAAATTTTAAGTGACTCACCTTCAATGTTTCTGCCTTTAACGGTTACCTCATAGACCATTTGATCTGAAAGAGGAAGACAAAACGGGTATGTTTTCACACAAAAAATATGTAAACACGTTAAAACATCAATAATCTACAGTTCAGTGAGTGTTTTTTTTTTTTTTTTTTAATAAAAACAGGATTTATGTTCTTTACGGCAAAGCTCTGGCCTATATGCAAATTGATGAATCTCACCTCTGGTGTAATCCTGAGCTGACTGTCTGTTCTTGTTGACATACTTCCTCTTGGCTGGAGGCTGATAATCAGACACAGAAGAATCCGACTCCGTTTTACTGATAGAGCTGTCTGTGAAATTGAAAAGTAGAGGGCACTGTTGTTAATCAGTCCAGAGCAAGATTTTATTTATTAATATACTTTTGCTATTTTTGACATTTTTGTGTATAGACCTAATTTTCGGATCAATGAGAAGTCACGCAATTGAAGTCGGGTGTCACTCTGGGACTCTGTTATTATGAACTTTCAAAATGGCTGTCAATCACCAACTGTTTTTTAAATTACAGATATTTTTTTGTTTTTTACGTACCCACAGGAGGCAAAAAGCCATCAGGACCCATGGGCTGGAAGCCTCCAAATGCCCAGTCCAGCATGGCCTTCATTTCTTCCCCTTTCTTCTCAGAGGGGGGGAAATTCTTTCCACAGCGCTCCGCTGCCAACTACACAAGGACACAACAATATAATGCAATATTAAAATATGAATAAAATAAGAACTGGTTCTCGATTCCCAACCCTAGTTTTCAAAAGAATGGTTAAATAAGTATCTTTCCACTGTACCTCTAGGATTTGGTATATGGCATTCTTGTAGGTAGGCAGACCTTCATAGGATTTACTACAAAAGCACTTTGCAAATGCAGCAAAGGGCAGCAGTCCCTCTGTATGAATCTAAGATCAACAAGAGAAACATGCTTCAACATGAAACGGATCCTTTGAAGAATAAGGGGAAAAGTATCTCTCAGATGAGAATCAGGAGAAAGAAAGCAAGTAAAAACTCCTAACCTCTGAAAACATGCCATCTCCAAACCACTCCACGTGCCTCATCGACACAGGAAGCGTCCTGCCCTTCCATGCCACCACCAGTCCAGGCCACCAAGAGAAGCCCTTTACTTTCCCCCACACAAGCTCTCCAATGGCATAACCTTTTCCATCCTGCACAGAGAGAAACAGACAGTCAATACTACATGCTACTACCATAACATGGATGTCTTGCATTTCCTACATTACTGACAAAAATACACAAACGGTCAGGTTTGCAGTGAGATTATAAAAAAAGAGAGGTTTAGAAACTTTTACCACTTACATGGTACGCTTGTTCTCTCTTTCCAGATCTGGGGCTTGGTGTCAAATTTGATGTAGATGACCGAGCATTGTTCTTGACCTGCATTAGTGAGAAACAAACACGCACAAAGGAAGAATACAAAATCGAAAGTGAATGCTTTTGAATTAGACAGTAAACATTTCATGTGGAAAACACACAAACATAACACCCATTTTAATGAAGTCTCCTGCTGATCTGTCTTTACTAGCATTCACAATTCTAACTACTGAGAAAGTCTTGTTGAAGCTTAAAGTGATTAATTTTAATTACTCATTTGTAAATGTTATGACAAAAAGATGTGTATTCTTTACACACAAGCATTTTTATCTTTATGTATGTTAGTGTATCAGTACAGCATACATGACTCAGTACACACAATACTTTTTTATTTATTTGTAGAGGACTTTTCACAATACATATTGCTCCAAAGCAGCATAATAAAAAAGAAAGGACACCATGGAGAAGCAGATCTTATGAATGTTAGCAATGCAATTACAGAGGAAAAACAGACATGGACACATAGCTATAGGAGGAACATCAGATGAAGATAAAGACTAATCTACCATCCGGAAAGGAAACCACAGCACTCATGCACACATTCATATAGCGGCATCCATCGCTTATGAAAACAGCTCAATGAAATACAGAGAGTGTGAATGGGACAAAACTGAGGCGGACCCTCTACACCTGCGATAAGCCAAACAGAGCACTGGGCAAGTACATACCGTCTCTGGTTTGCTGTCCTTGTCTGGGTTCACCGGTTTGCTCCAGGTACCTGTACCAGCCTGAAAGATTGTACGTTCCTGTGGTTTCTGCCGTAAGCTGCTCTCCCAACCATATATTCCCCTAACAGAGCCCTATAGACCCATACATATGCACACAAATTACACAGGTCACATGACTCCTACAGTAAAGTAATCAGTATCAGGGTGCTAAAGTATAGATACGTAGAAAAGTAAAGAAAGATGTTAAATCAAGAGAGGTTAGTGTGATTATATGGTTGGTTTGTGTGCCAGTTGATCTAAGTTTTAGTTTGCTTCATCATCTCAATACAATGTGAAATAGTATTCAGCAAAAGTAATCAGTGACAAAAGCCTGACCATTAGACTATAATTAGTGTTAGACTGATATGTTGAGCAGGCCAGATTTTCAATATTGCCAATTATTCAGGAAGGGCACATTAAATAGATCAAAAGTGTAAAGAATTGTTACAAAAGATTTCCATTTTAAAAAACTTATGTTATAAACTTTCTATCAAAGAATCCTGAAAAAAATTGTATCACAAATATTAAGCAGCACAACCATTTTCACTATTAATAATAACAAGAAATGTTTCTTGAGCACCAAATCAGCATATTAGAATGATTTCTGGAGGATCATGTGACAATGAAGAGTAAGAGTAATGGCTGTTAAAAATTCAGTGCTGCCATCACAGGAATAGCTTACATTTTAAAAGTTAAAAACAGAAGACAGTTATTTTAAATATTTCACAGTATTACCGTTTTTCCTGCATTTTTGATCAGATACATGCAGCCTTGGTCAGCATAAGAGATTTCTTTTAAAAACATTTTTAAAATCTTACTGACTCCAAACTTCTGAATGGTAGTATATCAAAAAATATATATTGTTTATATGTATAAATATATATATATATTTTTTTAATTAAACACTAAACACACTGATATATATATATATATATATATATATAAAAATTGTTTTTCTGTATTATATTTATTAGCATTTTTATTGCCATTTTAGCGGCCACCCAATTCTCAGTATCTTCACTGGCCATTAAAATATACACATTGGCCCGCCCACTATTTACATTTACACTCAAGAATGAATTCCTTGGTTAAAAACAAATCTAAAAACATTTTATAGTCTTTTCTCAGCCACACTTGTTTTCCAGCTATTATTACCTCGTTTATTGTGCTACTAGTCCAGATTTCATCATCGGCTCCATCTCTCCTTAAGTCCATTTCTGTAGGGAAATAACATGTTTTAAATAGTAAAACTGAACAATCAAGAATACATTTATATATTTTGAGGTGTATAAACAAAGAGCACAGATAGCAACAATTAATATTACTTTGAGCACAGACAAACAGAGCATTTACATTTGTAATTTCAATGCAATGGATCAACTTTCTTGAGCATTTAGGGTGGAAGCAAAGGAAGAAAGCTCAGACCAACAGACATTTGCCACCAGAAGCGATTGAGATCGTAAAGCATTATTCTGTAGCTGCTCTAGAACCTCTTAAACTGGTCTTAAGCATTTCATTCACACCTCTCTGACTGGTGATCTTCTCCAGTCGCACCACACACGGCTTCACTGTGTCTGAGTGTTGAACCATCTCTGGAAAACAGCACATTGTTTACATCAATCTAACCAGCCTCTGCTGGATCTGACTGGATAGAACTTTAACTGGACTATACAGCTATACAAAAAATTCATATAGATTACAATGGGATAATTTTATTGTTCTTACTATGTAAAGTATATGACAGCACTAAATTAATCCATTACATTTCATTGGGACAGTAATATAGTATTATGAGAAGAACCCTTTAGCACCCATGTTAATAACATGCAAGCCAGAAGATGTTTCTACATCTTCATGCGCTTTAATCATGATATTAGTCTTGCAGAGCTAGACATCTGGCTGTCGGCATCACTTTACAGCTTTTTCTGGCAAAGAACCGCTCACATAGCCTCTTTGCATATGCAATACATCAAATCATCAATACACCCAGAAATTTTGAAAATATTGAAGCCTCTTATGGTCTTGGCAGTGAGCAATGAGCTGCTTCTCACAATGAAAAAAGGGAAAGCCAATGACATGCCTGCCCTGACATGATCTGATCCAAACTTTTTCCTCAGCAGTGCAACTTTGAATATCTTTCAAACTGAAAGTCATTAACCTCGCAAAGCCCAATAATTAGTCAAAGTTTTTAGTTCTTCCTCACAAGTGCTCATCGTAGCAGCCCTTTCCTTGAAAGCACAATTTGGTCTTCAGATGGACCAATAAAAAACCCGTGCACCCTAAATTCCACAAGTTACATATTTATTAGAGGGTCTGTGAGCATTTTTCTGCTGTGTAGGTTGATGCTTTTTTTTCAGGTTTGCCAACTATTGTTGGAGACTAAGGATATACGTCAATGTCAATGTGAATAATTTTGGTGCACGTTTTTTTTTTTTTACCAGTGATTGTTGCTGCCATTTTTAATTCCAAAAAAAAAAAAAATACAAAAAAGGAAGCAGCCGAGCCGGCCGTTATGATAACTTACCTAATGTGCTGCTTCTGTTTTTTTTCATTTGTCCATTTCTGATAGGTGAAATCTTGACTTCAGTGTGGTCTAAAGAGGAGTCATCATTGGAATCCAGTTCTTTTGTCATATCCGTGTCACTTTCACTTGAACTATCATCCCAATGAGCAGCGTCTCCATTTTCAACAGCCTGTGAGCAAGTAAACACATTTTAAACATGACAAAATTAATTGAGATGGATGGATAGAACGATAGAATGAACGGTAGATTAAAAATAGATAGATTGCTTGTACTTTATACCTGTGCAAAGATGTTTTCTGCTTCAAGAGATGGACAAGGCAAAACCAAAAAACAGAGGACAAGTCTCTTGAAGATGGATTCCGGTGGAAAAGTCTTGAGCACATTACACCAGTATCGCTCCAGAGTAAGCGTTGAAGATGTGTCTTCTTCATCCTCTACAAGCTGGTACTCCAAGAACTCATCCGTGAGCTTAGCAGAATCCTCAGGTTTGGAGCAGATGCCAAATTGTGCTGCAAGGTCAACTATACTCTTTCCTGTGACCTTCAATCTTCCTGCCGGGCTGAGGAGCTGTGAAATGCCCCTCAGGACACTATCGCTCAGAGGTAGACTGTTAGCGATGGAGATCGTAAGAGTTTTGTAGAAAGCTAAACACTCATCATAAAACGCGTTCAGGGAATCTGCTAGCTCCTCTTCTCTAGCGGAGATGAAGTCTTCTACCACACCACCCAGACTGAGCTCAGTAGCAGGAAGGCAGAATGCTGAGTTCTCCAGGATGGCTGGGTCTCGTTCCTTCAGGTAGCGTATGACTGCTTGAGGGCGAAGAAAGCTGGAGGCATACGAACGTAGGAGTCCACTTGCTTCTCGAAGGATCTGGACAAGATCAGCACGAACAGAGCCTTTGCTTTGTTGCAGGTGCTGCTCAAAAGCACGGAGTGGTCCAAGAACATGATCCAGAAACATCAAGGTGATCTTAATTTTAGGATTCTCCAACTGCGAACAAATTTGCTTAGCTTTATCATTATTTTCATCGCAGGAAGTGAAGTATAATTCCAAATCACTCCACATTCCAAGCATCCTTTGAACGAGCACACAAAACTCCTCACAACTGTGTGAGAGGAGAGCGCTGGTGTCTTTTAGTCCATCAATGCCCGCAAACAGCATCTTGAGGTTGTTGTTGCTGGTGGAACAAGTTGAGAAGTGTTCATAGATGCTGGCAATAAGTTCCTGAACCTGACTGGAGTGAGCTTGTAGGCCAGCACTGCAGGCAGAGTCAGGTACGCTGTAAAGTCCTCCAAGATCAATCACCTGTGGGTTGAGCTCCTGAATCTGCGACACAACACTTCCTGAGGTCTGTTCCTGGTCATTAACGTAGAAAGCTACCATGTTGCCAGCAGGAAGCTCAAACTTTTGGAGGACACAGAGAAAACATCCAGATACAGAGCTACCATCTTCAGCCTGAAAGACATCAAGGAGACGGATACAATACCTTGCTCGCTCTTCCTCAAAAAAGCCCACTAGCACCACATGGCAGGAGGTCCTTTCTCTGCTTTCCGCATCAAGTGGCACCTGCCCATATATGTAGATACAGTATGGATTCATCTTACAAGCAGAAACAATATCATTTGGATAATTTAGGCCGAGGATGTAGCTTGCAGTACGTTGGGAGACCTTGTTGATCATTGAGGGTAAACTGGAGAGGCAATGGTTTTGAATGAAAAGAAGCATGGTTTCACTACAGGAAATAGAGTTTTCAATCTGCTTTCTACCAGATGAATTTAATCCTCCCATCTCACGCTTCATATGCTTCTGAGTCTGCTGGTGTCGCTTCAGATCGAAAAAACCTGCATGTAGATAGATATTGTGGTCACACAAAGTGCAGTAAGCACAGTTGTCTCCCATATGGCTGGCTCTGATCCACTTGAAGGTTCTTTCCCATTTAGGATCATAAGTCATAGGTCGCCTCCTTCCATTCAATTCCATGTCTTTGTCAGACTCATCTCTTACTCTGCCTGTATAAAATGGAAAACAAGTTACATCGGTGTTGTGATGGAAGAGTGTATTTATTTCAATGACGAACGGATTTCCCAGTCATACTGATGTTTTCATAGATATTGGGGCATATTTTAACATTTTCCATGATTGTGGGAAAAATGAATCAAACAAAAGAGTCAAATTCACCATACTAAAAAAAAAAAACAAAATAATAGTAAATTAAGAAAAATAAAAACTGAACGGACAATAATGGAGGCTCACCAGATTCACGTGTACTTTTCCAGGATTTTGGAGACTTAACAGGGTCATCTACCTGTATAATATCCTGACCATTACGAGCTTCAACTGGGTTGTACTCTCTCCCGTGCCTCTCATTGGCAAAGAAAAATTTCTTGAACCATTTCAGAAAGGTGAAATTGGGTCTAAACTTTCCTGTGAGAAGCTGTTTCACAGGGACTGGCTGAAAGAGGCATCAAAAATGGAGAAAATTAATGTACTGTAAAGAGTTTAAAAGGTAACATACTACTCAAATTATACCAGATTCACATTTAAATATCCAGCATGTAGCTTCTGTACCACTTGCGGGACTAAACAGAATAACAACAACATAAGAAATATAACCAAACTCACATACATAAATTTCAACGTTTATAATCTTATATGCAGGAGGATTAATGGGAGTAAAATAATAGATTAATGTTAATCTAACCTGTTTCACGCCTGATTTTCGGAAGGCCGTCTGCAGAAGACTGTAGTTCTGTATAAAATCAGACCTTTTTTGGGACTCAAACTTTACTTTGCTCATGTCGATGGACCCTGGGAAGAGCAAGTCCATAAGCTGGCAAAAACATGCACCTAAAAAAGAAACAGAAAAAGAACGAATAGTCTAAATTCAGTTTAAAGCTGTTGACAATGTGTAAACATTAACAAAATAAAATTTAAACAGTACCTGAACGACATTGCTCCACTTGAGTAAAATTAGTCTGTAATGTTTTGTTGATCCAGGACAAAACTTCATAGCGACTGCACTTGTCATCAGGGTTATTGGGGTCCAGACTAACATTTGTAGCCATCTTATGCTTCCATAAGCAAAATAATAATAATACATGTGAGACAGCAATTTGTAGCAATAAATCATAACCAAAGGTTATTGCATACATTATTTTATATATATTTTGTGGAAAAGAGAGATTTATTTATTTAAAATATAACGCTGGGTATGGATGCATTCAGGTATTTTAAGTTACTCCTAGATTCATATGAGATGTAATGTAATGTGAAGTCAATCTTAGAAGCATATTAATTATATCACGTAAAGTTGCATGTGAGATACATGTTTTGAGGTTCATCTAAAAGGCAAAATGTTTAACTATTGTTTTGTATTCTTAAATCTAGTCTGGCACATGTTGGACTTCCTCAAAACTAAAAGACTCCAGCCTCTCTCTTGCGTCAGTGTGCAGAGAAACAACTCCTCCCCAGTTCACGAAAATCTCGCGGGGTAATTTTTCCCGCGAATGCTACAGGCTTAAAAGTAGCTTTCACCGGTGACTACAACTTGATACACCATGGGTCCCAAACAATGTGTGCACGAAATCTATCGAAAGTAATGAAATAAACACGTCGTAATAAACAACCCGGCAGCATGCATTTAGATATTTAGCGGTTGATTTATTGGTGGGATGACATAATCGAATTGTATAGCATGTGATTATTTTATAATCTTGTCAGTGAGCCTTACTGTCTTTTTGAACCTCTTCGAAACAGCTGGATTAACACTAACGAAGATTAAGTGTTATTTCATTTGTGTGATTTTAACTTTGCAAGTCTCTTAATCCAGATGTAAACGGCCAACATGCAGCGCAAAACATGTTTGCAAATAACGACAATTTAGTAAACCCCTTTTTATTTATAAACCTTAACCGTGTTCTCATTGTATTAAGACCGGTTGCCTTTGTTAGTATGTCTTTGTGTAGCTGTAATGGTCGCTCAGATACAGCGAAACTGTATGAGACCGTGAAACATAAGAATGGTTCCTGATTCAGTAGAATGGTAACTCTTCAGAAAATATGACTAATCGAAACGTGCTTTTAAAAACATCAACTATGTCCTACCTTATTTGTACCTTGGTCCCGGAGACCTCGCTATTCCCAGTATAGAAGGTAATCCCAATCTACCCCAGTGCCTTCCCTCAACACATGCATTGTGCTGCAAGGATTGGCCTGTACAAACCAAAGTAGGAGGTCCTATGCTGCATTAGCTAGCTAGCTAAGATTTCTCACGTACGAAATAGCGTGCTGTTTCTCAGCGACAACGGCATTTTTACGTCAAGATAGAGATGTGAAATAATAATTTGAACTGATTTAACGTGTGTCCAGTTGTTTAATTCGTAACCATTAGCGACGACTCTGATGCCAAGAACCGGAAATCACGGTTTTTTAATCGCACAGTTTAAAAATATCCATATCAGTTATTTTATACATTGTGTTCTGTTAAAAACACATAAACGCTATGTTGAACATTTCGATGAAAATCATAGCCTACGTGAAATAATAATAAAATAAATTTTAAAGAAGTAACCGTTATACAGCAAAGGAGGGGGGGGGGGGGGGGGGGGGGGGGGCCTAGCAGCATATACCATGTTCATCTGGACAACTTTATTTAACGCAAAACATCATGATTCACTTTTTACTTAATCTTATAATGAACTGTCAATCATATTAACGCAAAACATCATGATTCACTTTTTACTTAATCTTATAATGAACTGTCAATCATATTAACGCAAAACATCATGATTCACTTTTTACTTAATCTTATAATGATCTGTCAATCATATCTGATACAATTAACGGGCAGTGATGCATAGATTGATCACAAACGAAAGCCTCGTGACGGGCACGCGCAAAATGTTGGTGAGCAGTAACGTTAGTTAAATAATTAAATGGATTTACATTCGTAAACTTTGGATTATTGTGTATAAATGAGTAGCATCGGTGATCAAACATACATTTGATGAATTGCGTTATTTTTTATTGTCAAACACACATAAAGCTTACGGTTAAAGTGTTTAAATAAGGTAAAGTATGGATATTCTATACAGTAAACAATGAGAGGTTAGTGTCACTGAAATGGCGGGCTGCGCGCCCTGAGTTGAACGCGTGTTGATATGGCGCCAGAAATATGGAATTATTTTTGTGTCTTTATTATTCAAACAAAAAATTCTGTGTTTGAGAGCAAAACTAATCATTTTGTAATTAAAAAAAAAAAAAGATCGCAAAAAAACTCTGAAATTGATAAAATTATTTGCAGTGCGTGCAAATCTTTTTTTAAATGTTTTTTTTCTTTGTGCACTTCAAAAACTTTTCATCACGAAACCACAAATGTTGCTCTCTTTTCTGCCGTCTTTTTTGTTTTGTTTTTTGTTTGTTTTTTTTTGCGGGTCTAAAAATTCTTTGCGAGTTGAAAAGTTTTGCTTCCGAGTGAAGTTGTGTCTCAGTGGGCGGTCTCTACTCACCAGGATGAAAGGCCTTTTTCTATTGGTCACTCTCGATTGAAATCACAGGTTGACCACGCCCACTACGTTTCCCCGGAAGTCCCCGCCACTTCCGCCGCCAGTCTGACAGAAGAGCGAGCGAGGTCGTATCGTGGCGAGCTACAGGTCGTTTACTGGGTAAGATAACTAATTTAACATCCTAAACTCAGTGACAAGTGAACTTAATTATTCTCTCTTCTCATGCGCTTCCATCTAAATACGTAACGTTAGCTAAACCCGTTGTAGATTTGATTAGCCAACAGTATAGCTAGCTGCCAGAGACCCAATAGTAAAGCGTCAGGCCAATATTTTCAGAGATTATTATAGCTCCAGTGAAGTCAGGTGGGTAACGCACATCAAATCACTAGCCCATTTGGCGGGTTATGATTCATAATATGCAAACTCAATTCTATTCTGGGCACCCAACAGCTGTTCAAAATCATGCAGCGCCACGTACAGTTTACCATTTAATATTTTTCTAAAATACAACGATTTGGGACCGATGTCTGTACATTCTGACTTCACTCTAGTCTGCAACTGTCTATTGTGCATTTTAATAACAGGTTTGTTTTGTACTATCTTTACGACCCGTGTACTGACAATTGCAAAACGTATTACTTCAATAGTAACGAATGATAATCAGGACTCTGAGAGAAACCGCTATATTAAGCCGCTCCTAAAGCGCTACCTCGTGACAGAGAATGAATTTGCATTTCCAATAAGCCTTTCTTGCTGTTTATGGTCAGATCAATGCAAATATCGACCCATGTTTTTATGGAGCAAACACAGAGTTGTAAATGAGAAAGAAGTTAATGTGCCTTCTAAAAATCTAAACAATCAAGACAGTAATATTTATTCGTTTTAAATTAATATAATAATTTATATGCTTGATTTAGCCCTTTTCGAAAAAAAAATGGTCTAAAGGCTGAAATGCTGTTGTATAAGATTTTCATTTTTGTGAAAACCTGTATCTGAACTGTAAATCATGTCATTTTATGGCTTAATACTGTACGTTACCATAGACATTGTCCAACCCCGCTCATACTGTGTTCATTTTACTTGTGCAGCTCTTAAAATGGGTCATAAATTGCCTTAAATTTATTTTTAAAAAATTCTGCAGATACCCTGTAAATAGTGAAATAAAATTCCTTCCTTCATATTTGTTGATACTTGTGTATTGAAAATATTTTTGATTGACATTTAGACTCCTATCTGATTTTCTATATTTAAAAAAAAAAAAAAGTTTTTTTTTTTTTTTTTTTTTTTGGTTTAGTTAAATTAATTTTCGGGCTACCAAAATCTGAAGAGTACCTGCCCGAAGGGCAACCAGGGATTTTGAAACATTGCGAGCCCTGTACATTTTTGTCTTTAATGTGTAGGCACTTGAGGCCCAGTGCCCGATATGCACAGCAACATTTCCAGTGTCAGAAGTAGAACTGCATGCCAGCTTTTGTGGAGAAAGGTAATGGTAATAGTGACTCACATTAAAGCTTAAAAAACACCTAAAAGGGACACTTGAGACTGGAGTAATGATGTTGAACATTTTGCTTTATATACATATAATTTTATTATTTTTACAGGCTCTCCAAGGAAGGTGATTTTCAAGGGATTGACAGGGCTTCCTGTTTTTTGACGTTTCCACAACTTCAGACCTCTCCCAACCATGTTATCTCATGACAGATTTCAGATGTCTTTGTGGTGTTTATCTGTGCTGCTGCATGACGAATCACATCCTCCTCACTGTAAAAATAAATAAATAAAATTTTATATATATATATATATATATATATATATATATATATATATATATATATATATATAAAGCTAAAAACAATAAAGCAAAATTTTCAGCATAATTACTCCAGTCTTAAGTGTCACAATATAGCAATATTATTATTATTGCTTATTTTATTTGCTCAAGAAACATCATCAATGTTGAAAACAGTTGTGTACATTTTTCTCTCTTTCTCAGGATTCTTTGATGAATAGAAAGTTCAAACGAACAGCATTTATCTGAAATAGAAAGTTTTTGTAACAATATACACTCTACTGTTCAAAAGTTTGGGGTCAGCAAGACTTTTTGGAAAGAAATTAAAGAAATTAATACTTTTATTCAGCAAGGATGCATTAAATTGATCAAAAGTGGCAGTAAAGATATTTATACTGGTATAAACCATTTCTACCTCAGATAAATTTCTATTACTCAAAGAATCCAAAAAAAAAATAAAAAATTTCAACATTGACAATAATAAATGTTTCTTGAGCAGCAAATCAGCATATTAGAGTGATTTCTGAAGGATCATGTGACACTGAAGACTGGAATAATGATGCTGAAAATACAGCTTTGATCACAGAAATAAATTACATTTTTAACATGTATTCATATAGAAAACAGTTACGGTAATAATATTTCACAATGATACTGTTTTTACTGTATATTTGATCAAATGAATGCAGCTTTGATAAGCAGAAGAGACTGATGTCAAAAAACATTAAAAAACCTTAATGTTTCCAAACAACTTTGTGTGTGTGTGTGTGTATATACATTCTATATGATACTTTTATGACCTTTGCAATGTACTGTTTTGAACCAATGTAATGAACATAGTCAGGTAGGTTACCATGATGAGATATGATCCAAATCAGAGCACATTTTAGGTGTTTTTTTAAGCTTTAATGTGAGTCACTATTACCATTACCTTTCTCCACAAAAGCTGGCATGCAGATCTACTTCTGACACTGGAAATGTTGCTGTGCATATCGGGCACTAGGCCTCAAGTGCCTACACATTAAAGACAAAAATGTATGCAGGGCAAATTTTGTAAAATAAGAATTGATAATTGACAATGTTCAATTTAGCTTTTGCTTGTGTACCTCCTGAGGGTGATTGCAACATTGGATGATTCTGCATCAGGTCTAAGGTTTTGCCTTGATGATTGTCGCCTCCTCGATCAACACCAAATCTTCTTCCTGCAAACAGAAAAGAAAAATGTGATGTTGTACTGATAGAATTCTAGGCTGTTGGGAGTAGTCACAAATAAAAACACCCCTTAGAAGTCAGGGGCATATTGAAATGTGGAAGTTGGTTAATTAAAAGGTTTTCAAAACAAAGTCTCTGCAAGGCTACAGTGGTACTGGCTGACAAGTCCTGATTATCATTCGTTACTATTGAAGTAATACGTTGTGCAATTGTCAGTGCACAGGTCGTAAAGATAGTACAAAACAAACCTGTTATTAAAATGCACAATAGACAGTTGCAGACTAGAGTGAAGTCAGAATGTACAGACATCGGTTCCCAGATTGTTGTATTTTTGAACAATATTAATTGGCAAACTGTACGTGGCGCTGCATGATTTTGAACAGCTGTTGGGTGCCCAGAATAGAATTGAGTTTGCATATTATGAATCATAACCCGCCAAATGGGCTAGTGATTTGATGTGCGTTACCCACCTGACTTCACTGGAGCTATAATAATCTCTGAAAATATTGGCCTGACGCTTTACTATTGGGTCTCTGGCAGCTAGCTATACTGTTGGCTAATCAAATCTACAACGGGTTTAGCTAACGTTACGTATTTAGATGGAAGAGCATGAGAAGAGAGAATAATTAAGTTCACTTGTCACTGAGTTTAGGATGTTAAATTAGTTATCTTACCCAGTAAACGACCTGTAGCTCGCCACGATACGACCTCGCTCGCTCTTCTGTCAGACTGGCGGCGGAAGTGGCGGGGACTCCGGGGAAACGTAGTGGGCGTGGTCAACCTGTGATTTCAATCGAGAGTGACCAATAGAAAAAGGCCTTTCATCCTGGTGAGTAGAGACCGCCCACTGAAACACAACTTCACTCGCAAACAAAACTTTTCAACTCGCAAAAAAGTTTTAGACCCGCAAAAAAAAAAAAGAGCAACATTTGTGGTTTCGTTATGAAAATGTTTTAAGTGCACAAAGAAAATTTTTTTAAAAAAAGATTTTTATTCTGCAAATAATTTTATCAATTTCAGAGTTTTACTTTTTTGCGATCTTTTTTTTTTTAAATTACAAAATAATTAGTTTTGCTCTCAAACACAGAGTTTTTTTGCGATCTTTTTTTTTTTAATTACAAAATGATTAGTTTTGCTCTCAAACACAGAATTTTTGTTTGAATAATAAAGACACAAAAATAATTCCATACAGAAAAAGCTTCAGGAAAGGGGCTTGTTTTTCACCGTCTAAAATGTCGGTACAATTTGAATTGGTTCTTCTGCAGTCTATTATAGCGAATGTGTTGTTTTGTGTAGTTTAAGACCGTGATTTGGTTCCACATTTACTAAACAAAAGCAAGACGACCCTGTAAGTTTGTAAATCTCAATTTAGTCCACTGTTTGCGACCAAAGCTGTTCATGTTCAGCCTCATGTTCAACACATGATTAGTGTTTTCCGGTCTATTCTGGAATACTGGAATACCCAATCTCGGGCAAACTGCTTTTTTTTTTTAATCATAAAATAGTTATGTAAATAAAGTATATTGGAGCTTGAAGAGAAATAAATGTTTCAAAAGTGATAAAAGCACAACCCCCCTTTGTTTAACACAAGTCATTTGCATGTTAATACTTAAAATATGTAAATTTAAAAAAAAAGAAAGAGATCTAAGTGAGAAAAGTAGTTAAAGAGTCACCAATTTGGCAGAGTTGAATTTATTTTGGTTTGAAGACAATCCCTTTAAAACGCAGTTGGGCCATTCCACCGAATGGGTGCCATTTGTGTCCCCAGGACATTATAGGTACAAACATGCAAAAAAATTAACTATAAAATACATTTTATTATTAAGCAAAGTGTCCTGCACATAAATCTAACTGCAAATGTAAAATATATAATTTTAAAAATTATTAAAAACTACCTAAAACACTGAAAATGTAGCATTTGTACATGTCCCCAGTGTCTAATCCTACATTTTAACATTAAATATAATGTTTAAAATCCTTCAAAAATGATTTTTATTTTGTATTTTTGTGTACCTCCATATCCCATCTGTGTTTTAAATACATTTATTTCAAAATAAATTTATACCATTTTGGATAAAATACACATTTTAGTCGTGTCCCCAAGTTTTCACTCAGTCCTGTTACCCTAACACATTCCCCCCTCTAAAAAACTGGGAAAATTCCACAAGACACATTTTCAACATAATATTGCAACATCTGGATCTTCTGAAGGCAATGAAATGATCGAAAGCATGTGGTCTTATTTTCTTTTTTGTATATTTGATGATATTGTAACGGTGGCTGGGTGCGTCATTATAAATACACTGTCCTGTTACCTAAATTATTTCTTAGATGTTACTTGTTTATTTTAAAAATACAAATCTTTGGTGAATCACTATAATTTGCTGAGTATTCTCCTAATATTAGCATGTACTCCATGTGGCTAGATTTTATGTATTTGCTAATTTTATACTAAAATCTCAATCCTGTTACTTTCAGTCCTGTTACTCATATGCTCATATGTCCTGTAGGGGAGAGTGGGGAGAGTTGCAACACTTTTTGCATTTCCTTTAGTTTTTCAGAGACTGTTTGCATTAGAAAGCCAGAATTTTAATACAATAAAGCCACATCAGTCAGCTACTCACCCACACTGCTGTAACACGTGCACATATGATTATATACATACAATTTATACTTGAAAAGACAAAGTCAAATGTTGCAACTGACCCCACAACAGGGGACGGTTGCAACAGTCCACAGGGACAGTTGCAACATTCATTAAAACGTAATTAAAACCATTCTTAAATATCATTTTGCAATTTCTTTATTTTATTTGTGCATAGACATGGTCTTTAATAAGTGGCTGTGTAAAAACAAAGAATAGTAAATGGAATAAAAAAAAAAAAAACATTTTCAAGTAACAAGTAACAACCCTGTCTTGGCTAATTATTACAATACATTTGAACTACAAAATATTAATTTAATCTAAATCAAGACACTGAAATTTAATAAAAGCCTACTTCTGTTAACTTCTGTGAAAGGTTACTGAACTGAGGCCAGTTGCATAAACATAGCCATTATCTTAAGACTGTCTTAAGAACTAGTTTGACCAACTAGCAGCTAACCAAGTGGTAATCAGTCTTACTTTTCAAATTCAAATTAGACAAATATATAATTTTATGTAACTGACTTTACAAGTGTGTGTGTGTGTGTGTGTGTGTGTGATGCATGTTTGTGTGTAAGACAAAGAGAGGGTGAGAGTGAAGGAAATGAGTCCACCTTAGACTCGAACTCATTTTTAACCTATTTACTTAAATAAAAAATGAGAAATACCTAACTATTGAAAGGGGTTCTTTATTAATCCATAAAATTACAATTATGTAATGTTATGGGAAGCTTTTACATCAATGTTGTGGTAAAGGACAGTATGTTGGGACGGTTGCAACAACATGTTGCAACTGTCCCTACCTTGACAGTCATGATAAAACTTGGTATATTAGCTTGACACAATATCTCTGACACATGCTAGCTATGCCTATTAGAAGCTAAGAAAACACAGATATAAATCATATGTTTTTACAATGCTTCACGTAAACAACTTAGACAGTATGACAAAAAATCTGATGATTAAAAAAAATACTTTTTTACCATGAAAATGATTTTTTATAGAAGGAATGGTCACATGTGCCTGATTTCATCCAGGAGGGATGAGAGGCTGATTGACCATGTGCAGTATGAATATCATCACTGTAGCTCATTCCTGATTGAAGAAATAAGCCATGTTGCAACTGTCCCTTGTTGCAACTGTCCCCACTCTCCCCTACTTATATATAGTAACTGAGTAAAAGTAACAGGAGTGAGTAGTGTCATCAGATTTATTAATGTAAATATTAGGCTACATCCATATTAATCTAGAGTCTAGACAAACCATTTTTCTCAATGTTTTGGCCTTCTATCCACACTGAGCCAATGCTTTTGCCCATAGAAATCCTATGGTTGTTCCTGCATTGTTGTTTTATACTACTTTCCTGCAAGTATGACAGAAAATGTATGATTTCTGTCCTGTGGCAATTATGTATTAGACTCATATACAGAATGGCGTTTGAGTTTGAGCTGCGCTATAAGAAAACAATATCCACAGAAAAACTGAAAAGATATTAAGTTTATTATATTTTATCGATTTTAATTTAATATTTATTATGTTTTAGTTATTTATATCTTATCTTATAACCCTCCTCTACCCCTAAACATAACCCTAACAAAAACACTAGATTTAAATAGAAACACGATTTGGCCTTTTTTAGCAGTGAGGTCAGCTCACTAGTCAATGTTCAACACTTTCACTATATCGGTGCGGGCATTAATACCTCACATGTGTAGTCAAACCTGTATACTAATATAATGGATACTCATTCCTGTTACCAGTTTCATTCCTGTTACTAAGTAGTTTTTTCTTTAAAAAATAAAGTTGAACCACTATTTTTTAAATTAAGTTTGATCCATAATTTATCCCATTGTTTAATAAATTGCATCATAGAAAATTGATAAGCTTGAGGTTTGAGTCCCCTTTAAAATGAAAAAATGGGTTTGTGTACTTTAGAAAAATACACCTTGTGTAGATAAATAGTGATTTTTTTATGATAAAAATAATATTTTTTGATCATGAAACCAACAATTTCTTTAAAATAAACACATGCCTGAGGGGGAAATGAAGGAATTTGTTGACATAATTTTAAACATGCTTTTTAAAAGACATTTGGTAACAGGACTGAGAAAAATGCATCCGTCTTCCACTTAAAAATTGTGTAAAAAATTAAATAAAGTTACCTGAGATGGACCAATACAGATTTTGAATAGTTAAATATGTGTATTACTAGATTCAGTCTTTAAAAAAGATGGAAATTTTTTTTTTTTTTTTTTTTTTTTTTTTTGGTGGAATGGCCCAGTGTATTTTTGTTTTAACATGGGTAATTTGTTTAAAGGCAAAGCAGCTGGACAAACAGTACAGGTGAGCCCCCACCTATGACAAACATACCATGAATTGTTTTTATTTTCGTTCTCTTACTCACTCTCTCTTTCTTTCACTCAATCTTCATCCTTTTTTACTTTTTCTTTCATGAATACATTTTAGAAGCTGTTTTGTGTAATTGTGTTTCTCTTATCCCATCTGCAGATAATTTTTCAATGAAGCTTTGTGGCAGTGTCAAAACATTACTCTAAGCATTACAACCAGCCCAAAAGAACAATATTGACACAATCAACACTGAGTTTGGGGTGAGGCTATCTGCTTTTCTAACCAATGGTAGAGTTTGGGAAACCTGTTTGAAAACAACTATTTTTGCAGTTCTTCTTGGTGATTACAGCTGAGGTGTGAATTACATTATGAGATAGGAATTGCAATGATAGAAGGAAATTGTCAGAAGGTTTAGAAAATGCCTAAGTTTTACAGACCACTTCTCTATTCTTTCTAAATAGCCACAGCAATGAAGAGAATCTGCAGCTATAACCCTCATGCTAAAAGAGCAAATTGAAAAAGCTCATCAAAAAAGAGAACAGGACGTATGAGCAAAAGTAGGCTATGTGTTTTAATGTTTATGTTAAATTATTGACGTTGACTGTCCAATACGGAAGCTTAAACTGAAGTGAGTTCCTTATCAGAAGTGAAAGAAGTAGTCAGCAATCCCTATCACACTCGCTGCTTGACAAAACAACAGTGGTCTTTATCTTCTCTCCTTCCTGTCCCCTCCAGATGTGTGCTGTTTGAAACTGAAAATAACGGTTTCACTACGACATACCTTAAACCCCCACATAAATCTATCTAATTCATATTTCACAATGTCTCTTTTGGCACGCCCGAGAAAGTGACGATTTAACTTATGGTTGAAGCATACTGTTTCTCTTGTAATTATGTGTAGCTGTATTATGCTAGTTTGTGAAGAACCACTTTTTTAAGAACTGAAAACCTGGGTCTTTCACGTGTTAAAGCAATAGTGAAATGAAAGTTGTCATCATTACTTACCCTCACGTTTTTCTGACCTGTATGACTTCTTTTATCTGTAGAACACACAAGGAAATATTCTGAAGACTGTGGTTTTCTTTTACAATACTTAGGATTTAAAGCACCATAAGGAAACTAGTTTTTTTTTAAACAAGATTCATTCAACTGATTCATTAACTGATTCAATAAAAAGATTTGGCTTAAAAGGATGATTCATTCAGGAATCATACATTGTGCTTCTCTCATAAATGAGGAGGACTAGTGTATATGCACTTATAACTCTTTTTTTATAATTTTAGATAGAGCATCTCACACACAGATTCACTTGGTTTAAAAATAGCAGTACACTGAAAAGTGCTTTTTTAACAGGAATGGCTGTCTCACCCTCACCTTCAGCCATAAATGAACGTAAGATCTCAGACAGCTCATCACAACACTGACCTCGCTATTGAGATGACAAATCCTATCTTCAGTGCTAGTCAGGCCTGGTCTAGACCACAGCAGGGTCACAGGGGTCAAGGTAGGTTTTGTGTTATCAAAAAGCAACACCCTGTGAGTGACAGGAAAGAGTGAGTCTGGTCCAACCTACTTCAGGAAAGAGAAGTTTTGCTTGAAAAATAGCTGCTGACTGGGGTTTGTTGATTTCGGTCACATAAGTGAAATTTCACGGGCAAAAAAATCTCCACTGTTTATTGTCAATAGTGTAGCGATGTATTAAGCACAGATACACAGAAGTCACTTTCTAACCAGGCAACTTTATGTTGGTCAGTTCTGCACATATTCATGACCAACTGCATAAGCAGTTAAACTGTTCTTAATGAGTCTTACAAATTCTTGTTATACTGTATTGAGCAGTGTTGGTTTTTGAAGCTTTCAAAACATCAGCTGAGAAAGTATATGTTCTTTAGGCAACTGTGTGTGTTATTGAAGGGAAAGGCTGGGATAAAATCCCTGCGAGAAAGACCAAGGACAATGAATGAGAGAGCGGAAAGCAACTGAGACGGGGAAAAGACAGAAAACAATACTAGAGGTCAGGTCCTGACAGGTGCGATCAAACTCATCACAAGCTCCCAGGATAAGGGAACTCACAGCCACCACAGGGGGTCACGCTGCACATGTCACAGCCAATCAGCCACAGCCACAGCATGAGCGCTGCCTGTGTTTGTGTCTCCTCACTGTGAGACTTTTTTAGCCAATCATCTTGATCATTGATTTTGGGTTTGACTGACAGGGATGAGGGAAGGAATTGCAAAGCGTGTAATAAAGGTCAGTGGAGCTAGAAGTAGTGTTGTAAACTGGTCTGGACATGTATATAAAATCTAAAAGGTGACAAAATCACTTTGTGTTTATCTGTGTGTATTTTTAATTTGTTAATTTATATGTTAATTTTTTTACAAAAAAAAAAAAAAAACTAGCCCTCATTATGCCACAAAAGGAACAAAAAATGTCCCAGGAAGCTTATTTAAAATGCAGGGACAAGAAATATAGTGAATTCTATTCAGTTCCTGGGGGTAAATAATGGCACTTAATTGCTGCCTTCGCGTGCTATCGGAATTATCGTAAATATGTGTTTCCTAGTCGGAAATTAGACCTGAACGCCTCTGAAGTCGTATTTACTACTGGGAAACTCTGAGATACCAGTTTCCGAGTTGGGCTGGCCAAAAACTTTAATCATAGTGTAGGGGGCAACCATTGCTGCTGTCGATGCTATTCTTTATTAGTTTTTCCCACAACTACATCACTTTGTATTGTCGCTAAAGTAGTGTATGCTATATATGAACAATCATTTGAAGCATATTGTATGCGTAAAGCTAGTAATCATAACTTCATAAGTGGGAAATAGGAAATTTCCGATAGCACACCTGTTGAAAAAGCCAGCATATTCTTGTAGGTATGTTTTGAAGCATGGCTGCTGGTTTAAGCTGGTCCTAAACTAGCTTCTGCTTAGGACCAGTTTAGACCAGCTAATGACCAGCTTAAACCAGCAGCCATGCTTCAAAACATAACCAGCATGCTGGCTTTTTCAACAGGGACGTGAAGGCAGCATAAATAAAGTTGATTTCTGACACCGTGAGTGTTACATGTATTTTTCAGTAGCCTACTAGTGCAGCTTCTAGTTAAAGCAGACATGAATATTGTTAATGTGTGACTGAGTTGATCCATGTGGGAGGGTGTAAGTTGGGGCCAAGAGGGTCATAAACACAATTTGGCTTTGAGGTCACTGTGTGATTCTTCAATGGGGTCACCACAAGGTTTAGAGTCTTTTTAGAGAAATCTGTACATACAGGCTACATAGGCTACGTTTCACAAGTGTTGTCTCTTTCTTACTGTTTATTTTTAGACCTTGTGCTATTTTATCATTTGAAATCCAAAGACAGACATTTATTTTTCTCTAAAACCATGTGCCAAACACATGGCCATTGTGTAGCCAGTTACTTCCCCTCAAAGAACAACTCCACCTGCTTGAAAAATGTGCTTCGAAAGCACAATGTATAGAATGCCTGGTTAATATATACATAGACCGACCTCTATTGGACATTTGTGGTCATTACAACATGTTACTAGAGGCTACTTCACATGCAGCCAGCCATTCGTCAGTTTTCTCACGAGATGTTCAGTTGACTACTATACACTGAAAAATAAAGGTTCTCTATTGGCTTTGATGGTTCCATGAAGATCCTTTAACATTCACGCAACCTGTCCGCTGCACAAAAGGTTACTTAGTGGAAAAAGGGTCTTTAATTTTTTTTTTTTTTAAATGTTCTTCATACTAGTGTGCGATCCTTTATTTTTAAGAGTGTAAATAACCCTTTATTTAAAATTAATAATAATAATAATAATGATAATAACTGATAAAATATAAAATAACAAAACGTATAACAACCTAACCTTAATAATAATAATAACAATAATAATAATCCAATTTATTAGAATTGTCATTAACAATAATAACAATAATTTGTATTATTATTGTTGTTGTTGTTTTCATGAATCACTATAAATCATTAAAAATCAAAAATTTAAGCAGTAATTTAGAACACTTCCTCTGCAGGATCAATATTGTGCTCCGGCCACGATCTTCCAAGACCCTACAACGGACAGTGAACACTGCCGCAAAGATCATCGGTGCCCCTCTCCCCTCCATCCTGGACATTTTCCTTTCACGATGCTCCAACAAGGCCACCAGCATCGTGAAGGACCCCACCCACCCCTCCCACAACCTCTTCCAGCTCCTGCCATCAGGTAGAAGGTACCGGAGCATCAGAGCTCGCTCTGTCAGATTGCTCAACAGCTTTTTTCCCCAGGCTGTGAGAGCTCTTAACTCCAATCCCCCTGTCCCCCTCTGAAACCATGAACACCTCAGCCCTCCCACCCCCCAACTCATTAAAAACTGTTGACAATTTTACTAAGTGCAATTCTGAATGTGCTACACACAGGTGAGTGGGCTATACAAACCACCTGTAGTAACGCACTCATCCCACTATATGCACACTAGACACTTTCTACAAACACTCCCTGCCACAAAGACTCTTAAGAAAATATATGTCTACTTGAACATTGCACTACAAAATAATACGTTTACTTGAGCATTGCACTACAAAATCTTTTTGCACTATGCACTGTCTCCCACAAAATCTCTCTTCTGCACAATAATGTACAAAATATATATTTTTTCTGCACAATTTCATGTACATATATCTCTTTCGCACAATTTCATGTACAGTATTTATGTAAAGTTTTTTTGTACAGTCTCAGTTTGTGTATGTGTGGTCAACTAGGTATAGCAGTTATAGTATTTTTAGTATATGTATAGTCAGATAGTTAACTGTTGTATAGCTCTATTGTTTTTCCTATACTTGCATTGTTGTATGTTTATCTTATGTTTAACTAGTATGTAGCACCGTGGTCCTGCGAGACACGACATTTCGTTCCACTATATGTCCACACATGTAGCAGAATGACAATAAAGCTCGACTTGACTTGACTTGAAACTCTGGATACTCTACACCCTCAGGAGTCAAACACACACACACACACACACACCGCAAAGGCACTGACCTTGAGTTGCCATGGCAACCTCTCTGCTCCACATGAAGCTTCACTTAAGTAATCAGGCATACACACACTCAAACAGGCATGCATACACAGACTTACACGTTTGTATGTAAAGTATATTTAACACACAGGCTACAACATGAACTCCAATTTTAGTAAGTCTATGGCACAAAGAGAATAATATACATTTATGCAAGGTAGAAAACAGGCTCTCACAGTGACTTGATATAGCCTACTGCAAGGTCATTCCCCATTAAAAAACCTGATGTTAAGTGAGGTCAAGGTCTCAAGAGTGATAGCTGAAGTCTCACTGTTTGTAGGACTTGAACCAACAACTTTCTGGTGGGCAGCCCTGACCCTGCCCTGATTAAAATGACTTGTCATCTAGTTTTAAATGTCTTTAACATTACTTTGCTAACTTAAAAATTAAATCTGGTAGAAATATTGTTGAAATCTGCAAAACAGTTGAAATGAATAGAGGATGATTAAAGAGTGCTTAAACAAAAACTTGTACCAATAATTCTGCTGCACCAGAAAGCTTTGTAAGCTGCTCCAGTCTTAAATGAGTAAAGTAATGCTGCTATTCAAGAAGAAATGAAACGTTACAGTCTGTTGGATTTCATTCATTTATTGTTGGTTCCAGTAGTTCGCATTTCAATAGACTACTACCATGTTGTTTATGCGACATCTGGTGTGAGGAGAATTTGTTCCCTTGTTACTCCTGCAGAAGAAAGAAGTCCTTTTTATATTTTTGCGTCATCCTAATTAACAGAAGTCAGTCCTAATTAACAAAAGTCTTTGTATAATATGATTCATGGATTGCTAAGCAAGTGGTTGTTCAAAACTATATTTGCCTCTGAAACCCATATGAGCATGTTGTCAAGACGACAAGATCCTTAAATAACTGTTTTCAACTAGGAATGTGCATTAAGAAAGTTTCAAAAAGCCCTGTTTAATTTTTTTTATATAAATTAAATGACAAATATTGTTTTTAGTAAGTTTTTTTTATCTTACTTTTTATACTACAAAAATAAATGTTTTTAATATAAAACAACTTACCATTTACTTCACAAATACTGCCTGACTGTGTAATTTTAAATGTAATAGATTAAAAACGCTGTGGTAAAAACCTTCCTAGGGAGTTTGACTGACAGGCGATTTGACCAATCATAATGCCGATTCTGTCATTTATGTTTGACAAACAAACCAGACATGAGAGTAAATTAATGTTGGTGGACTTGAAAGGGCAGCGTAGCAATTTGCAAATTTTATGGGTCTAGCTTCCGGTCTCATCCGAGTCTACACTCTTAAAAATAAAGGTGCTTTAAAAGGTTCTTCACAGTGATGCCATAGAAGAACCATTTTTGGTTCCACAAACAACCATTCAGTCAAAGGTTCTTTAAAGAACTATCTCTTTCTTACCTTTTTATAATCTGAAGAACCTTCTTTCACCACAAAGAACCTTTTGTGAAACAGAAAGATGTTAAAGGTTCTTTATGGACCCATTTAGAGAAAAAGATTCTTCTATGGCATTGAGAAGCACATTTATTTTTAAGAGTGTAGCTATTTTTAGCTGTACAAAACAGTTCGTTTTGCTGCTTGATATTAAAAATTGGTGTGTCTTACCATGTTATTTTAATGTATTATCTTAATTATGAACACACTGGTTCATAGTGCAAACAGTTTTACCGTTTACTGCACGTTGTTATTTCCCTATAGTAGGTAATAAACCGGAAGTCTCACCCATAGGCTTACTTCCGCGTTGAAGAATAAGGTGGATTGACCTCTTTCCACAGTTAAAACAAGATACCTTCTGATGTTCATTCATGTTTATTACATCCTATATCTAGTAAAGAGGAAGAGATGATCGCTTCACATGCTGCTTGAACTGAGGTGCTACAAAGATCTGTCACGACACATTAAAGAGCCACAAAACGGTTTGAATTTCTTTAAAAAATGACAAAATTTGAAAGCTGAGACTTTGTTTTATACCTAAAGTAGCCTGCTCTGTCTTGTCTGTCAGCAAATAGTTTCCTCTTTGCCCCACGATGTATGTTTCAATGCGTGAGAATATGATGTGTGGCATGAGAGCGGCATGGCTTGTCGGACATAGCAACAGTAACTAAGGGGGGCGGGTCTTAGTTTACAGTATAATACTGTTACTGTAAATGCACAATATTCCGAAGTAAAAAAAGAACAAGTATAATTTACAGTGAAAGCCTATCTATCTATCTATCTATCTATCTATCTATCTATCTATCTATCTATCTATCTATCTATCTATCTATCTATTCTTATATCCTGTGGGCTTTAGACCTTTCCCTGTTTCTCTGCTTCTAACCCCATGTGTCATAGTTGTCGCAGTTGGTTATAATGGTGTCAGGAACTGTAGGTACTGTAGTCCAGAGACTCTGTCAGTCAGCCAGTGTTCACATATGGTGCCCTCCACACACCCACACACAGGCAGGTCGAAGCTGCTGTGGCTTTAAGATGCACACAGATGTTTAAACATACATATTTACCCAAGTGCAAACATGTTGCTTTGTCAATTAACATCACTGTCCATCAAGAGTTCAAGCCTGTCCCATTAGTGAAGACCTCCCTCCTTCTCGATCTTCTGTCTCTGCTTCTCCCCCTTTCACTGCTCATTTCCTGTTACTTGGTTACCGGTTGCCTCGAACTGCTTGGGCCAATTGTGTTGCCATGGTGACCATGCCCATTCTGTCATTTCCCAACAGCCTCTTGGCTCTACTGTCCTGACATTCCCCACTGCCCCCCAGCCTGCGCGCCCAGGCCCTGGCCCACCCTACGCTGATGTCCCACGAGGCTGTCTGTGTGTGTTTGCTTGCATGCGTTCGTGTGCTTGCTCCCTCCCCCTCACTTCTTCCTCGGTTTGGACGACAAACAGACCGATCACCTCCCTGTACAAGCAATTTAACAGCTGCTGAAGAATTCATGGCTTATCTGCATAGAAAGACAGAGGTAGAGAGTCAAAGACTGAGTGAGATACATAACTGGAACCTGCAATTCGTAGTTATTTAGAACAGTCTATACTGAACGAAATGTCCAAAATGTGCAATTCTGGGGGTCCTCATGACCTGAAATGAATAAATTACTGATTTAAAGTCATATTATGTTACTGAGTTTGATTTTGTTGTTGATGATGTTGTAAAATGTTCAGAATAGAGCACTGGAAAGTCATTCTGTGCTTTTCTGATGGACTGCATTCAGTACACATTGTAATAAAAAAAAGGTGTCCGCTTGGTCATTATTTTGAAAGTGTTGCCATTAAAAGTAAATGTATAAAATAAACTCTTTGTGTCTCTCTAGCTCAGCAGCTTTTAGACGAAAACATCCTGCATTGTGAGTGAAGTTCTATAGCCGAACTTAAGGTGGCAGCAGCGAATAGATCATCATCAGTCAACTCCTCATCAGTCATCAAGTAATAAATATTAATGTTCGTCGTCAGCATTTAAACTTCATGTGATTCAGCACTGCCCACATATTCCCTCTCAATCTCTCTGTTTTCCTTTCTCAATCTTTCATCCTTTTAGGTCCGCTTAGATTGATAAAATGTTCATTTTTATGCGAAAGAACCAAACCAGACCAGGCATCGGATATGAAGAATGGAGCAAGGTCTTCAAGTTATATTAAAGGCATAGTTCACCCAAAAATGACAATTCTTTCATGTTGTTGCAAACTTTCTTTCTTCCATGGAGCACAAAGAAAGATACTCTGAAGAATTTTTCAGCTGTTATTAAAGTCAGTGGGGTCCAATACAACATCATCTTCATACAGGTATGTTTGGAATGGAACGGCGGGCTGAGTAAGTGATGACAGAAGTGTTCAAGGCTTCCCTTTAATTTATACACAAAGTCAGAGTGTATCCCACTAAACATCTCAGAACCAGGATGAGACTACATCTGCTTGACACTAATCACCACAGTTAGAGAGCAAGGCGTTGTAAGGCTGAGATGAGTCATGTGACCCTTTGAGGGACCTGAAAGGAAGAGAGATTGCTTCTCCCCAGCCTCCTTCCCTCCTCCAGCACTAAATGGCAGGGTTATGGAGACGATCGCTGAAGGTTCATCATTGTCCTCCTGTGAAGGGGGAAGGGGAGAGTATTAAGGGGGGGGTTAATTATGAAGCAAGGGGGTTATTAACAATGTGAAATGATAAACCCCCTCCCTATGCAAGTACACACACACCCTCCTCCTTTTCATCCCACCAGCTGATCCTGATGTAATTCGGGCCGCAGGGTGTTCCGGCACCAATCTAAAGGGGCAAAGGTCAAGAAAGTCAAAAGGTCTTACGAGGGACAGAAGAGAGATTTTGTGCTGCACACATACTGTCATTATTATAACCACGTGACACACCAGGAATTACGCATCTCTTGTTAACATCTTATTGTATTGCTGTGTCCATAGCTTGTTTATTTATTATCTAAATCTATATTTACACAGATGTGACTGGATACGAGTGCAGAAGACGTTGTGGATGTACAGAGAGAAAATTGAAGCGATCAACAGAAAGGAAGAGAAGGATGGGAAGAAACCAAGGTAAAGGAGGACAAAAACGAAAGAAGATGTTTTAAGAGAGAGAAATGAAGGGAAGAGAGGGAGAGATTAAAAGAAAAAGAGTGACTGTTTTTTTTCCTAAGCTAAGTTCTAAGCTAATGTGCAGCTTTAGTTACACCCACCGTGAGCCGGCAAATATAAGCAGCAGAGTGCACACGCACACATCCATACAAAACGGCTGCCTCCTCTGCACTGGCACCGTAATCCCTTCTCTCCCATTCACTTCTGCACACACACGCTCTCAATGGGAGTGAGTTACACCCTTTGTTGCTGTAACAGAAACCTGGCATGCTGAAGCCAAAGGCTGGTGGTGCACACTGTGCGTGTGGCCAAAACGAAGAGAGAAACATAGAAAGGGATTGACACGGGAACATAAACTCATAGAAACACATGCAATAGGAAAAAATAAGAGTGTTCGCTTCAGTGCCAGTACGTTTAATCATAGCCAGAAGGCATGATGTAGAAATGTTAGGGTAAGCTCTGCTTTTAACCTCCCTGCCTGTCAGCGATTAGTCATGTGAGCTAATCTGCTAACTCAGAAAGAATGCTCAGTCCCGAAACAGACCAATCACGGGCCGGACCTGGAGTTCGGTCAAAATGATGAAACTAAGAGAAATTCGCACCTGAATAGCACATTGCAGCGAGAGTTTTTTGTATAGAGGTGTACACCAGTGTGGTTACAGTTATGTAAGTTTCATTTTGGCTTGTTATAAAAGAAATAACAAAATTTCATTTCAAGTGGGAAATGACTGGTCAAAACACATAGACTGTATTCAATACATCTGAATGGTCATCAACAAAAGAAAAATAAAATTAGATGTTTTTGTTACATTCTAATTGTTTTACTATAAAAATACAGTAAAATGAAAAATTATATGTTTGACACTGACTTCAAACTTAAGCTCAAACTTTGCAATAATGCTTTAAGGAAAGCTTGTCAAGAAATGTATTGGAGTTTAATAAGTCCACATACCTGTGGAACAACTATACATATTTTGCAAAAGGCAGATATTTGTGACCAAAAATGTTCAGAAAATCTTTTGGTTGTCCCTCATTCATGCAATTTTACTTGTAAAATCTGCACCTATATATTTTCTGTCTGTGGGTTTATAATACAGTATTTCGACGAAAAATAGAATAATAGATAATAGTCATTTATATTAATTATATTAATTTATATATATATATATATATATATATATATATATAGCAATTTTTTAACTTCTTTTTTAAATTTTATTATAGATCTATGTAGAATACCTCCACTATTAGATACTAATGATTAAAATTCACATAGTCACATAAAATCTTGTTCATAATTGACTTGATATAGTTACTAATTAGCTAACTTTATGTCTCTTTTATAGCATATCAAGGTGTTGGAAAGATCAAGTAATTAGTTTAATATGTGCCCACTCGTTGCTATATTCAAACATTGTTTATCCTTTTACACGGGTTAATGCAATACAGTTGCAAGACCAATAAAAAAAGATTTTCTCAAACACCTCTGCACAATATCTCAGTATTATCAAGCCATTTAAAACATAAAAAATAACATATTTCTTCTGAAAAATATATTATTAAAAATAATGAGATTATTCTCACAAAGATTAAAAAAGAAAAAAGATTGATTTAAATACATTTTTCTACCAAAATCAATTTAATTTAAATATAGCCTTGCCGTGTGATGGTAATTTGTTTGTTAATATCTTTTCAAACTAAAGGAGTCACATCTGGGACAGATATGCAGGGGCTGTGCCAGTCAAAGAGGATTTAGAGCTGTCAGTCAAACATTTTATTGGAACTGACTAGTCAATACTAGCTGCTGGGCAAAATGAACATGGTATTTAAACAGTATTTAAACAGGTCATGAAGCCTGTCAGCTTCATTGATCGAATCCCAGACCTTTCGACCGAATTCCAGACCCAGGGAAACCTTTTAGAACTCTAAACAGGTTCTAGGACTGAGAGAAGATTCTGGAGTGAGGCAATGCAGTCTGGATGGGGCAGATACAGGCGGCCTGTTCTGCTTCTTCAGCTGCTGGAGCTGAGCTGCTGTCATAGCAACAGCAGCCGACATCACCAGCAGTCCCAGCATGGTCCTCGACACAGCCCCGGAGCACTCACACTACACAGAGAAAGAGAGGATGCTCACATACCAGCACTCACGTATAGGGACACGCACTAACACAATGCAACTAATATGTACACTTACATGACAAACGTGAGCGCATTGTCACAGAGTGTATTAGAAATTAACAGACCAAATACACACACAGAACCTGACATCAGAGGACACTTTAAACACAGTGGACAAAACACACACACACACACACCACACATCACAAGCAGTCAAAAACAACATAACAATAACCTAAAGCTATGCCAAGAGCGATCTGTTAGCTAACTTTACAAGTATGCATGTGATCATACCTATAATAATTCTGAAAATGATCAACTTGGAAATTAACAATGACTTTTTTCACTATTTATAATTTTATTGTTATCACAAATATAAATATATATACTATTCATATTCATGGGCAGGCAAAGTGCTGCTGAGCTAATTACAGTGTTACTTCGACAGCAGCACATACAGGTGCATCTCAATAAATTAGAATGTCGTGGAAAAGTTCATTTATTTCAGTAATTCAACTCATTGAATTCAACTCGTGTATTAAATAAATTCAGTGCACACAGACTGAAGTAGTTTAAGTCTTTGGTTCTTTTAATTGTGATGATTTTGGCTCACATTTAACAAAAACCCACCAATTCACTATCTCAACAAATTAGAATACGGTGACATGCCAATCAGCTAATCAACTCAAAACACCTGCAAAGGTTTCCTGAGCCTTCAAAATGGTCTCTCAGTTTGGTTCACTAGGCTACACAATCATGGGGAAGACTGCTGATCGGACAGTTGTCCAGAAGACAATCATTGACACCCTTCACAAGGAGGGTAAGCCACAAACATCCATTGCCAAAGAAGCTGGCTGTTCACAGAGTGCTGTATCCAAGCATGTTAACAGAAAGTTGAGTGGAAGGAAAAAGTGTGGAAGAAAAAGATGCACAACCAACCGAGAGAACCGCAGCCTTATGAGTATTATCAAGCAAAATCGATTCAAGAATTTGGGTGAACTTCACAAGGAATGGACTGAGGCTGGGGTCAAGGCATCAAGAACCATTTGAATTTGGCTACAGTTGTCGTATTCCTCTTGTTAAGCCACTCCTGAACCACAGACAATGTCAGAGGTGTCTTACCTGGGCTAAGGAGAAGAAGAACTGGACTGTTGCCCAGTGGTCTAAAGTCCTCTTTTCAAATGAGAGCAAGTTTTGTATTTCATTTGGAAACCAAGGTCCTAGAGTCTGGAGGAAGGGTGGAGAAGCTCATAGCCCAAGTTGCTTGAAGTCCAGTGTTAAGTTTCCACAGTCTGTGATGATTTGGGGTGCAATGTCATCTGCTGGTGTTGGTCCATTGTGTTTTTTAAAAACCAAAGTCACTGCACCCGTTTACCAAGAAATTTTGGAGCACTTCATGCTTCCTTCTGCTGACCAGCTTTTTAAAGATGCTGATTTCATTTTCCAGCAGGATTTGGCACCTGCCTACACTGCCAAAAGCACCAAAAGTTGGTTTAATGACCATGGTGTTAGTGTGCTTGACTGGCCAGCAAACTCACCAGACCTGAACCCCATAGAGAATCTATGGGGTATTGTCAAGAGGAAAATGAGAAACAAAAGACCAAAAAATGCAGATGAGCTGAAGGCCACTGTCAAAGAAACCTGGGCTTCCATACCACCTCAGCAGTGCCACAAACTGATCACCTCCATGCCACGCCGAATTGAGGCAGTAATTAAAGCAAAAGGAGCCCCTTCCAAGTATTGAGTACATATACAGTAAATGAACATACTTTCCAGAAGGCCAACAATTCACTAAAAATTTTTATTTTTTTTATTGGTCTTATGAAGTATTCTAATTTGTTGAGATAGTGAATTGGTGGGTTTTTGTTAAATGTGAGCCAAAATCATCACAATTAAAAGAACCAAAGACTTAAACTACTTCAGTCTGTGTGCATTGAATTTAATACACGAGTTTCACAATTTGAGTTGAATTACTGAAATAAATGAACTTTTCCACGACATTATAATTTATTGAGATGCACCTGTAGCTCAATTTACCTGAACACTTAATAGTTGGACCAACAGAACCCTTCTCCATTTAAGTTAATAAGTCATCAAAATGAGTAAACAAATAATTTTAAACTAGTATACTCAACGCATTTTAAATAGAAAAAAAAATCCTTTGTAATGGATAGTCGACTGTTTTCTGCACTGTTAATTTTTCACTGTACATTCCTTGTATTTATAAAGTGCGTGATTATAAATGGCACAAATTAGTGGCTTTTGTTTACTTATATAAATATTGTTATACATTGGCTTTATTTGAACCTTTGTTAGATTGAGAAGAACAGGCTACTTTCCCCAAATCAGCATAGGTACTGCTCAAAAATGATGACTTAAATGATCCCATTGCTATTGTTATTTTGTAATCGTTGTTATTTTACAAGATAACAAAAATACCATGATGATGTATAGCCTATGCGGTTTATTTTATTCAATATATTTCAATAAATACGCAATAGGGATATTTTCACTTTGTTGATTAATAGAAATATAAAGTCCTTTTCCCCTTTTGTCTGAATCGGAAATTTTTGTTCTTTATTGCGACACCAGATACTGCCTACCCGCTTTGTAACCACTGCGTCCACGCGCTGCACCGTCTACTTCCTGAAAAAAAAAAGACTGAGATACAAAGAAAACACAGTACTTCGTTACGGCTGCTTTTTATTTCATTGTAAACCACGGAAGACGTTTCTGCCACAATACTGACAGAAGCTATTAAATATTGAAGATTCTAAACGAGAAATTTGGGACGGTCTCTAGCGTGGCGGCAGCAGTGCACGCACAGGTCCGATTCAAACAGGTGGAAAGAGTGGGACAGTCCTATCGCGTGAAGGTGGCTCGTGAAGACGGTCTATTTTAACCCGCATAGCGTTTTTCTTTGAAACATCAGTATTGAAATACTTCGAGCTGTTCTCGCGCCCTTATGACATCAACAGGCTTGTGCCACATCCCGCGTTAGAACGCTGTCTCGCGCCGGTCGTTTGAAAAGTGGGCCGTTAAAGTCTGTTACACGAAGAGCTCTTTTTAGCCCTTCCTGGAGTCAGAAAGGCTTGTGTGTGTGGGTTTTTTTTTTTTTTTTTTTTTACATTTACGGTATCGACCCTCGGGGTTTTTCCCACTCGCACTGGTCCTCGAGCCGTTTACTCACAGGTGGGAGATACCCGCTTGGTAGGACAGCCCCCTCTCTCAGTTCCTCAGCGCATGATGTGTGCAAGTGACATTTGCCGTTGCGGTTTGGGACAGTAGGCGAGGCGTCTCTGCAAACAGGTGTGCGACTGCCCGAAACAGCCACACACAATACGACTTTCTTCGCCTTGTTTAGCGGAGGTGGACCTCCAGCACCGGTGTCGAAGCGATCATCCTCGTAGCGGGACAGGGAGAGGAGGGGCAGTCTGCTATCGTTTTCAGGCTTTGTAGTTGCATTTGCTCGTTTCGAAAAGGGGCTCGCGGCTCATAAAGAGGAAGGGATGGCAACTAAGAAACCATGCGCGGATTTAACAAAAAGGAGCCGAAGTCCCGTCGTGCTGGAGGCAGAGATGTTCAGCGAATTTCAGGACTGGTGTCTCCGGACTTACGGGGACTCGGGTAAAACAAAGACCGTGACGCGCCGAAAATACAACAAAATCATGCAGACCCTGCTCCAGAACGAGGAGTCTGACGGTGTCTATGTGGACAACAGCCACATCAACGCCAAATTCAAATTCTGGGTGAAGTCCAAAGGCTTTCAGGTCGGCAGCAACATCTTGGGCGAGCACAACAAGAAAGAGCCATCGGGAAAGCCCGTCCTGTACGTCCCTGTCAAGTCTACGGTAAAGTGCTTTTTTCTCCAGTTGACTGTGTGTGTGTGTGTGTGTGTGTGTGTGTGATTGTGAGACTTTAACTCTCAATATGGTTCGGCTGATGCTGGAGCCCTTTCTCAATATGCTTCGGGACAGCGCTCGTTTGATTCCACCTACGCGCAACCCACATTGCTGTGCGCAACTTTTCAATCTTACACCTCGAGTTGACCGTGCATATTCATCCCTCACCCCAACCGGGCAGAACAGTCTTACTCTGAGAGCTGGCTGCCATAGCAACGCCGGTCCCTCTTAGCAATAAAGACGGTGTAGTAATGGTATCTGACGAATTGGCATGACGTTGTCCTGCTGACGGGATCGGGATGTCACAGAAAATCACAACGTGGCCCGCTTTTTTTTTTTTTATCCCAGCAAACCATGATAATGTTGATTGAGAGAACGTTATTTTAGGCACTTTGCTTTATGTCACTGGACGTTTGGAGGCGGGAGCGCGCGCGTGGTGAGCTCGTGTACCCAATTGATGGGGATACCGGGCGCAGAGGGGCGCGCACGGAGAGTTTTGCTAAGGGGCCAACGCTATGGTGTACGTTAAAATACAGCTGTATTGCTCTAAATAAATCAGTATGTTCTGAGAAATGAGTGTTTGGGGGACTTCGGCTGCTTTCGTGGACCACTTGAGGGTCTCGCGCACCATCGTCCTCCTCCTGTGGGCATCTCAGGCACTCGCGCACTCGACGATCAATGTGTCATTTAGGGCGACATTTAACACACATTAAGCGTTGAATAAAAACAGCGTACTTTGAGCAAGAGTAATGCCAAATGCTCAACTACTTCAACATCGTGCCTCGTACGTTTTTATTCTGGAGAGGGATAGCTAGGCTCTTGCATTGTTCTGTACCGGATGAGGGCGGAGCGGACGGTTGGCACCCGTTGCTCTGGTAACCTACCTGTTCTGCTCTACAATGCTCGCGTTTTTTTCACACATCCCAGGACTATGACAGAATGCATCATTAGAAAGACAACCAAAGCAAGGGCTCCTTTAGAATCAGTTTGATGGCCAAGGAATGGACAAAAATTCTGCACCCCGAGGATGCGCGATGTTTAATTTGTTCGATGCATAAAGGCATTTGGTCACGAAGTTTGTTTAAAGACCAGGTCTGGGCAGTAATAGTTTTAATAATAGTTCAATGGATAGTTATCTCGACCTATCATTAAAGTAGTGGTTTACCTTTTTTATTAATTTAGAATATAATATTACCACATTTAATGTACTGTAAAGGCTGAGATATACATGCAAGTGACTGTTTTCTTGAACACTAGGAGGTCCTCGACTACCACTGGTGCATTATGCCGTTCAGGGTGTCATGAACAGACACCATTTTGAGTATTGCCCTCAAGGGGTCCCACCAACAGACCTTTGTCTGCCATCCAGGAGGGACCGACTCCCCTGAGACTGGCACACCCCAGCCTGAGAAAAATAAGCACTTAAATTAGAAACAATGGTGACAAGACTGTTTTTTAATGAGTATTTTAATGGTTGTTCATACTTGTTTCACTATTGACATAAAATCCCAGGTGTTTGACTATGCATTTAAAAACACAACAAGGATCAGTAATCAACGGGAGCCACCAAGTGAGCACTTTGTGCAAAAAAAGTATCATTTTACATTCTTTTTTTTTTTTTTTTTGAAAATAACCAAAGCTAAATTAGCGTCGATTAATCCTCGTTAGCAGATAATTGCTATGCAACCATTTGACAGCTCCTAACAGGCAGCTCCCAGTGTGCTTTTCATTTATAAGACTGTGTTAAGAAGAAATGAGGCAGAACTCCGAACATAGTAACGTCTCCCACCACAGTTAACCCTTCGCACAGATGTGTGGGTTAAACTACCCAAAGGACATCCAGTGAGCCTGTGGCAAATACAGATTCTCTATCCATAAATTGCTCCTGTAATGGAATGAATGTGCAAGTCAGATGTGAAACTGAAGTTCATGATTACACATATGTATTACTTGTTGAGAAATACTGCCCTCCCTCCAGCATACACGCACATTTCTCCACCCACCGCTTTCTCTCTCTTTCTCTGAGGACATGTGGCTGATCTGAGGTCTGTATACACTGGCATTCACTATCATTATTTAACAGCTCCCTAATGCCGTATTTGTTTTACCCTTCATCAGTCATTCTATCCCTCTGTGGAGACTCTGTGCATCCTAATACAGCCTCCTGTCACTGCATGACACATATACATACACTACATCTCACAAATGATCAGTCACACAGATGACAAGTTCTGTCATATGGAAGAGGTCATCTGATCTATGGATATGTGTGTGTGTGTGTGTGTGTCTGTGTGTGTGTGTGTTTATGTGTGTGTGTTTGTGTGTGTGTACATACGGAAGAGCATAGAAAATCATTGAATGGCCCATCATTGCTCAATCATTGTTAAACCTTTTTAGCATTTGTTATGAAAATTTAATTTAATGACTGTTTTCAAACAGGTTTATTAAACATCCCCCCCATCTGCTATTGGTTGTGACTAAAAAATATCCCTGCCCAACTCATGCCATTGGTTGATAGTATTGCTGCATCAAGATTGGAGGTTTTATTTTGTAAATAATTTATTAATTAAATTATTAATTAAATTACTTTACATTTAATAATTGAATTATTAAATTATAAAATTGTTAATTAATTACATTTTTAAATATGGCACAATGTACTGTATTAATATTAAGAAATGTTCCATTTTTGTTTTATTTTTTATAAATGTGCTTAACCTGTATTTTGAGTTTTGCTGTGTTTTAGAGTTAACAGGAATGTCGGTAAAATTACTGGATAATGTCCTGGCAGAAAATTACATTTTCCTGGCAGAAAATTACTAGTACATTTTCCTTTTGTGTGTATGTGTGTAAATATCAATTTGATAACATGTATACTTCTAAAATATTTATTATTTTGTGGCCTCAACAATAACCAAAATAAAAAACATGATGGCTTTCTTAAGCAGGGTAATGAATCCAAGCTGAGGTCACTTCCTTTTAAGTCCACCCTGCCATGTTCTTAACCAACCAGCATGCCACAAAGTGTCCAAGAACAAGGAAGCGCAACCATCCACACACTTACACACTAAGCGAGCGAGATGTTCACATCAGCGTTATTATCTCATTAAGAACTGGAACAGTAGGGGATCCTTCCCAACCTGCTCTACGCAAATTAGACAACAATCAAAGAAGGAAGAACAAACAAAACAGAGCAGAATAATAAGAGGAACAGAGGCAACCGGGGACCTTTTTTACAGTAATAGGATACAGAGAAAGTGTGGCATAATATCTATGTGTTTCCACTTAGCACAATGCTAATCATATTTATCATGTAAAAGTTCATTTTTAAAAAAACAGCAGGTTGAGAAGAGAGTATTTGACCAAGAACTGGCGTGTTTATTGAGTTGGGTTTGTGTACACTATTTTAACATGTTTAATTCCTGGTTCTACTTTTATTTCCTGCTTCTATTTTTGTGTCAGAAGACAGATAGTGTACACTGTCGCTTATCAGTCACCCTCTCCATCTTTTCTCTTTATCATCAGCAATAAACACAAAATTGACTTCACCCAGGGTGCTCCCTGCCAGCTCTCATCTGAACATTCTCTTCTCCATCTTCCTAGTCTGTTACCCCTCCCAATGCGAGCAATGTCTTCCTTTTCACCTTCCCCTGGGTGGCAGGGCTGCAGGGTGCCATGGTGTGGGTTGGAGCCCCAGTGCAGTGTGGGATGCAGAAGAGTGGCAGAAGGCCTCTCTGATGCAGCAACATCATGGGTGTGCCAAGTTTCAGTGTGTGGGGGCAAGAAGGAGGGGGACCTGATAGAGCAGGGGCACTTTGTCCTGTGTGGTTTTAAAAGAGTTACACTGTCATTGTGGACGAAAGAGAGAGAAAGAGAAGCGAAAAAGCCACTAATAGCATATAAGTCGAGGAGCCCGTACTATTCTGTCAGCGCTGACTGGGCTCACAGTGCACATATCATTCATAAAGCTATTAAATATGTATCTGTTGTGTCACAGGCCCACTGTAGACTTTGTTTCATGAGAGTGGTGCTCGATTCAGCTGCAGGGCATCACAAGCTCGCTCTGCTCTCTGTCTGTCAAAGTCTTTCTCTGTATCGCTTTAATATTCTCTCTCCCTCTCTCTTGATCTGTTTCTGCTCTTTCTCTTTGTTGCTGTCTTTCTAGTGAGGGAGAGTAACTTCATTTATCACCTGTTATGTCCTGTGGCTAACACTGGGAGCAAAAACACACTCACACGCAGTCAAACGCGAAATGTCATATTTAGTTGTGACCACAAGTTCACAGGTGTTTAAAATTAAAGATTTTTCTGCTGCCCAAATCAGGTCAGTTATTCATGGTTTTACTCACCCTGCCAACAGTTTCACTGTCACTATATCACAGAAATTGAACTTTATTTTTAGTAGCATATTTTATTCACTATCATTTGAAAGTTTAGTGTCAGTAAGAATTTTCTTTAAAGAAATTGCTACTTGGAAGAACACATTCATTTGTTAAAATCTGACAGTAAAGATACTTGTTGTTCTTCTAAACTTTCATAAAAGAATCCTGAAAAACATATTAAGCAGCACAACTCTCTGCAATATTGATAATAATAAGAGATGGTTCTTGAGCACCAGATCAGCATATTAGAATGATTTCTGAAGGTTCATGTGACACTGAAGCCTGGAGGAATGGCTGCTGAAAATTCAGGTTTGCATCACAGGAATAAATTACATTTTTAAATATATTCAAATAGAAAACAGTTGTTTTCAACTATAATAATATTTCACAATATTACTTTTTTAAAATGTATTTTTGATTAAATAAATGCAGCCTTGAGAGACTTAAAAAAGATTAAAACTGACTGACCCCAAACTTTTGAGTGGTATGCTTATTCTCACCAAGTTATTAATGTTACTAATGTATTTTTGTGTTAAATATGCATATATGTTTAGCCAATCACTGATCACAATAGTCAGCTTAAAACCTTATACAGTATTAAAAATATTTAATATTTTGTAGTATAGAGATTATAAATTATACTGATAACTATAATGTCACTCTATTCATTCTGCATTTGACAACAACTTCATAATGTACAAAACATTACTGATTTATTTGATTCTTCTTGTTCATTCTTGTAATTTTGATAAAGCTTCGTATGGTCACCAGCAACTCAGTAATGGCCCATCAACCATTCAAAAACTCTCTCACTCTAGCCCTGGTTTATTATTAAATCTTTACTGTAAAACATCCTTTAAAACACATCTCACAGTCTGCTGCATTTGCACCAAATGCTGACAATAACATATATACTACAGCTCACTGTAAGACTTCACACTGCTCTCCTAACACTCACACAATCGTGTTTTGCCTTCATCTATGTCTCTGTTGATTTTCAAAAACTGATGAAGAGTCCAGTGAGAGGGAGACTTTTTAAAGATTTTTCTTATTAAGGGGGCAAAGGAGAAGAAAGGATGCTGCAAGATTTTAAGTGAGGGAAATGATTGCTTTCTGTTGCTATGCCAACGGAAACAGAAATATCCTCATTGCCTTGTATGTGTGTGTGGCAGAGGGAAGGTTTAGTCAGTGTTCTGCAGTATGGGCCTATGAGCATATTCTGACTCTCTGAGCTGGGGGAAATCTCCTGGTCAAGCATTTGAGACTCACTCATTCCATCATATCTACTGAGGGATGATAGAGGTTCTACAAACGCAGGTGTTTCAGAAAACCTCTGGCGTCTTACATCATATTTGAAACCTAATGTGACTTATCTGTCGAGAAGCAGAGTGAATTTTAGGACAAGTAAAAATGGAAAGAAAAAGAGAAAATTATACATTTAGCTCTGCCAAGATGAAATGTTTGAAGTTAATGATTTTGCACCCACGGTAATACGCTAACTAGGTAATAATTTATGCAAAATATGTGCTTTAAGAAAAGCGAGATGGTAGCTACATTACAGATTTGTTGTAAAAACAAGCTGTCACAACCTATAAATATGCTTTTTTTATAACAATTCTTTGCATCAGAGACAGTAAGGGGGAAAAAAGCTTAAGAACTGACACCTTGTCCAATGCAACATTGCGGTCAGCTATTTTGATCATAGTGTGTGCATGTTTGTGTGTGTTTTTTAGTGTCTACCCTCTCTTGCTCAGAACTCCAGGTCAGCAGAAGGCTGATCTGTGCAGAGAAACACTCTCAAGAGACGCTGTTGTCTGGCCTGCAGGGATCAGGAGACACTGTCCTCTGTCCTGAAGGAGTTGCTTCTCTTGGCGACTGATCTCAAAAGTACACACACACATCCACCCAAATTGCTGTTGACAACAGGACACTATCCACACTCAAACGCGTGAAGAAGAGATGGACTTAAACTGTAGCAAACCGCTTTTCGATTCCATTATTAGCATATCAGTGAGGGAAAAATCAGGCAAAAATCTCATTATGATAAGTGATTAATTAGCGAGCATATCTGCAGAGAGCCTTGGAGAAAAAGGGATCTAAACAGACCTTCCCTCAGCTCCCCTCCCCACCCCTTCAAACCCAAAGACACTCTCTGCCTCAACAGTGGCCTTTTATCTACCAGTCATTTGCATGAATGCTAACAGTTTTGCATGATGCATTTGCAATAGCAGGTTACGACATGAAAAGCCCACAGAACAGACTGTGCTGTCCACACGCAACATGCAAGACAGCCACAATGTCCGCTGACAGAAAGACTCTCTTTATTGCATATACTTCATTAGCACTGACCCAAAAGTCCTTAAATCTGTTCTTTTCCTTAAAGTTTATCATGCAAAAACTGAATAACTCAAATAAAGAGACTTTTATTAAACTTAAAAGTCTCATGGTAACTAAGGCTGCATTTATTAGATCAAAAATACAGTAATATTGTGAAATATTAATACAATTAAAATAACTGTTTTCTATTTTTAAAATAGTTTAAAACGTAACTTATTCCTGTGATGGCAAAGCTGAATTTTTAGCAGTCGTTGCTCCAGTCTTGAGTGTCACATGATCCTCAGAAATCATTCTAATATTCTGATTCGGTGTACAAGAAACATTTCTTATTATCATCAATGTTGAAAACAGTTGTGCTGCTTAATATTTTCGTGGAAACCATGATTTATCAGGATTATTTAAATTTAAAATGATTTATTAAACAAAAGAACAGCATTCATTTGAAACAAATCTTTTGTAACATAAATGTATTTACTGTTACTTCTGAACAATTTGATGCATATAAAAAAACCTTACTGACCCCAAAAGTTCAAGTGTTAGTAAGTTAAAAGTTGCTTAATGAAGTCCATCTGCTGCATTTAAATAAACTAGTGTTGTTTGATTTAACTAAAAGTTTGCATTGCAAGCTATCATATCAGAGGACAAAAAATGTTACCACTAAGAACTGTTCTGATTGTACTACCACACACACACACCGCTTGATTGACCCACTTCAGTCTGTCTCTTAGAAGTGAGAAGCTTCCTACTTGAAATGGATGTTTGATTCAGAAGTAGGTGATCTGATCCAGTATCCTCTTTCCCATCTTTTACACTATTGTCTTTTTGAGGTTTTTGGGAATCACATAAGTAGAATCGGTCTACGTGCATGAACCCTTGCGTCTGAATCTATAGGAATGTAGGAGGAATGTATAACCGCAATATGCGAATTTATGTACATCTATGTGCATATGTACATTGTCGGTGTGTGTGCTTGTTTTTGTGTGTACCGCATGTGCTTGTGTGTGTGTGAGGAGAGAGGGTCGTGGATGGTGCTGCTCTGGTGTTCCTCCCCTCGGCTCCTTCTCTCTGTTGCCATGGAGAGACCGTTCTCCTCTCCCATAGGAGAAGAAATTAACACCATTTTTAACTGGCTCCAGGGCCTCCCCCCTACCAGAGAGAAAGAGAGAGAGCTCCTACAAACACACACTTGCACACCTACACAGATAACCACACGCAGATACGGTCCTGGTACACGCTGCCTCCCTGAGCGGATCAGGGAGGATATGTGCGTGTGTGTGCTAGCGAATAAAAGCTTTCTCTATCTCTATTCTGGGAGGATGCAGCTTTGGGACAAAAGAGTGTCTCACTCCATCTCCCCCTCCTCATATTCACCCTCCCTACCCTCTATGCCACTCTCTCTCTCGCTCTCTCTCTCTCTCTCTCTCCTTTGTAATTAACTGCTGCAGTCTCTCATTAGCGTTGTGATCCTGTCCGGTTATCTCACTGTCTGCACCCCCCTCCCCACCACGCAATTACACCATGACACCAGGGTCACGTGACCCAGCAGACACCTCAGAGCATGAACAGAACACGTTTATACCCACATGCAAACAAGTGTTTTATTTCTTGTGGTTTGGGCTTATGCAGGGCCGTAACCTTCGTAGCGCTTGAGGTCTTCAGATTAGCGGTCGATCTTTGTGGGTTTTGAAATGACTGATTATTTATCTTTTCTTTATTTTGAAGATTTACTTTGGCATTCATGGCTATAGTACAGAGAGCAGACAGGAAGGAAAGTGGGAGAGAGAGAGAGAGAGAGAGAGAGAAAGAGAGAGAGAGAGAGAGAGAGGGGGGACGGGACCACGAGCCAGGACTCGAACTCGCCAGAAACGCAACCATGCTATGAGTTCTGCCCACAGGCTATCGGATATGATGTGCCCACAAGTCTTTAATTATTGTTTAGATCTTTAGATTTAGTGATGCATCGAGATGAAAAATCATCTGAACATGCTGAATGCTGAACAGGACACAATGGACCAAAAAATGATACTGAAAATAATGATTTTTAAATAGACTGTTTGGAATAAAAAAACGTGTTTTAAATATACTTTTATGTTTATTAGAATGTATATTATATTTTATGTCTTTCTTTCTTTAAGCGCCATTGCTACTATAACATCTTTGCTACAACATTTTTTTAAATATTGCATGATATTTCAAATAAATATAAATATATTGGTTAACTTTTTTAGCTTTTCTAGTTTAATGCACCAGTTAGATCTTTAGTCAACTTGAATTACGGCTCGTAAACCCATTTTACTTTGTAATACTGTAGCTTAACATAGCCTGCATGGCCTGCATGGAAGTGATGTCATCAGAAAAGGAAACTCCTTTCAGACAAAGTTTAAAAATTAAGAAGACATTTGGAATAATGAGCACTGGGAATGTGTATTAGGATACTAAATTGGGTCAATTTTCATTTAATGTTGACTCTAACAGTTACACAACGATGTTCAATATCCTGCTTGACTACCACACATAACAAACTGCATATCAGACACACAAAAATACTTTTAGGGGAGCACGATCGAGGCCAGAGCTTTATAGTGACAGACTAATGCAGATGACAGTTAATGATCAGTTGTGTCTGGGTAATGTGGGTGCAGGGAGTCAGATGGAGCTCAGGGAAGAGCTGCGCCCGTACGAGGAGCTGAAAGCGTCCGTCACACCCTGTCAGAGAGGGAGAGAGAGAGAGGAGGAGAGAAAAAAACGAGTGGCTGAATGAGAGGGAGGGTTAGGAATGAGGAAAGAGAGAAGAAAGAGAGAAAAAAGCATAATATGGATTTAATGGAAGAGCATCGTGAACTTACAGTGGCAGGAAGGTGGAGAGAGTGGGTCGGAGGATTGAAAAGAGCTTCATGCACAAAGATTCACACGCAGTTCCCCTGCCCGTAACTCTCTTCTAAATCCTTCACCTCCTGCTGAGAGAACGGGTCTCAACGATTTGTAGGTTCGTACCTTCTGGTGGCCTCACAGGGTGGGGATGGGACTTTAAGAGGTGACCTGTTATCAGATTTGCAGCAGGCTGATCTGAATCGCCTGCATTGTTGAAACAGTTCCTCTCTCACCCACATGCACACACACATACATTTCTGGCTGTTCCACTGTAATTCAAATATTTCCCCCATTTTCCCTCAAGCACTAGATCACTGTAATGTGTTATGGCAGCTTTAACAAACAAAGCAATTCATAAATATACTGCTGGATATTAAGTGTTTAGGTGTCTGATAGCAGACAACACTCAGTTTGCGCTCAGTGTAATAAAATTAGCGATGTTTGCTAAGGCTAGCAGCACTGTATCGTTTAAGAATTAAAATTCAGTGCACAAGTCATCCTGCACTGTTTGTGCTGTGGACACGAATGATATCTGAAAATGTGTGGTTTTTGAAGAAGAGGTGCAATATTACTTTTTTAAGGAATCCTATAGTTTTTCCTTTGCAGAGGATAAAAAGAGTGAGAAACAAATCCAGTAAACTTACACTGAAGGCAAGCTCCTTGCAATAGCACTAAAAGCCACTCTGAAAGACTAAAAACACTAAGAACGCCCTAGCAACCTCCTAGCAACACACTAAAGACCACTCATAACAGGAAAAGGCAAGTGCCACTCAATTTACTTTAGAAAACATAATAAAAATAATTCTTAACCCCACAAGACACTGTGATGCAAAGACTATCAATAGCTGCGTTTCCATTACCCTTCAAATTGTGCAAACTGAAATTGCGAATTGAAATATGCCTAATGGAAACACGTCAATTTCACAAAAACTCCTATATATTGCTAAAAAGTTTTTACACTCTCATGAGGTGGTTTTTCAGGCTATTCGAAAAAGGAATATATCGCAAAACTGCAATGGAAACAGTTTTTTCGCATTTACGGGTCACCTAGTGTACGTAAAAAAATCACATCCTCATTCTTTAATGTACTATAACCTCCAAGAAACATCTCATACGTTGCCGCTCTCAAGTATAAGGGGCTTTCCTTGCCATTAATGGTGGATGGATGACCCCTTATTTACACTGCACACATCTGCGGCGCATTACGGCTCCGAAAAGGCCACTGTAGTCATACCAGCAGCACCACAGCATGTAAGCATCTCAGAAGCGGCTCTCCATGCTGCTTTGCTAAAGATACACACATATGTATCCTTAGATTAAAAATAATGGCTAGTGCGGTGGCTGTTATATACGTAAATCTACCAACATCTGTCGCCATCACTTATTGCGAGAGGAAAAATATGACATTTTAGTTGCATAACATCGGTGAATGGAAATGCCGTCATTTTGCAATAGTTTTTTTGTCAACATTTATAAAATATCGCAAAAGATTTGTGCAAATCTGTAATGAAAACACACCTTGTGTTTGTTCATTCACATTGCTTTAGTTTATCATTGTTTTAGTTTATCTGAATACTGATAAAGCTTATGTGTGGGGGGAAGGTGAGGAAAAGACTAGATCAATGTAGCGACATCACAGTAATGTTCCACTGACCACTCAAGCTATATGGTTCATGCTATTGAGTGTTTTATTTTTAAAAAGCATCTTAGACATATACGTATCTAATGTGTCCTGTTTGGTGCCATATCAGACATGTTCGGTTACAGTGCTCTAGTCTATCAGGTCTTCTTTACCTTTTTCACTGTAAATATTTGCTAGGGCTCCTTTTCTCCATTGGCCCATGCATACGTGTGTGTGTGTATGTGTGTGTGTGTGTGTGTGTGTGTGAGAGTGTGACCCAGCTGCCTCCTTTCTCTTGCCCCCTCCCTTCACTGCCCCTGTGTGTGTATGACTGTTCAGAGACTCTCTGTCTGTGTGTGTGTGTGTGTGTGTGTGTGTGTCTGTGTGTGACTGCCAGAGGGGGTGGGGGGTCGGGGTGGCCGCTTGCCGAATCAGCCCCTCCAGTCTCCTAGCAACAGAGCTGTTTGGAGCGGGACGGGTGAGAGAGGGAAAGAAAGAGAGAGAGAAAAGCGGAGAGAAAGAGAATAGGAAGGATAGAGAAGAGGGGGATTGAAAAATATGCCACATCTGGAAAAAGCCAAGGCTTGCGGGGTCTCAAGAAAAGAGAAAGACAGATAGAGTTTTAGAAGGGGGAAATGCTGATTGCTGCTGCTGACAATTCACAGCGCTTCTTTAAAATGATGAGAGGATGATGAAACCGTGCACTTTCAGGCCCAGAAAGCAGCATTTCACACACGCCAGTTCAGCTCTACAGCGGTTTAATGATTAAACACACACGCTGTTGCTCCATGTCAGGAACAAACAGTCAGCTCTACCTGTGAATCTAAACACTGCGCTTTTGTGCTTTGAGGAAGAGTGAGAGAAGAGTGCGTTCACCTGATCAGGGTTAATAACTGAAGCTAAAACACTCACTGTATGAGTCATACTTTCTGGTGTCACAATTGGTTAGTGTTTATTGTATTAGTAATGTTCCGCCACTTTCAAATATAAAAATTTTTAATACTTGATTCTGATTGGTCGATCATTGCATTCTGTAAATATATTTGAACACTAAACTGTGTTATTCACAGTTGTCACAGTCAATTGATTTCCGAAAAATGAAATGTACCGTATGACTTTGTTTCTTCAGAGGAACCACTGTAGTGGAAAACATCCAGATATTTCAGTGATTTTACAGTAAAACCGCAATGGACACGCTGCTCTTCTGCACTTCACACTCCAGGCCACTAGGTGGTAGAAATCCACCTTTTTACACTGGTGCATTAAAACAGTAGATAAAGCAGGTAACCATTTCTATCAACTAGTAGTGGGTTGGAGTTATTTGGGTTGGAAATGGCGTGTGGGTGAGTAAATAAACTTTTTGGGGAGGAACTGTTCCTGTTCACAGTAAATAAATAGTCAGCCATTTGACTCTGCAGGCTCTTTTCTCATATAATAAAATTTGAAGTCAAATTACATTAGATTTAACTTTACTGTTATTGTCCTGAGTATAGAGTCAATAAAATACAATAATTTATATCCATTTATTAATTTCTTTGCAAAGTAGTCTTGTAATAAAACAGATAATGTACAGTTAGTCAGTCATTATTGCAAAATAAACCACTTAGGGTGAGATCAGATCCCATCCTCTGCATTTGGAATTTATTTTGCAATCTGATTTAAATGTGATGTGTTGTTTCTATTGCACACACTGCAATTCAGTGAACTTTCCACTGAACTGGCCCATATTTGGATTTATGTGGGTGCAGTATGGCGTCACCGTGTGTCGCTTTTGGCCCAAGTTAGGCCTTGGGTAGAACTGAACAGATCACCCTGCTGGCCTACTTTAGTCACCCACACACTTGTGTCCCAGACTGTGATGTGCCCTCAGATTGGGGAGAGGGGCGGGGGGGTAGAGGAAATGTTTGTGTCTGTGAGTGCATGTGTGAAAGCAACCGGAATGGAGCAATCGAGCTGAGATGGAGATGTCTGTAGGACAGAGAGAGTCAAACACACACAATCCTCCCCCTACGGCTATAGCCGAGGCTTTCTTCTCAAAGGTATTGCAGGAGCCTGCGTCTGGTGTCCTAGAGGGACCATTTCAAGAATATTCTCCTGTAGACAGAGAGCAGGAGGGTTTCTGTATAGGTGTGGTGCGGTCACCTCGTGACCGAGATCATGAAAACCTGGTTGGTGCATGTTTGACTGATCGTGGCATAATAAGAGGGATAATTATGACGAGAGGAGGGAACGCATGTACGAGCCGGACGGCTGGAGAGGGCCGGATTAAAGCGAGCCCGCTCTGTGCGCTGGTTTTAGTTGCCATGGCAACCTTCATTACCTGGCACTTGGGAAAGGGGGAGCGAGAGAAAGAGGGAGAGAGGGAAGATGGAGCGGGACAGGAGAAAAAAGGAATGGAGAGCAGCAGAAAGAGAGAAAAAAGAAAGATGTCTTGGGGAAAATGTGATAGAGAAAGCAAAACAAGTGGAGAAAAAACGTTAGGCCCTCTGGGAATCAAAGTAGAAATGTGCAGTTAAAGAATGAGGGAAAGAAATTATGTGAAGAGGAAGGAGAATGACTGCTACTTCCTTCTTTTACACCACACCTGCTGTTGTGTGTGTAAAAAATGAAAGCAGGGAATACAAGCAAACTTAATTTAAGCCAGGTATAGAATCTAGTAACACAACAAAAGAAGGCAATGCTGAAGTCTAGAAAAGATGTTTGTGATCAATTTTGAGAGTGTAATTTTTCAATGTTAAAGGGGTGGTTGATTATGATTTACACACTAACTTTAGTTAGTGTGTTAGTGTTTATCCCACTAACTTTAGTTAGTGTGTAATGTTGCTGTTAGAGCATAAACAATGTCTGCAAAGTTACGTGATAAAGTGAGATATTTTCTTTTAAAGAAATTGCTGTTTAAGGACTACAAAAAAGGCTGGTAGGGACTACAACAAGCTTCTTCCTGGGTTTGTGACATCACTAACCCTGATGTTTACATAAACCCTGCCCCCAGGAACATGCAACTACCTATAATGGTAAGGGGGCATGACGTTTCCGGACAACATGCACTACGGAGTTAGCAAATCACAACACACTGGGCCAGCTAACCAATCTGAGCAGGATTGCATATTTCTGAGAGAGGGGTTTCATAGAACCAGGAACTTTACAGACCGTTTTGACAAGAACAGAAACAGCGATGTAGAATAAAGGTAAAATATGTGAAAATAATGTTTTTTTTTTTTTTTTTAATGAAGTATGAAGTTACACTGCACCCCATAAACACAATCAAGTCTTTAAAAAAAGTTGATCAACCACTCCTTTAATATTACAATAATCAAGTTTATTATATTATATTATTAGAGATGACCTATAAGTAAACAAATCCCCAAAAAAGTCTACTGCAGCTCTGTGGGACTTCATAAAGAATAGCCTGACATAGCTAGAGCAGCTGAACCAATGGTGTGATTTTGGGGCGGGGCTACCTACTTGTCTGACCAATGAAAGACAAGAGCAGTGTTCTGGAGACCTGTTTGAAAACAGTAATTTTGCAGTTCCATTTTGTTGATGCTAGTGGCACAACAATTACACATTTTGCATTTAAAAGAAGTTAAATGATTTACAGTTACTTTGGAAAAAGATGTGTCATTCTGAAGTAAAGCCGAGAAAGAAATAATGAGAGAAAAAGGTGTCAAAGCAACAAGGAACAGGTGACGGTCGGGCCTGTGTGGGACTGGGGGAATAAGAAGGTTGTCTCAGCGAGCAGAGTTCCGGCAGGTGTCACATGACCCGCTGCCCTGCACACCTGCCCGAGAGCGCTGCCGGTTGCCATAGCGACAGGGTCAGCTTTATGGAAAGCAGGGTTGAAGGTGGCGATGGTGGGAGGTGGGGCTGGTTGTGTATGTGTGTCTGTGGTGAAGAAAGCAGTTATTTTTAAAATGCTGCAGGAAAGTGTTCAAAAACCACACCATTTTCTCTCACACAAATCTAAACAGTAGAGATATTCAGAAACCCCTTGAGCTGTGAAGGACTTAATATTAGATTCAGATCAATGAACGTCTGAATAATACACTGCACAAAGAGACTCTCTTAGCCTTATACATAGCCACCATAACCTCGGGGCGGTACTCATAAAGCCCTGTAGCACAGGCGCTGTTTAAGCGACTAAGATCAGCATAAATGTGGAGAATGCAACTCAGAAATCCAAATAATGTTTGAGCTGAAAAGATTTGTGCCCATAAAGATGCCAGTCTGTGGACTGGTGCAGGCAGAGTTCAGCTGGTTGCTGTGTCATTACTGCTGTCAGAGGCCTTTGAGCCTGTCAGAGTCATTCTTACTCCTGAAGTCTCATTCTGCCAAACCAGACTACAGTTTATTGGTCTAAAACACAGACCGAATTGCTTTGCAGCTGTCTGAAACAAACATGAAATGGTGTAATGGGTGAAATTTATGGTTTAGGACTTTCACGGATTGTAGGTTTTTACACTTATTGTCATTTTACATCAGGGCTAATATTGCGAGCTGCTTCACAAGAGACAAACAATCATAAACTAAACAGCACTTAGCTTATTATATATTCATGAGCTTTGTGCAGTCGCAGAAACTTCACATGCTGTTTAGTGGCGTTGTTTGAGAGAAAAATGAAAATGTCGAACAAATGCAACTGGAGTGAAGATGAGAATATGTTATTTGTTTTTGTACAGAGCTGTTATTTGAACAATCAGTGTTACTGACCTCATGAATATTCAAATAAGAATATTAACCCAGGGTCTGCAAATGTGCAGTGGGAAATCTAGAAACCTGAATTGAAACCCAGTAATACCCATTTGCGGTGGTTGTGAAAAGCCTAATAAAGTATGAGTGATAGGCCATGTTCACACCACAAGCCTTAGGGGCTGTTCACACAGAATGCGTTTTTCCATTCCTCTATGCTTCTTTTCCATTGCGTATCTATGTAAACTCACTAGACAGATGTGTTTGACCATTGCGCTCATGTCGCGGTGCTCAAGTTAAAGCAAGTTCAACTTTTAAAAAATGCATCTTGAATATATTTCCCCATTCCACTGCCTGCATCTTGTGTTTGTCAAAGCAAAAAAACTTTATGTGTGAATGGCCCCTTGGTGCTCAATTCTAATTTATAGCTCAGATTCAATTGTTTTGTTTGGCTGTTCGCTTTATTTTTTAAATGTGGCCAATATCACATTTGAGTGTGGACTGGCGATCTGAAATAACTTGCATGGGCAAAAGAACAATAACAAAGATTGCACTTAGAAAGCTATCATATAAATGTGATGAATGAAGAATTACTGGTATGTAGTATGAATTCCAAGACTATTCAGACTGAAGTTTCATTGCAAAACATCGGACCTGTATGTGAATTAGGACCACTTATGGAAGCTGCCCAAATCAGAATAAAAAAAATTAGATTCCATGTGGTTTGTGCTGTTCACTCTTCGCTCTTCAAAAGGCCACTTTTGCCTGCAGTCTAAACGTAGCCATACTTTTTAAATGTTGACCTTTCTTGTCTTTCATAATCACATTTCCTCTCTTTTTCTCTGCAGTGTTCAGATGGAGGGGTGGCCCAGGACAGCTCTTTGAAGCGGGTTGCTGTGGTGGAGGATTTTTTTGATATCATCTATGCCATGCACGTCGAGATGGGGGCAGATCACGGACGAGCACCCAAACACGCCGGCCAGAAAAAAACCTATAAGGCGGTGAGCAATCATTCACTGCATAAAAAATAGTGAAGACACACTTAAGCGAAGTGTACTCTTGCTATAAAAATACATGCAGCATTGGCTTCATGTGCAGCAATGTGGAAAACTCTCCTCTATTTATTCTTACGACCACACAAGCAACTCTAAAATAGAACATCTGAATAACTATAATGAGTGGAGGCTGTTGCTGGGGCAACAACAGCCATTTTGAAACACCTGTCGCACTGTTGAGCCATTATAGACTATAAAGCAACATCTAAACTTTAGATAAAATCACACATTTTTTGGATTTACTCTTTAGGTTTTTTAATGCAGTAATGCACTAATGCATACCAGCGATGCTGGCCAGCTTTTTCTGACTCGCACCCACCCACGTATGTGAAAAACAAACCGATGCAATCTAAAATCTTTTTAAACCTGAACTTGTCTGACCCACCTATGTAAGTCAACATCACTACCTCTCAAACTGTCAAACATGACAAGACCCAAGTGACAAGGATTGCATCATGGGACTTATATAAAGCTGCCTAGCACGCCAAGCCCAGAGGAAAATTGCATTGCTCAGAGTTTGCCCTTTCGTGAATCCGGACATTTTTTTTTAATCACAATTACAGTTTTCATCAGGAAAAATCAATATTGAGATATTGAATCCTCTTCATATTGAAATCTCTGACTTTGATAGCAGACTTGGGAAATCTGTGCACAGTTTCTGACTTTGCTGAGATCTTTTCTGAAACTACATGTGATATTATTGGATATTTTTTTCAGGAGAAGCAGAAGATCCTCAATTTACTGTATAGGAAAAGCAATTTATTTAATATTGCAGAGATCTCGTTTGTGATTTTTCTTCTCTATGGTAGGACTAAAAAATGATCATAGCCACAGACAGTGGATTTCATTTTGGACTGATATCCAGCTGTGTTTTAAGCTGCCCAAACTGCAGGTATGAGTCAACCTGTGCATCACACTGGCAAACCTTTTGTGACCGGTGTACCTTTCTATTTCTCTGACTGTCTGAGAAGTCTGAGAGGTCTTGAATACTTAAGAGTGTCAGACAGAGTTTTTCTATGATATTTAGTGGAGAAAAAAAGCATTGCCCCTTTTGGTTCACTTCAAAACAACTCTGTCCAATTTTTTTCTACTGGTGCCCATAATAACTAGTGCTTTCTCAGCCACTATTCTTAGGTGTAAAGGGAGTTGTGTGTGTGTGTGTGTTTGACTCACCTCTCCTTTATCTGAGACACTGGTGAATGAAGTAGGAGGAACAAACATAAATGAGTTAGCGACTGAATCTGAGGGACCAAATACACTCACACTGAACTGTCATGCAACACTGTGAGAGGGATTTCATATCACATGCCTTTATTCTTGTGCAGTGTAATTTCTCTGTGAGGCTTCACTGGATTGTTTTGTGTAGTGTGTAATTATAAACAGGCTATTATGTTTCTTAGCACATACATTCTGCATAGGTGTTATTGAGTTATTTTGTTGCTTTTTATTTGATAATGAGGGAGGAAGTCGATATGAAGTACAACCTCATGCAGCATTTAGCATCTGATCCAATTAAATCAGAACACACAGACTAGATTTAACATATATTCTTCTAGAAGTAGGAAGGGGTGTAAGTCTGTGCTTGATTATGCTCCCCTGTGCTGTGATTCCTTGGTGTGTGAAAGCAGGTGTCGGGTTCCAGCCCCCCACTAAGATCTGTGCTAATCACCTAATTAAAGCAATTAACTGTCTGATAGCCATGTTTTTGACATTTGGCACACATTGAACCACTCCAAAACTGCTGGACTATCAGACAAGCAAAGATCAGTGCACTCTAAGTTCTCACCGATTGGCTGTGACCCTCAGAAATCAGCTGTGATTGGCTTGATTTGCTCTGGTTGAACTGACTTTCATTGGCTGTTTCCAGCTACAACTGACTCTGATTGGTGGTGTCCAGAATCCTTCTACAGTTTTACATCCGTGGCCCTGTCCCAAATGCCACCCAAGCCTTTGACTAGAGATTGACCAAAATAGTTATTGCAAATTAATATATTATGTTCATTATTTTGATTGTATATAGAGATTACAATACAACCAATTTTTTTTTTTTTTTGCAAATTATAATTTATTATATTTATTGTAATATTATGATTAAATAATAATAAAAATAGTAATTTAGTAATTAAATTCTTAATTAATAAATATGAATTATTTTGATTACGTATTACCATATTATCTAAATTAATAATAAATCTTTATTATTAATTATTAATTAATATTATTTATTACATTTATTTTAACATTTTAAGAGGGGACTAATAATAATAATAATAAATAATAATAATAATAATAATAATAATAATAATAATTGCATGATTAATTACTGGAAATTTAATTAGTTAGATTGTACATTGTAATACAATCTAACATCATAGTACCAATTATTATTATTATATTAATAATAATAATAATTATTATTATTATTATTATTATTATTATTAAACAAATAATTATTTATTGTATTTATTGAAACATTGTGATAATAATAATAATAATAATAATAATAATAATTGCATGATTAATTACTGGAAAATTAATTAATTAGATTGTATATTGTTATACAATCTAAAATCATTGTACCAATTACTATAATAATAATAATAATAATAATAATAATAATAATTATACAAATATTTATTTATTGTATTTATTGTAACATTATGATTCTAATAATAATAATAATTTATTAATTATTAATTAATAAATATTAATTAATTGATTTAATATTACCATATAATCTAAATTAATAATCAATCTGAATAATTATTAATTAATATTATTTATTACATTTATTGTAATATTTTAAGAGGGGACTAATAATAATGATAATATAATTGCATGATTAATTACTGGAAATGTAATTAGTTTGATTGTATATTGTAATACAATCTAAAATCATTGTACCAATTACTATTATAATAATAAAAAACTCATAGTACAATTGTTATTATATTATTATTATTATTATTAATAATAATTATAATAATAATAATAATAATAATATTTAATATGTAGGTAACCCCTTTTGCAGATATGCATATAAATAAACTCTAGCTATAATTACTGTGACTACAGGGAAGGAAAATTTCAAGATCACCCTTCCTGTTCTGACCCGCTACCCCTTCATACTGCTGCTGTCTACATGCTGCCCTCTAGTGGTGGCATGACAGGACTGCAACGATGTTGTATTGAGATTGAGACCACTGAAGGGGCACCTATGACAACACTACCTGAAATTCTATGCATTACTTGTTTTTTGAAGCATTTTTTTTTTTTTTTTTTTTTGCTATTTTTATTATAAAATTAAATGCATTTCTGTGGCTTTGAAATGTTCCTTTTTGTGTATAAACAAATTCATTGGTTTGGACACACACAAAAAAGGAGCACCCCCCAGTATTAAAGATCCAAAAGATATTTGTGTGTGTGTTTTGGGTGTGTGCGGGGGTGGCAGGGGCTGCACAGTGTCCTTGGGGCCTTGTGCCGTGGAGAGCCCTGCTGTCAGGTCTCATAGCACGAGCAGCCCACAGAGACCAGCCCTGCCAGCCTGGGAGGAGGGGGCAGTCTGGGAGCATGGCATTCTGGGAGGTGCGGTTTTCCCTGTGTGGCCTTTTCCCTCTGTGCCGCCTAAGGGGGGAGGGTGGTGGGCCTGCTATTCCTACTGCTCTATCACCCTCTCTGTGTGAAGGTCGCACACAGAAAGCCTGCAGGAGAAGAAAGCAAAAGCAAAAGAGAGATGAGACAGGGACAGAAAGAGACCAGAAAAGAGAGGGAAGGGAAAAGAAAATGGAGGCATTGCAAATTTTGTATATTTTTGTATAGCATTTATGTTGTCCCTAGTACAAAAATGAATAGCTCTGTTTCTAAACCTACTATGCTGTCTTGCTCCCTACACCCTGCAAAAGCACCTGCCTTTTAAGTGAACAGCCTTCATGTTGCAGTCACACTTATTATGCATTTAAATGTAGGCAGCTCAGAACACAATAAACTATTTTTGTCATTATGCTCCCTCGTTTCAGCTTTTCAGTTTGTTTAATCTTCCCCAAAATGTTTGCTGACTCCTTTCCACCCTCTCTTTTGGTTGTCAGATTGCAGAGACCTACGCATTTCTTCCACGTGAGGCGGTGACCCGTTTCTTGATGAGTTGTGGAGAATGCCAGAAAAGGATGCACATCAACCCCAGCACGGCAGAGTTCAAAGGTCAGGTGCCATCCTTGCAATTTCATGTCTAAATTTGCCATTTTTAATGGTTTTGAACTGTGCACATGAATATGTCCCGCTTAGTAAATTGCTTGATTTTGTTCATTTTATCATTAATTAAAGTTTTGGGAGTGCATTGCCCTTTAGCGGTAATTAGGAAGACAAGATTTACAAAATCTTCATTAAAGTCACACTCTTTTTGATGAGCCACAGAGGCAAGACTAAAATTCTGTGCTTCTACGGGCCCCTCGTAATTAATGCATGGATAATCCGACAGACGCGCTTCCTACTGTAAACATCAGATTAACAAAAAAAGAATGAAAAAATAATGCTAAAGGAAAAACAAGCAATCCTTCAAGACATGACATAGCAGATGCCTCATGTGATGACCTTCAAATATGCCTTCTGTCTGGATATTTGCATCATTATTTAATTCAGAGACAGTAGTGCTGTTGCACGCTTTCCTGTAGCTCAAATAGTAGAGCATGGCGCTAGCAACGCCAAGATCATGGGTTCGATTCCCAGGGAAAGCAAGAGCTGATCAAATGTAAAAACTGTACCTTGAATGCAATGTAAGTCGCTTTGGATAAAAGCGTCTGCTAAATGCAAAACTGTAAACTGTAAGTGAAACTGCTTCATTATTATCATAGTGTTTTATGGCTTATTAAATCAGCAGCGCAGCAATAAGCACCTTTACTTGGACATGAATCAGAAGGGATTTGCAGAGTTTGGGTCATTTTCCTACAGCTGAGATACTGTGTTCTATATGCTGTAAGTCAGCTATCTGCACACACATGACGTCGGTCTGCTATTAGTCACAGGCTGATGTGACTAATTCACACTGCCACAGATGAGCTAGATTTCTATAAACAAATATAACTGAAATGAGCTGAAAAAATACCATTCATAAATGTGTAAGCTAATTCACATTCACTAAAAAGTTTTTGTATTTGCTTTCCTGAACTCAAATAGTAGAGCATGGCGCTAGCAACGCCAAGGTCATGGGTCGATTCCCAGGGAAAGCAAGAGCTGATAAAATGTAGAAACTGTAACTTGAATGCAATGTAAGTCGCTTTGGATAAAAGCGTCTGCTAAATGCATAAATGTAAATGTAAATATTTGCAAACTCATAACCTAATTCATATTTACAAAATACGATTTGCAAATGCAAAACTGTGCATTTGGAGAGAATGAATGTTAAACAAACTTTGAATAGTGAATTAGCTGATCAGCTCCTGCCTGCAGTGGTTTTGAAGGGTGTCATCCCTGCTTTCCAAAGCAGTTTATGGAATAAAAATTTGCTATTGAGCTGTTCACGCTATATAGCGGCTGGGGACCTTGTAGAGTCAGAAGATCTGTGTCCAAACAAAAGCCTGCCTGCATGTATTGTGTCTGATTTTAACAAAGACCCGAGGGGGTTTCAGCAGGGACTTTTGGAGCTTTGTCTCAAGAGCACCTTCTAGAGGACCGAACTGAGTCATGCACACTACTGAGAATAGGATTGAGTGAAACTATATTGGCCTTCAAATTAAACAATTACTTGTAGGACATGTATGAAAGGAGTCTTATGAATTAGATACAAATATTCATAAGTAATAAGCTTTTTAAAGAAAAAAAAAAGTTACCATTCATGTTTAGGGTTAGCAAGTTTTTTATTTTTTTATTTTTTTATTTTTGTATAAATAAATGAATACTTCTATCCAGCTAGAATGCCTTAAATTGATCAGAAGTGACAGTAAAAGCATGTATAATGTTTTAAAAGATTTCCATTTAGAATAAATGCTATTCTTTTGAACACAATGTATCTCAGTTTCCACAAAAATATGAAGCACCACAACTGTTTTTAACATTTATAATAAGAAGAAATGTTTCTTTAGCAATAGATCAGCATGTTAGAATGATTTCTGTAGGGTGATGTGACACTGAAGACTTGAGAAATGGCTGCTGTAAATTCAGCTTTGTATCACATGAATAAATTACATTTTAAAATATATTAAAACTTGTAAATTGTAAAACTATTTTATAATATTTCAGTTTTTACATGTATTTTTCATCAAATAAATGAAGCCTTGGTGAGCATAAAAGATGGCTTTCAAAAGCATTAAAAAATCTTACAGTCCTCAAACTTTTGAACAGTAGTGTAATCAGTCAATCAATTTGTCAATTTGTTGTTTTTCACCTACAGAGAATGATCGGCCCACCTCTCTGGTCCCAGACCTCATCGATTACAACATGCCTCTCACTGCCACCTATCTAAAACAGATGAAACTACAATGCATGAACACCAATGAGCAGGTAGGTAGAAGCCAAGCAAGAGAGTGAGAGATACAAGAGCATGGAGAAGCTTTGTTTTACAATCCTTAAAAAATGTCAGTTTGGTTTTGTATTCACATATACTGAAGTTAAAATCATTTTATACTGAAGTGTTGTTTCCAGTCTGTGTGTTTGCTGACAGCTTCTAAACCCGACTTCTAGAGGCAATATATGATGCTAAATATGCCTCAGTATCTGGGCAAAGAATTTAATGTAAAAGTCACCCAGCTCAAAGGAACTGCGACAAGGCCTCATGGTGCAATGTGTGCTTGTCAAGGTAAACTCTTATAGACGTGGTTGCCTCAGCAACAGTATATGTGATGCCTGGAATAGCAAGAGCTGGATGTGTCTGTGGGTCACTGTGCTATATAAATGGGGTGATGGTAAATACACAACTCCCATCCTCATGAAAGACAGTTCCTTATAGCACTACAATACACTGAAGTACATGGATGTAATTGAATGGCTGAAAGTAAAGAGCTTGTATGTAGAATATCTGAAGAATAGCTAAAGATACAACATAGTATAAATGACATTGCAGTTCAGAAAGCTTGCTAAGATTGCATGAAAAGCGTGAAATGTACAGAGGTAAGTCTAAAGGGCATTTTATAAGCATGTACCTGACATGCTACATTGCCCTTGTCCAGCCTCACTGAATCTGACCTTATTTTAGAGACATCAGCCGAGCTGGAGACACAGGAAAACCTTCATAACGGGCCTGAATTAATATTTATTTCTGTGGGTTATTTTATTGTATATTATTTTATCATTAAGGAATATTTTAATTTAATTTAACATGCTGTTTGGCATTTAAATGTGTTGGAATAGGCAGTTCTTATTTATTTCTTTATGAACCAAGCCTGATAACTGCAGTAAACACTCGACTAGTAGGTACAGGCCTGTGGGTAGGGGGTGCCGTTGTACCACTCTTTATTAAATAAAAATAGTCTGTACAATTTTTTGCATGGAGTTGGATGATTTTACAGAGCAGGACATTTCTGGGAGGTCAGCTGAAAAACATGTGACTTTATCTAGAATTGTTGTCATATTTGTTGAAAGCTATCTGTCCTCTGTATTCAAATTAGTCACAATTTGAGATAAGTATGTCTAAAAATGAGATGTAAAAACTGACAGCAGCATTATTTCTCTTCATGTCACGTTGCAACCAGTCAGAAAGAAGATAGTTTAGAGTGTGTTTTTCTATTTTATTGCTTGTTTTTTTTTATGTAATTCACCAAATTATAGGATGTGTTCTGGGATCAACATTCCTATCAACCAATCAGGTTTCAGGGCTAAAGTTAGGATTAGGGCTGCAGTAGGGGCTCAAACAACATTCTTATCAACAAAACATTTCCCTCAGATTATAAGGTAGTTTATGGTTAGAGAAGTCTTACCTTCTGACAGCACACCAACAGGCCGTCTGTTGTTCAGTGACTGGCTGATGCATATTGCACTTTCTCCATCTGGCATGCTCAGTTTTAATTGGCTGGATTTACGCAACTTCTGGATTTTTTTTCTTAGTCCTTCAGGAAACAAAGGTGCCGTGCTGATATAATGAATGCTGTTGAGGATAAAATAATCACTGGATGTGTCAAAGTTTGCAAGGTTAATGACATAAAATCTTTAAAAGATACTCAGAGGTTTGTTTGAGGCACTTTGTAACAAGTAAACTAGATATCCGCATAGAGGACAACTATGTGTTATTGTATTATTTGTTTTTTAGAGCTACACTAACATTCAAAAGTTTGTGGTTGGTTAGATTTATTAATGTTTTTGAAAATCTCTTATGCTCACTAAGGCTGCATTTATTTGATCAAAAAATACAGTAAAAATAGTAATATTGTGAAATATTATTACAGTTTAAAATAACTGTTTTCTTTTTTGATATATTTTAAAATGGAATTTATTCCTGTGATGCAAAGATAAATTTTCAGCAGCATTACTCTAGACTTTACAGTCGCATGATCCTTCAGAAATCATTATAATATGCTGATTCACTGCTTAAGCAACGTTTCTTCTTCTTTTTTTTTTTCCTGCCACGATCATTTTTCTTCAGGATTTTTTGATGAATCGGAATTTCAAAAGAACAGAACATTTATTAGAAATATAATTTTTTTGTAACAATGCAAATGTCTTCCTGCAATTTAATGCATCCTTGCTAAATACAAGTATTTATTTCTCACTGAAAAAATCTTACTGATCCCAAATGACTGAATGGTAGCATATGTCTTTCTCTTCTTCTCCTTTATACCTGCGTCTGCATTGATCTTTTCTTGTCCCTGTCTTTTTTCCCTCTCTTTCTCATTGCTTGTGTTACTAATGCTCCACTTGGTACCTAATGGAGTCAGCACCGCACACATCAGCCCTCTAAACAAACCTCACAGGAACCCAATTTCTCACAAGACTAAATCACATGTATCCATGTTTACAGTATGCGCAGGTGTGTATATTTGCACATGCGTGTGTTTTGGTTCACAGCTGTACAGGACAGTGTCAAATCACATTTACAAATGAACACCTGTTATACTTGATGAATCTGTTATGTTAAATCAGTTCATTTGTGACCATTAGCTCCTCTGTGGGGTCCCAGGATGTTTTGTTTCAGACCTTTTTGCTGTTAGTAGTGCAGTGCTGAAAAGAGCAATTGATCCTGTGAGTGTTTTACAAGGAGAGACAATTCACAGTGACAGTTTGGAGGTGAAATCATAGCGACTTTTCTTCTTTCTCACACACACGTCTCCATCTACACACCTGCATTTCTCACCTTCTCTTGAGCCCCACTGATGATTACATTCTTCCAGCCTGCTCTACTCTTCAGGCTACCATGGTAACAATAAACACGGAATCAGGGACACATCGTGTAGTGTGGAATCTGGATTTGTTTGTTTGTTTGTGTGTGTGTGTGTGTGTGAGGAGAGAAGGATTCTTGGTAATGTGGTGCTAAATAAATTGAGCATATTAGGAATGTATTTTTAATTGTCAGGGCAAGTTCAAGTATTTTAATAAATAAAGCTGAGAATGGAGTAGTTTGATGCCCAGGTGCTTGAGGGTCTTTCGGAGAAACAAGGAGATGTATTACATTCCATGTTCAGGGTTTATTAGTGCAGAGGGGGATGGTTGGATAGTGAAATGAGGGGTTTGTTTGTGCTAAAAATGAGGGGGTGGGGGTGGATGCTAGTTTTCAACACAGCGAAGATTAGCATTGGTATTGTGAGGGTTTGATCTGAGCAGATAGGTGGCACAGGGTGTATTATAGGTTTTTCTGGATCGGTTGGGGAGGGAAGGCGATGAAGAAAGCGTTGATGCTAACTTTACCTAAAGCACTAGAACCTGCTGTAAATCACAGTGAACTTTCTCACAGCTTCATTGTCATGACAACGGCGGAGGTAGAGAGGTGTGTTCACGCCTATAGCATAGGTGAAGGCAAGGGTTGCGACGTGATTTACTGTGCCTTCAACCTGCTAAACATGGACCAGCGCTTATTCTGACACACATACACTGTGTCAGCATGCATAGATAATGGAGATCATATTTAAAAACATTTTTATGCTGAAACAATGTTTGGACTTTGATGATAATTAGTTTTAATTAGAACACACTGATGACAAATATATGCTGAAAAAAGATTTCTGCAATGCACTAACAGTGTTGTTAGAAGAAAAAACATCCAGAAAGAACTTAAGCTGTAAGAGCTGAATACTGGTAAAATTTACAGATTTTCCTTAGCTTTCACATTTTGAACTTGAACTAAGTAGCTTGATAGTCAGAGTGCAAAATGCGTGCTGTGAAAATGGTGTTTCTAAAAAAAAAAATTAAATAATTAAATAAATAAAAATTGCCAGTACTTCAATATACTCTTTATATTCATATATACAGTTTTCACATTATTTTATATTAATAAATACTACAGCCTGTTATGGTTTGACATAATTTGTGCTTTTATGTATTGTTAAAAAATACATTTAGTAGTTTAATATATATATATATATATATATATATATATATATATATATATATATATATATATATATATATATATATATATATATTTCTATACAGCTTTAAATATTTTAGTTTTAGTAATTTTAGTACTACAACAAAGTTATTACAGTTACTTTTCGTTTAAGTTTTTCATCTAATATTTATATTTTATTTTTAAGTTTTATTTGAATTACTGAAAATGTTTTGATAGTTTTAGTTTTAGTTAACACTGGAAAATGAACACTGCTATGAAAGCATACATAATGTGGATTTTTACACAGCTTCAAACTCTAAAGTCAAAAATGTGCATGCGGTGAACTGTTTGTACTACATGTTGCTCTGCAGTTCCTAACCTTTGTGTGATTCCTGAAGAAAACAATACATCTCTCATGCTCTTTTCATGCTGTGTGTGCATCTTTTGGGGTTTTGGCTCCAACAGGTTTAAAAATAGCTCCCCTCATAGTCACTCATTATTTAAGAGTCTCCTCCTTCTGTCCCTTTCCATCCCCATCCCAGAATGTGGAGTTTCCTTAAGAAAGGACACACTGGGATGATAATGGACTGATGTAAAAAAGAAAACAGTGTGTAAAGTAAGGTGTTGTTTAATTTATATCTTACATATAGCACCATGGTTTAACCAAACAGGAAGTGCAGGAAAGAGAATGTTTATTTTGACCCAGGTTTGAGGACTCTGGCTGTGTCGAGATGCTGTGGAGGATATATGGGAGAATCTAATGATGTCTAGGCGATAGTGGGGTGGGTGAGCTTCATTTTGTGCACAGAATATCCTGAGCTCTCTGACTTCCTCCTCCTCCCCCCTCTCTTTCTCTCTCACACACATACAGGATGAGAGTTCGGTAAGCAGTGAGGATTTGGACATGGCTGAGCCCGCGTGGGTCTCTACTGAGCGTGCTCCAGCCGCAGAGCCTAGCAGCCCCACCGCCCCATACACAGAGAGGATGCCTACACCCCCACAGCCCAGCATTAAAGAGGAAGAAGGTATGATGTCTGTCTCTCACACTCACACTATGTTTACGTAGCTGTACATTTCATTGAAATAACAGCCACCTTTTACCGATGTTTGTCAGCATTTATCAGTGAAGACTTTGTGCTGGTGAGAGTCTGATAAGTATCTTGTTGAAGAGGTGCCTGAAGGCCCATTATAGCCCTTTTCCCAGCACTCCAGCCTCTCTCGCTCTCTTCCATTATGCTCTGGACAGATGCCGGTTAAATGGATGTCTGGGGTATGCAGAGCCATGCCGACAGCCTTATTTTTTCATTTTAGTCTCAATGTGAAAATCTTCATTGTGAAGTTCTATAATGTATGCCGTTCTCAATTGTCTGGGCTTCTGTGATAGATAGATAGATAGATAGATAGATAGATAGATAGATAGATAGATAGATAGATAGATAGATAGATAGATAGATAGATAGATAGATAGATAGATAGATAGATAGATAGATAGATAGATAGATAGATGGACGGACGGACGGACGGATGGATGGACGGATGGACAGATAGATAGACAACACATTATACACAATATATATTAGAAACAATACAAAAAATCTGAAAGCGTGAACATTATAGACAAAAGTATATATTAAATGGCAAACCAATCTGTGACAAATTTAAGAACCTATTCTATTCTCAATCTGAATCGTATCTGTATAATATTATATCTTCTTTATCATCGGTGTTATTGTTTATGTAACCAAAACAAATTCTAATCTATATTTATAGATACTATAACAATCGTTATAAATAATATAATAATGTCTAAAGCAGAATGTACGGCATAATCTTTGGCCAAGGCTCCCATATTTGCAGATGAGGGTAAATAACTGCAAGGCTTCAGTGTTGTTGACCCTGCCCCTTATTTTGAATTGAACACACTTCCTTCTTTTCACCAGCACTCGCTCTCTCTGTCTTGTCTCTAATTCAGCTGAGTGCAGGGGGGCTGGGGTGGCGTATGAATGGGGCAGAGAGAAGAATATGAGGGCAGGGGGAGGGGGATGTGGAAATGTTTTTTTAAAATGGCTGCTGGGACAGTCAAGGGTCTTACTGGGTGCTAGAGAGGGAGGAAGCCTGGACAGCCTGGGTCGCTTCTGTGTGGGCTAATCCTGTGTAATCTTGCTCTGAGGGGGCTGCAGGGAAAGGCTCGGCCACACACACTGACGTGTGTCCGCTTACTCCATCATAAGGAGAGAGAAAGTGACTAAAGGGCTGTGCACATGCTCATTGCACCTTACCCTTGACGGACAGCTTTAGAGGCCCCTCTAGGAATTATCCTAAAGAGGGATGATAGTATTTTAGGAATGGCGGTCAGAGCTGTGATCATAAAGGTTACCCCTCTACTTGACATTGTAAGCTTTTCTGGTTTTAGCATGTTTGACTTATCACTGTCTCGGAATCAAAATACAAATACTTTTTGTGGCTGCACTTATAAAAATGTTAAACAAAAAAACAATTAAAAATTAATGAATATCCTTCAAAATTAAAACATATTATATGTTATATAATTTAATTGAAATTAAATTATAATATGATGTAAAATTACTGAATAAACCTGACATTTAGTTACATCAACATTAGGTTGCAACAATCAAAGTCATTTTTGAGGTTAAATCAGTTAGAAATAGGTTCTTCAAAATTTGAGTTTTGTGGCTTTTTGTCCATATGTGTTAGTATTGAGGTCTATGGTTCAAAGTAAGCTGTTTATTTACTTTTTTTTTTCGAAGGAATTACTACTTTTATTCAGCAAGGATGCATCAAATTGATTAAAAGACACAGTGGATAGATTTATAATATCTAATATAAATATAAATATATAATATAAAATCTGTTCTTAACTGTCTATGCATCAGATTATCCTGAAAAAATATATCACGGTTTTCACAAAAATATTAAGTAGCACAAGCATTTTTATTGTGTTATTAATTGTTTTTTTTTTTTTTTTAAGTACCAAATCAGAATAAGAATCACATAAGAATGATTTCTGAAGGACCATGTGACACTGAAGACTGGAGTAATTGTTGCTGAAAATTCAGCTTTGCCATCACTAAATTCCTAAAATATATTTGAACATAAAACTGTTTTTTTTTTTTTGTTTTTTTTTTAGTAGTAGTATTTATTTATTTTTTATTAATATTTTACAACTGGTTTTACTGTATTGTAATAATAAATATAGCCTCGGTGATCATAAGAGACTTCTTTCAGAAACATTAAAAAATCTTACAGAGCCCAAAGGTTTTTTTTTTTGTTTGTTTTTTTTGTTAGTGCACTTATAAATGTTAATAAAACACACTTTTAACAGGTGTACACATTTAAAATCTGTATGTTTCTCTTCCTGAAATAGGGACTAAAAATACTGCCAATTTATCCTTTACTACACAGATTTTTGTCCAATCAGATACTTACTAGTTCTTCCAGGTGTTTAAGAATACTGTGAATTCAGACATACACTTTTCACATACTGTTCTTCGCCTACTATATAGTAGGAAAGGATGCATATTTGAATGCAGCCAATAATGAGGGCCTGTGATATGTCCCTTCCAAACTTATTGTTTCAATAGGAAATATCAACAGGTGAAAAAAATGAGTATTTGACCCTTGACAACACTTTTTAGGTGGAGCAAATACATCCAGACTGTCTGGGACTGGTTTAGATAGCTTTTATTCTTGTCGTTATCATGCGTATTTTCCCACTGACATACTTTTGTAGGCTACCAGTACTGCTCTTGTTTACTCAAATCTGCTTCATAATTTCAATCTCTGCACTGTCTGGTGTGGTTGTTATGGGATGTGTTTATGATCCACTGCCTGTGTTTTGTGAAATAATGAGTCTTTTCATCCTGTACTTTATATAAATGTAACCATGCACTAATGGATCCCTCCCTTGACTCACGGCAGAGTAGTGTGCTGTTTAGAGACACAGGGCAAGAGGATGATGATTTAACCCACACTCCACCATCAGAGACGAGCCATCCTTTCCGTTGTTTATGTCATTAGTTCCTGACATACTATATTGTTAATTTAGACCAATCTCTTTGTCCACACAAAGGCTTTTCACACTGCGCTTAACCCCGGGTTATCGTCGTTCTAAACACCGCTTTTAACCCCGGGTAAAGACACGTTTCACACCTGTAATCTGAAAGCGGTGTTAGCACCGCTTTTTACCCGGGGTTATGGAACCCTGCTCCGGAGCAGGGTTAGCACCGCATTTGTGTTGTTAACCAGTGTTCAAATTGTGTCAAAGCTCTTGGGGGGTCCCCCTAACCCCCTATCGTTGAGAAAACCTAATTCTAAGATAAAAGCTTATTTTATGATGATCAGTGAATTATGTGTACCAAACAATCACTAAGCAAAAAAGAATTAAATATCTAGCCTGGGGGTGTGCGATATAGACAAAATATGATATCTCGATATTTTCTTGGATTTTATCGATAATGATAATCAGACAATCTTTTCCTGAGTGTGTCGCGCTGCAGGACTGCCGTGGACAGCTGACTCCTAAAGTTTTTGATAGCCTATTCTTCATATTCTGTGTTGTCAGTCAAATTCTTATATTTAATCAATAAAGTCAATTAGAATAAAAAGACATTTGGGGTTGTTACCAAACAAATAAAATCATTATCAACAAAATTAATCTTTGCAATGCATAGGAAACGCAGAAGCTGCATCTGAAGAGGGATTTGGATGTATTTATTTACACACTGTTTAATGCAGGACATGAATGCATTTAACTTGCAGTTACACATGCATAATGTTTTGATATTTTAACCCTAAAACGTTGAATACTGATATTTGAAATTATTTTAAAAAATGAAAAGGTACTTTAAATGTGAAATTAAAACTGCCAGTAGGTGGCAGCAACTCACTGTTACCGAGTTATTGCGATTTAACTGAATCATTTAAACGGTTGATTCATTCAGGAACAAAACACCCTCATGTTGCTCAGAGTCGCAAAACAGTGCTGTGGCTGTGTTTGGATCCATTTTTGTTGGCGAAATAAAGCAAAAATAGGCAATATGGTGTCTAAAACGTAAGTCTATTAATATTAACTTATTGTTTATTGAACTGTTGTATAAGCTAAAATCAATATCACATTTGTGATTTTTGCGAAAAAATGTGGATTTCCAGCACCAAATCGCTTGCAGAAGCTCTGCTACTAAATTTATTTAAAAATGGCTATCCCTGTACATCTTTGATCAGCTGTTCCTCCATCCAGCTAAAGACATACACGGCAACATTTTTTTAATAACTGGCAAGACACGGGAAAAGCCATGTAAACAGGTTGCCTGCTGTTCCTCCAATCAGTGACAGTGATACCGCAAATATGCAAATAAGAAGGTTAACCCGTTTAGGGTTTAGGAATGTACAGTGTGAAACGTCTGTTAATGAATACCCAGGATTAACAGTTAACCCCACGTATAGTATGAGCAGTGTGAAATGTGATTACAGATAACCCAGGATTCTGTTTAGGATGACCCAGGGTTAACAATTTCAAGTGTGAAAAGCCCTACAGTGTCTCATTGGATAGCTAATAAATAGCCTAAAATATGACTAAATTAAAATGGCTACATTATTGAAAGTAGTTTTAAAGGCCATATAGAAATAATTACTTTTAAAGTGTCATGAACTGAGAAGACATATAAGAGGTCATTGTGCTTTAAAAACATTCTGTAAGTTTCAGAACTCAAAACTTTCTTGTTAATCTAAAAAAAGCTTATATTGAAGCCAATTTGCCAAAACATCAGGTTGTGGAATGTGCCACTTTATAATGTAATAGTGTGGCTAAACACCACCTCCTCAGAAGAAGAACAACGCCTGCTTCTACATCACTGCCTGTTTAGCCCCACCCACCAATTTGCGCTGTTTTCATTACATGGTCACTATTGCGTTGTCTGTTATTACAGATCATTTGATATGAGTATTTATGCGTTTTTAACCTAAATCACAGCAGCGTCCATCTGTGAAGGATGTATAGGCTGTCAAACATACACAACTATTAGCCAATCATAGCAGTGGGCGTTTACTTTCGAGTCTACAATCCGCCACGCCTATTCAAACAGAGTGTTCTGATGAGGGGGGTTAAAAACAGGACAGAAAATAGCTTATTACTTCTAAATTATGTTTTTTTGATGTAAAAATATTGATAACATTATAAGTGGACCTCAGAGAACAGTACAAAATAATAAACTGAGGCAGTTCATGACACCTTTAAGTAAGTGAATGTTTCTGCTTTTTACAATGTCAATGCTTTTTACAATAATCAAAATTGCATAAAATGTTTTTTAGAGAATATATGTTGAATTAAATGTATTTTTGTTCATGAAAACTTGAGTTATAATTATTTTTCTTGTTTTAAGCATCTAACACAATTTAGTTTATGTTTAAAAATATATTTTTAAATTTGCTAGTGCCGTAAGAAAACTTATTATTAAAACCTTATTATTTGATATATATTGTTTCTTAAGTAAATTTAAAATTAAGGAATGTTTATTCTACTGTTCAAAAGTTTGGGGTGAGTAAGATTTTTAATAAATCAATACTTCTATTTAGCAAGGATGCAAAGTGACAGCAAAGACTTTATAATGTTACAAAAGATTTCTATTTCAAATAAATGCTTTTCTTTTAAACTTTCTACTCATCAAAAAATCCTGACAAAAAAAAGGTATCAGTTTTCACAAACATATGCAGCACAAGAGTTATTTTATACTGTAATAGTATTTCTGATCAACTAAATGCACCCTTGGTGAGCATAAACGGCTTGTTTCAAAAACATTAAAAAAATCTCAAGCTTACCAACCTAAAGCCACTGAAGAGTAGTGTACATATTTTTACACTAAACAAGACTACAAAATTGCAATACATCTGTTTTAATACAGTAGATGCTCTACGGTGGTTCAGCATGTCACGTCTGTCTTCAAAGGGGTGCACGAAAAGGGATTTCTTTCTTTTTCATCTTTTGCCCGTTCCCCTGTAAGCTATTTTTCCGAATACTTCCTCCTGTCCAGTCAAACACTCTGGCAGAACCCCACACCCATCTCATTCCCCTCAGCCCAGCCGTCTCTCTCTCATCACCTCTGCCTCCTTCCACTGCTTTGACAGATGACCCCAATGTTCACACAAACACCTTCACAAAACACACTCTCCTTCCTCCATTAGACACACACTGACACACATACAGCTAGACCCCACATCCGCACGTGTGCGACTGTATGAATTTCTCTCTGTGTCTCTCTCAGATGATTCCTCTTCAGAGAATGGCAGCACAGCGAACGGTCTCCCTGCACTGACTCCGCCTGGCGGTGCTGCCATGGCGACAGGAGGAGTTCCTGCATCTGAGGGGGTGGTTCCATACGGAGAGGTGAACGGTAATGGTGCCGCAGCGCCGCTGGACTTCAGCACCACTTCACCATCCTCTTCCTCACAGGAGGGACAGCAGCCTGTCAACCTGAGCGACAGACTCGCACTCGGATCCTACGCATCTGACCCCAGCAGAAAATTCCCTGTCAAAACTGAGTACGGTAACAAGGTATGAGATTACATTTTTCCACATCATTTTAAGAATTTGTAAATGTTAAAATGTAAAGTAACAGTATTGTGTTCAGATTTTGACATACTGTATGTTGTACAGTCCCCTCAGTACAGCTCAGGAAGCTATGACTCTGTGAAGACAGAACTGAGCACGTGCGGGGAGGACATGACCCCGGGCCGCTCTCAGGTCATAGACGATGATGACGACGATCACGATGACCACGACGACAGCGACAAGATAAATGACGCTGAGGGCCTGGACCCTGAACGACTTAAAGCTTTTAACGTGAGACTGACTCCCTTATCCACTTTATCGCTCATATTTCATATGGTGTACATTAGATTTTGTATTTTCTAGCTCTTAAGCTTCAATGACCTACATTGATTATGATTGGAGGTACAGTGAAGTCCAAAAGTCTGACAAACACATTTGACAGTCTGGGATTCAAAAATCCTTTTGAAAATGTAAAGCAAAGAAATGTAATTTACGCACAATGGATAAGAATTATTCATTTATTTTGAGCTATTCTTAAATCATGGTGGTCTGGATCAGGACTAAAGCTAAAACTATTTAAAACATGTTTATTAATCGAAATAAAGCAGAAATAAAATAAAATATAAATATTAGACAAAAACTCAAACTAAACAAATGTTTTAAATGTTGTAAATAACTGAAATAAGTTTTATTACTTACTGGAAATAAGTATAAACTATAATAAAACTCTTTTAAACCTAAATATATTATTTGGGGGGGGGATAAATAAATAAATAAATATCACTAAAATTATACTGGTCTAAATAATATTATCGTCAGGTTTTACACAGACTGGTGGAGTTCATGCAAAGACACTGAAATTCATATTGACTTCTTAATTTTCACCTTTCTCTCAAATTGTTATGCTGGTAATATAAATTACATTGAGGAAAAAACAAATTTTAATAAAAATAGAAGCATTTCAGTGACCTGCTGAACCCTAATGATTATTTTCCTCTCAATGCTAAAGCAGGTTTCTCCAGTAACATTTCTCTACCCCTTCATGATTACATCTTCCTGACAATGTTTCTTTTCTTGTTGAACATGTTTCATTGAAACATTAGATTAAATTGAAGTAATTACAAATACAATTTTCCTTTTCGGATGAATTTGTATGTTCTATCCTTTTTTATTTTCTTTGTTGGACTGCATTAATATTTCTTTCTGTTTTCAGATGTTTGTGCGGTTGTTTGTGGATGAGAACTTAGACCGGATGGTTCCAATCTCAAAGCAGCCCAAAGAGAAAATCCAGGCCATCATTGAGTCCTGCAGCCGCCAGTTCCCAGAGTTCCAAGAACGCGCTCGGAAACGTATCCGAACCTACCTCAAATCCTGTCGCCGCATGAAGAAGGGTGGCTTTGAGGTAGGGAAACATGGGCATTTGCACAAGTACTGACAAACAAACATGCACATCTGCCGTAATTATCTGTGCTATGACAATACCACAGAAAATCAAAAACGTTTAACATGAAATTAAATCTTGAACATTTTTGTGTTACACACCATTCGATAGCATACTCCTGCCCTCTAGTGGCTGATAAGGTCACAGCCAGTCTTTTTTTAACCCTGGTACTTGAGGACCACAGCACTGAACATTATTTACCAAGCCAGATTCAAGTTCCATGAACTGAACTGAATGTGCTAGACAGGAGAACATCCAAAATGTGCACTCTCAGAAAGAAAAGGCACAAAACTGTCAATGGGGTGGTACCCTTACAAAAGTTACTAATATGTACACTTTAGGTACTAATATGTACTTTTAAAGTATTAATATGTGCCTTTGTTACAATTTTTTATGATCTAGGGGTAAATAAGGTCCAAAATGTACCTATTAGCCTTTGTACCTTAGGGTACTGCCCCAGTAACAGCTTGGTATCTTTTTTCTGAGAGTGTGTAGTGCTGTGATGATTGAAAACCATGATTGAGAATCACCGCTCTTAAAGAACGGGTTCAAAGTTTAGCCAATCCATATCTTATTTTCTGCATCTCAGTGGAATTAAATGTAGTCAAACAGGCATTTCTAGAAACTATGATGCTAGCAGAGCCAAAGACTTACAGAAATCAAATGTTTTTTTAAACTTGAATGTATATGAGCAGTTGCAACCAGGAGGATGTATGTCTATACTGTTATTTTCCCTTTTTTAAAAGATCTTTTGTGAACTCTTTTATAGAATATCCATTTGAATGAGTTCAGTTCCAGAGAAAAGCTAAAATAATACCAATTTTTACTACAGTAATTGGTAACAGTTTAAAATAATAATATGGGTTAAAAATGCCATCCTACAAGAGTAGAACATTGTAAGAAATTCATAAGGTGATGACATTTACCTTTTTCTGCCCTCTCCGATGGTGCCAGACACGGCCCACACCCCCTCACCTCACTTCCGCCATGGCTGAGAACATCCTCGCAGCAGCATGTGAGAGCGAAACGCGTAATGCTGCTAAGAGGATGCGCCTTGACATCTATCAGGCCCATGTGAGTACATGTGTGCATTGATCTCTAGATCTTTAATCAGATTAAATTCATTCCAGAAAATGTTGATTGGTTTTTAGATTACTTGGTGAGATATCTGTGTCTTTCTTTGCCTTATCGCATCTTTTTGTCCTTCCATTTTGTCCATACAGGATGAGTCAGTTGCAGCAGACAAGCCTAACTCCAGAGATCCAGCTTCTCTGGCTAACTCAGGCTTCACACTGGCCGCCTCGGCCTACTCGCAGGACCAACTCTACACCAATGGTGGACTTAATTACAGTTTTCGTGGATACGGGACCATTGGCAACAGCCTCCAAAACAACGGCACATCACAAACCAATGGTGGGTGAAATGCATATTGTAGTAACCCCAGTCTTTTCTATAGATCTACTAGATAATTGTTTTACGTAAATGTCTCTTTCTTTTTTTTTTTTTAGGTCCCACTGATCTCAGTATGAAATCTTTGGCATCCAATAGCACTTCCTCCTCCAGTTCAAACAGTCATGGTCAGGGTGGAGGGGGCGGAGGGGCATCTGCCCAGCTCAGCCCACCCGAGGTCACGGCTGTTCGGCAACTGATTGCGGGTTACCGTGAGTCTGCGGCCTTCCTGCTCCGCTCTGCTGACGAGCTCGAAAACCTCATACTTCAGCAGAACTGAGAACTGCACACAGGCTGGTGCTGCCCGTCTCTCTCTCATTAACAAACATACACATAAACACACACTATGACAGGAAAGATACATGTAGCTATGTGCACTTATACACATATACACCTAAAGCCCATAGGCGGAGTTTGACACCACTTAGGGGAAGCAAAATGGGGGGATCAGAAGAAGCTGTATCTGAAGCGCACATACAGGGTACAAAGTTGAGAACATTTACCAGCCATAATAATCTCAGGTTCACCAGCCATGAACCTGTATTTTGCATAATTTTTTTTAAGCATAACGTTTTATTTAAATTTTATTTTATTTAGATTTTAATATATCTTTAATTATTAATATTGCATATTTTCAGGTCATTGTTTCACTCGGTGCACTATATATTGGCCAATTTTTTTATATGAAACGCTACCTCTCATAAAAACTCTTAAAATAATTATGGGGTTCTTAAATAAAAACCCTGAGGTCTTTCTTGCAGTGTAACCATGAATAACTGGTAACTTTATTTGGAATGGCAACATAATACATGGTTTTTATTTTAATATTTTATTACACTTTATTACTGTAATAAAATGCCATGTAAAATAAAATAAAACCATGTATTATGTTGCCATGTCAAATAAAGACAGATTTTAGCTGCATTTGGCACTTGGCAAGTATTATTTTTTGGCTTATACTATATAAGGTGCTTTACACAGACTTGTTTATGCACATAGAGGGAATAAATGTACTTAAACAGAAATTGCAGTATGTTGCTGATTCTTGTGTACGGCAAACAAAATTTGGCACAGACCGAGATAAAGGGTACACTAATTTTACCCACAACGATATCATTAATAAAAAGATCATATATATTTATTAATATAATTTATTAAACAATTTAATATAATTTATTAATATATTTAATAAGAATTTTATTTTGAAGATTTACACAAACAAAGATAAAACCATTTCAGCTCCAGACACTCAAATCCCCCCGACACCCCCCAAACTCTGCCTATGTTCTTTCTATAAACCTACCTATCACACATTACTCATGACAGCTTTATGTCCATGATAGTGTCTTTATCAAATTTCCTTACCTTTGAGTCCAGCGAGGCTTAATCCTTTTCGGAGGGCTGAGATGACTTGTTAAACATTGTTTTATGATGAGATGATCAGAACACAAAGCAAGAGGTGTCTGTACTCACAGTGTCTTGCACAGAGCACAATCACACAGTGAGAGCTATCAGTCCACCACAGAGAGTCCAGACCTTTGAGACACAAAAAAAAATAGCTGTAAATTTAGGAGTGATGCCCAAAACATACACAAAATGATGTCATCACCTGCTTGAAGTTTACGCTATGGCACAGAATATTACTATCAGATTAGATTCCTGTATGTCAACGGAATCGTTTTATTGAATTTGAAAAGTTGCTCAGATGTTTAAGTTGTTCTCTTACCATAGACATATCCATGCAGCAGCTTTGCTCCAGATTTAGCCATTTTAGATATAGAACAGATCTAAGAGAAAAGGGTTTTTGTAAGATCTCTCTTCTTCTGTTCAATCCTAATGAGGTTTGGGGAGAAGGTGCAATGTAGATGATAATCGTTATAGTGTGTCAGTGTCTGAAAATCTATCATTTTCAATCATAAACGCATTACCAGATGTCTTTTGTACATATATATATATATATATATATATATTCCTCAGTGAAATGTAAGAATTTTCATCCTAGCTTACACATGCACACTTAAAATTCTACGAAAAGAAACCTTGATTAGTGAGTGCAAAAAAGAAGATGCTGAAATTCTATTGGCTGGGAATATTGGTCATTATGCAAATGAAGCTGTGCTGAGTGGAACGCTTTGAACCCTTTCCTACATGCTCAATTGCCTTGGCAAACCTCCATCCTCAGCACATTCATGCACTGTAGGAAAATGTCTCACAGGAACACGAGCAACATCGACCTCCTGGACAGGAGGGCCATAGATGGACTTGTTAAAAAAGAATCTTAAAAAAAAAAGGTCAAGGACTGCATTTCCCATGCTGCATTGCATCGCAAACACATTCTGTTAAGTTGTGAATGCTGCTCTTTTTTTCTAACCTCATGACTGAGACACTTTCATCTTCACGGGGACCAATCAAAACAGAGGGACTTAACATCCTATTGCCACACATACTGTATGCATAGTGAGTTTGAGAGAAAGGACCTAATATTAGCAGAAGGGAAACAACGGTGACATCATTTCCTTTCAGTCAGCAACACAACCAAGAGCTTGAGAGGCATTGATTGGTGGACTAAGGTAGCATCATCCACAGGAATTGCGTGTAGAACATTGACAATGCATTGCCCCTCAAACACCAGCCTCACTCTTCCTCCTGCCTGCATTTTCTCATGTTCACAAATGCCATCGTAAAAAACTGTACTTAAAAAAAAGCAAAAGACAATCCTGAACAATTGTGACTTGATCCCTCGGGAAAACGGCATAGCGACTCTCTAGCCTTTAGTGGAGTGGTGACGATACAGAGCCTTCAAGTCTTGTAGCCATAGCTTGAACCTCACTCTGCAACATGATTATGCGGAACAGAGCATTTTCCTCTGTTTAGCTGCAAACATTCTTTTTTTATTATCTGGATATATTTATTTCTGTCTCGCCATTCCAGTTGTTGTGTTACTTTTTTATTTAGTAAATTAAATATCTTTTTTTTCTTTATAAACTCCGGTTGTAGGACACTTGACAGTCTGAAGGGAATCAATGTTGCGAGTCTCAACATTCCAAAACATGCATCTCAGATTGGTCTCCAAAAGACTGAATACGACATCCAAATGACGCAACTTCTAAAGAGAAAAAACTCTAAGTTGTCTCCAACAACTTAGTTTTGATACGTGGCTCAAAGCCTGCTTATTACCTCTTACTTGTTTCTCATTGAAATAGATTCATCGATGAACAGATGAAATGATATGTGCAGGATCATTAGTTAAGTTATATTCAGATGTTACACTTTATAAATTATTAAATTGGTTGACATAGTAGCACTTTACAATCCGCGAAGGAAAAATGTTTATGGGATGGAGCCTTAAAACCACGTAAATGCGTTGTAATTATTTGTTCCCTTACGCCATGCAGGAGAATGTGAACCCGTCAAGCACTGGGTTTTGAGTTGAGAAAAGAAAAATGTATCTGGGCTTATTCTAATTATATGGTGATTGCAAGAAAGCGAGCATTTGAATTTACTTACAGCATAAATATGTTGGTGTATTGAGAGTTCATAAGTTGTACTAGGCCATTGATCTTTGTTTGCTCTGACTTTTTTGTACCTTTTTGTTTCTAAATGATATTAGAAGTGTAAGATTTTTAGGAAGCTGTCTGGACGTCTGAGGTTGGTGAACACAAGACACATGAAAAGGAAAAGGCAAGAAAAGAAAAGAAATTCTACAACTTTTTATTTTTTTAAACCGTGCAGCTAAACACTGCAATCAAATGTGGTAACAACCATTGCCTGTGATATATTTTAATTTTGTGGTGCTTTGTAATATTATTATGATTATGATATTTTATTTGTTTTACTCCTGTACTTACTAGAAACTGTAGGCTGAAGCTCAGTTTCTCTTTGTATACCAATGTGAAGCTTTGTATGATTTCTTTCTGGTTTTTTGACTCACTGGAAGTGTGTGATGTTTACATGTACAGAATTTAAGATTTTTTTGTTGTTGCTATTATTTTTGTTGTTGTTGGTTTTGTTTGTCCTAGTAAAGCCCCGCCTATCGTCCTGTCGTGACCCCACAATGTGCTTTTTACTTTAAATCAAATCTGAATGGAGGAGAACACGGACACGCTAAACTTAAACCACAGGCCTTTGCACACTTTTGTGCATCAATCTCATTATATATTTCTTTTTTCACAAGTTGTTGCTTTAATCCATGCAAATGTTTTTAAAGACAATTAAGAACATTGTGTGAATTGTGCATTATTAGCTATGCTGTTGTTTTTTCCTTTGTCAAACTTTGGTTTCACATCCAGTGCAAAATGTTATCTGTGTAAGGGCCTTTACACGTGGTTGTCATTACAAAATGGTAGATGCCGAGGACGAGAGAGAGGAGGGACTTATCAGCTCAAAGGGCACCACTAATTTTCTTCTCCACTAATGTGGAAGTAAAATGCCCCCTTATAGTAGTTCCCTTAGTTATTTATGCTTGTTCTAGAAAAAAAGCAAAAGACAAAACTCTTGATGTCATGTCATTTTTTATATATATTATTGGGAATATAGATGGGGCATCGTGTTCGAGATGGGGCAGATCCACCCAACTCATAAACCAACTGAGCTGTGCTCTTTGACCTCAGTCAGTAGCCTCTCAGTGAGTCAGAAAGCCATTCCCCTTACAATGTTCTTATGTACGGGACACATGCAAACCTCAGGAACCCTTTGGATCTGTGTTACTTTTTTTAACCAGGTCTGTACGTCTTGGCTGACGAGTCCTCCCTCTCTCCAATATCAACCCAATTATATTGGATTTGCTATGTATGTGTTTTGTTTGTTTTTTTATATATTTATTGTGATTTTAAAGTGAATCCAGTACATGTGGCTGAATATTTGAACTCTTTAGAAAAGTGTTGATAAACATAAATATATATATAAATATATGTGAAGCGCCTAAAAGATGGAGAATATGGCAGGTGAAATTCATTTGTTTGTTTAATGTAAAATCAAAGAAAAGAAAAAAAAAAGAAAAAGCACAGGTGGGTGAATTTCCTGCCTTTTACATATCACTTTGCCGAGAGACTCATTCTAAGACATTTTAAAGTTTTCGGTGTGGTGTCATCGCTGTGGTCAGAGAAAGCACCTGCAACCCGAGTTGCTCTTTCCTCCAGAGCTGTCTGAATAAAATCTGTGAACTGAAGTCACATAGCAGTCTGCCTTTTTTTCAGTGGTCATGATCTCTATTTTCGTGTGTGCAGGTGTTTTTGTTGCTTAGTCTGTTGTTTTCCCTGAGCAGTGTGCACTGTAAAAAATCAAGATGCTTGAAGCACTATTTGGAGTTCCTCAGCTCACATCTTCACAATGGTGTTACCATTTGGAGAATCTCTAGACTGCTTTTATTGGTGCCTAAAATATTTTCCTTATGATGACATCACTGGAAGAACCGTAGACAGTTCTTGCAGAAACTTTCATGGTTTTGAAAAGAGCCAAGAAATTATCCAGAGGGTTCTGGCAGCGTCACAAATCTGAGGAACCCCATATGGCGGCTCAAGTATCTTTTTAATTTTTTTTTTTTTTTTTTTTTTGCAGTGTAAAAACTGCAGCTTTTATTATGAGGCAATGAACATTATACAAAATTCAAGACTTGTAAAAAGAGGCCTCATACTATAATGCATGCAAGTGTACACAGTGTAAGAATGCAAAGAAGTGATAGGCTATTGTCATCTCAAAGGCAAATTGGGGCATTTTTTCCCTAGTCATTTCAATGGCAAAGTGTCCCAATACCTGAATTCACTCTACATACTATATAAAGTAAAATCTGTCTCACTTTTTGATTAATGTAGGAGATGAATTGTTTCTGTCATATATGTATAGTACATTACTACTGCTCTGGATTTGAACTGTTAGAATAGTTTAGCTGAGTTTCGTATTTGCTTAAATTCTGGACGTGTCTCAAATCTCATTAATTGTGCTACATTCCTGAACAGCATTCTTGGGTACAGGTGCTGTCAGAAATGCTGTGCAGGTTGGCGGCTGTTGTGAGACACAACCTGTGCGTGCTCCTCCCAGCTCTTTCACTCGAGTTTGGTCATTTGCCGGTGGAGGATTCAGCTTACACGTCCCATTACTCCGGAACCTGTTATAGTTATCGATTCAAATGAGATGTCCAAGGACGGGCACAGCTCGTGTCCCGGTTTGGGGGCGCTTTGTGAGAGACTTTTCAGGTCGTCTAAAACCGAAGTTGAAAAACCAGCGAATACAGGCAAACTTCAGACACAAAATGCCCCGAATCCGCCCTCTTCGTCCGCCTCTGAGCCCGCCGGTGAGATCTACACGGCGCTGTGGCCCTTCCAGGCTCGCGCGGACGAGGAACTGTCCTTCCAGGAGGGAGAGCAGTTCCGAATCTGCGAGCGGCAGGGTGACTGGTGGACTGCTGTTAAACTGGACAGAAACGGAAGGGTGACAGCCAAGGGCGTCGTTCCTCAAAACTACCTAGCGAGAAGGAAGACGGTGAAAGAGCAACCGTAAGTAGGCTACCTTTTTTTTTGTTGTTGTTGTTTTAAGTCCATCTGCTCTGTCTGCAAAAAAAAATTAATTCATGAATCCAGAACTCTAAGCGCGGACAAGCAGAGTGAACTGTTGAAAACGTCATTCATAATGATTGACAATATCATATAAGTAATAATAATAAAAATTATTATACAATTAAAACGTAAATTTCTCCAGGCCTACTGAAAATGAAGGTTTTTTTCTCCCTCAAGTATTCTGTGGTTTACTATGTCATGTTCAAATTCCTTCTCAGTGGTGATAGAAACCACAGACACTCTGGATTGGCTTTAAAAATAACATCTGATAAATAATTAAATGCAAAAATAAACAAGTTTTCTCAGTACTTACCTAATAACACAAAATTATAAACACTTTTATGACTAAAAACAATATCAGTTCAGAGTAGGAGTGCAAATTCTTTTCAATAAGAGTTCAGTTATTGCCCCCTTTTTTATATTTATATGCATTAATCCAAGTTTAGGCAAATGCATTCCTGTCCCAACTCTGCTGCACATGGTTTGAGACGTGTGTGCAACATCTGAACCATTGTGCTCTTCTTTAGTTGGTATTTTGGGACGCTGAACCGCTTCGAGACCCAGAAATTGCTCTTGGCTCCAGGGAATGGAGTTGGTGCTTTCTTATTGCGACACAGTGAAAAAGATCACATAGGGTGTGTATTATCAGGTATGTAATTGTTGTGTCTATTGAACTTGGTTTTAAACTTTTACATCCAGTTCCGCCTATGTCTATACAAGTAACACGGCATACCCAACATCATTGTTAGCTATAAGGTAGTAGATGAATCTCTGAGGCGTTTGCTTTTTGTTATACTGGAAATGTAGTCAATCAAGTCATAATTAGACCTGCTTATAGTCCAAATATGTTCTTGTCTCCTGTTCGGTTAATTCCAACCCTGTTCCTGTAGGCACACCAACAGTGCATATATTGGATGTTTCCCTTATCTGACCAATCTATATCAGGTTTTGGAGTTTCACGTGATGAAATGATTAAAGTGTGTTTTATTGGGAAAAGTTCAAAATTGTATAGTGTTGGTGTGCCTCAAGGAACAGAGTTGGGAAACACTGGGTTAATTCATGCTAGGTGCAGTTAATCAAAAAAATCTTATAACAGTGCTCCTCTACTATCTGTTTCCTTTCTCTTTGTGTGTCATTCCATCAGTGTTAATCAATGACAGGGAAGTGAAACACATTAAGGTACATCAGAATCAGAATGTAAGTTTCTATTTGGATCAGTGTCAAATGTTTCAAAGCCTGGAGAATCTGGTGGAGCACTACAAGAGGAACATCCTGAGCTGTGGTATCTGTCTCACACAGCCCTGTGCACGGGTGAGTGAAAGAATAGCCATTACAGTAAAATTTGACATTGTTTACATTATTTACATCATGTCATTTCAAACATGACTCTTCTGTGGAACACAAAAGGTACATTTTTGAAGAATATACTGGCCACTCTTGAACTAAAGTTATAGTAGGATTGAGGCTGTCAAGCTTCAAAATGACAAAAAAGTACAATAAAAGTGAGCCACATGATCTCTGGACTGTATTTCAAGGTCATAAAATAGCTTATCCCCTACATTGCCAATGCTGAAATGTCTAACTCCGGTCAATTCTGCCTATATACAGAGATTCCCATTTATCAGGTTAATAGTAGATTACCACAAACTGAATGTACAATATGTATATGTAACAAAATGCATTTGTCTGTATTATTGCATACTTCCCCTACAGAGTTGCTCTCTGTTTTTTCTTATACTAACAGCCAGAACCAAAACCACAAGATCTTTCCCACCAAACAGTAGATGACTGGGAGTTACCTAAGGAAGAGTTCACTCTGGAAGAGGAGCTCGGTAAAGGATACTTTGCTGATGTTTACCGTGGAAAATGGAAAGGCATGGTTAATGTGGCCATCAAGATCCTCAAAAACAATGGTAGGGTTGGTGCATTTAAATAAGAAAGAAACATCTGAAGGCTAAATGAGGGAATGAGTCTGTTGGATATTTTAAGTGGAATGGGCTACTTCCTCTTTGCCTACTTGTTTTCTGTTCCTGATACTGTGTGAATGTGAGAAATGTTGCGTTTCTTGTTCTGTGACTGTGAGAGCTGGAGGAATGAGATCACAGGCTACTGCCCTCGTAACCTATATCCAATAGAGCACGTAGAAGAAAATGTCTAAAACCCTGTTTAGGCTTCCATCTGTCAGCCTATTAGTGAAAAATTCCCCTGAAAGATTAAATTCCATATTTTAATAGATGCATTAATAAATACTTCATTCCTCCAGTACACTGTTGTACTGATGCTTATCTGATGTGCTCTACTGTTTCTCACTCCTCCTCTAGAGCCTCTCAATCACAAGGAGTTCCTGATGGAGACTCAAATATTGAAAAAGCTGAGACACAGACATCTCATCACACTCTTTGCCATCTGCACAAGCTCCACCCCCTTCTACATCATCACTGAGCTTATGGAAAAAGGCAACCTGCTCAGTTTCCTCCGAGGTCACAACCTCTTTATTATCTGACGTCAACCCAATAAATATGAATGTTTACTGTAATCTGTCAATAAGGGTACTTATATGTGACCTAGTGCATCATTTTGAGCTGTTTTGACCACAAACACATTTTGAGTTTCATCTCTGCACTGAATGAGAAAGTAAAATCTAAATACCCAGTCAAATCAAAAACAATAACGATAACCATAATGATAACTATATTAGTGTCCACACCGATGCATGATAATGCTGTTTATTGTAAATGCGCACTGCAGTTATGTGACCTGCTCTGTAAAGTTTTTTTAGATTCTGATTGGCTGTTAATGTTTATATTAATGAGCTGGAAAAAAGTCCTGAAATTGATTCCAACTATATCGTTTTATAGTTGTTATTGTTATAGCTGTGAGGTAGACTTCCCTATTCTCACAGAATTAAAATCATCCTTGGTGTGAACAGCCCGTAAGTCTTTGTTTTCTAATAATATCATTGTTTCTACTACAAACTGTTGTTGAGATATTATCATTTAAATATCATGTGTCAAAAACTTGTTTTTGAGATAAGGGCCTCTAAAGATACCAAACAATTTTCAGAATTAGCTATGAGATTTATTCAAACATACAATAAATGAGAAATCAATAATAAGTTAGGTAAAAAAAAAAAAAAAGTAATGCTTTTATAATATATTAGTGCACATATTTAACAGTATATTTAAGATATGTTCTTCTACAAAGTTATTTTTTCTAGCTATGTATTTCTAATGAGCTAAGGACATGAATGACTTTCTTGAGGTATATGTAGCTTTATGTGACATGTTCAAAAGCTGTTTTATAGAAACAGTTGAGGTCAGAAGTTTACATACACCTTGCAGAAACTGCAAAATGTTAATTGTTTTACCAAAATAAAAGGGATCATACAAAATGCAGATTATTTTTTATTTAGTACTGACCTGAATAAGATATTTCACATAAAAGACATTTACATATAGTCCACAATAGAAAATAATAGTTGAAATTATAAAAATGACCAGTGTTCTTACCTGAATGATCCACAGCTGTGTTTTTTTTTTTTTTCAGTGATAGTTGTTCATGAGTCCCTTGTTTGTCCTGAACAGTTAAACTGCCCGCTGTTCTTCAGAAAAATCCTTCAGGTCCCACAAATTCTGTGGTTTTTCAGCATTTGTGTGTATTTGAACGCTTTCCAACAATGACTGTGTGATTTTGAGATCCATCTTTTCACACTGAGGAAAACTGAGGGACTAATATGCAACTATTACAGAAGGTTCAAATGCTCACAGAAGGAAAAACAATGTATTAAGAGCCAGGGGTGTAAACTTTTGAACAGAATGACGATGCATGCTTTTTTCTTATTTTGCCTAAATATCATATTTTTTCATTTAGTACTGCCCTTCAGAAGCTACAGAAGATAGTTACATGTTTCCCAGAAGACAAATAAGTTAAATTTACCCTGATCTTCAAATTCAAAAAGTTTTCATCCCCTGGCTCTTAATGCATGGTTTTTCCTTCTGGAGCATCAGTGAGCATTTGAACCTTCTCAGAATCATACAGTCAAGTGTATGTAAACTTTTGAACGGGGTCAATTTTATAAATTCAACTATTATATTCTCTTGTGGATGTCTTTTATGTGAAATATCTTCAGGTCAGTGCTAAGTAAAAAATAACATGCATTTGGTATGATCCCTCTTATTTTGGTAAAATAAACGTTTTGCAGATTCTGCAAGGTGTATGTAAACTTTTGACCTCAACTGTATATTTTGGTGATTAAAAAAATAGATTAATTGAGCGACTGCATGAGAGATTTTTTAGTACGTTTTACTGTATATTTCAACATACCCTCTCTGATGTTTGTTCATGTTTTATTTTTCTTTTATTTTTTGTACAGAGGAAAAGATGATCGGTTACTCACCATTTGAACTAGCGGCTACAGTAATAATATTCTGTCACGCAACATTTATTATTGGAATTAAATTATCGTTAATAATGATATCATTAATAAAATAACATAAAAGACTAAACAGTCCAAATTCAAGTTTGTTTTTTGTTTTTTTTAGTATCACATTTCTTGAATGAATGAAGCATTTATATAGGCAATCCATCCATTTTTTCATAAACAAATCACTGCGACTCACATATACAGTACCTCTCCTTAGAACATGTCTTGTTTTTCTTTACAAAAACCAAAGTCTTAAAGCAGACAGACATGACTCCTTCAGTTTTCCCTTCACAGGTGAGGAGGGGCAGAACCTGGAACCACAGGAGCTGATAGAAATGGCGAGTCAGGTGGCTGATGGGATGGCATACCTCGAGGAGCAGAACAGCATCCACAGAGACCTGGCAGCCCGGAATGTTCTAGTGGGACCCAACTACATCTGTAAAGTGGCCGACTTTGGCCTAGCTCGATTCGTCAAGGTGAGGATTACCTTCCAGTTAATCAAAGATGTGTAAAATATTAATTCATTTTAAAAGCAGATTTTATATGTGGGGCATTTGTTTCACAGGACCCATTTTACTCATCTGAAGATAAAACAATACCATATAAGTGGTGTGCTCCTGAAGCCATCAGCCATGGAAGGTTCTCCAGCAAATCTGATGTTTGGTCATTTGGGGTCCTTCTATATGAAATGTTCACGTATGGTGGAGTCCCGTATCCAGGTATATACACCACATATGTATCTTCATGCAGATTTGAGAAAGGTTAACGTACATCTTTTTTATGTGTATATTTTTGCAGCTTTCTCAAATAAAGAGGTGTACAATATGATCACCTCGGGGTACAGAATGCCTTCGCCCCCTAAGTGCCCATCGCACATCTATGACATAATGCTGATGTGTTGGAAAGACTCAGCTGACGAAAGGCCAGATTTCAATGAACTGAAAAGGCTCCTGGAAAACTCCAGTACTCGAGACACTGAGTGGACCTCTGAGAGCTGCAATAACACATCAGATCCAGCAGAAGGCATCAGTTAACAGTGCCATGCAAAGACAAATGAGTGGGAATGTCCCAACAATAGTTGTTCATGCATCTAAACACCTTTCCATTCAACCCTTTTTACAGTATTCATGCACTTTAACTTTTTGTGTGTGCTTATTTTCTAATTTCATGTGGAATTATTCACATTCAAGCCTTCCTCAAATCTACTTGGATATTTCTAGTTGATACTAACTGAAGATTATTTTTGACTACCTTTTTTCCCATCCCGATTTGGAGACAGATAAGTTTCCAAATGAATCACATGGACTTATAAATAAAACCAGTTTATGTTCATTATTAACAGGTTTTACCCTCATACTACAAAATAACTTCCCTTCACCAGATCTGCACTCTGAATTTTAAATTAATTATATATGATATATAAAATGAGAAATGATAATCAATTTCAATAAACGATCTGTTTTTCATTAGAGACTGGAAGGGACTTTTGAGCTTTGAAAGTTACAATGTTTTTATAGTACAATGAAATCAAGGATTTCTCATGATATGACACATTTAAATCTCTCTACTGCAAACAAGCTCTTAAATGTGTGTGAGAGAGAGAGTACACAACATCCGGAGCAGAACGAGTTTGGCCAGTTCCTGTGGATGCAGGTCATTTCACAATCTCTAAAAACTTTCCACTGCAGTTTTCAGTTGGCACAGTGCAGTCGGTTCACAAGAAGAAGCTAACTGATCCTCCAAATGCTTTAACACCACGGAAATATACTAGTCATGATACCAGACACGATGTGCATTTTATGAAAAAAGTGCATTGCATGAAAAAAAAAAAAGATTAATGATTTGACTGTGTGACATTCATGGGTTAGATATGACTATTTATACTGTATGTACACACAAACACACACACACACACACACACGTACTGCAGATGCAACACACCCTGCTGATTGTTGCTACCGCAGAAACATTCAAACTCAGTAACATGAGTGTTGCCACAACGTGTTCATGCTGTGGGTGCGTGGCGAGCAGAAATAGAATCGAGAACACTCTGGACTTGCCTGGCCAGACTGATCGGAAAACTGACAGGATATTCAGGAAGGTGACATCTGTGTGATGACTGACATCTCTGGAGAATTTTGAACACCTCTTGTGCTCTGCAATCAGACACCCAATCATTCAGACTTCAGCAGCGGGGCTACAAATCAGAAAGGAGACAAAATGTGTTAAAGACTGTTAGCCTAGGCCTTGTATACTTTCATGCTGTCTCCGTTCTTTTAAATAATTCATCTGCTTTTCAGTTTTCATCTCAGATTTGAGTGTGTTGAAATACCATTGCAGCCCTGTTTCACAAAGCAGTATCACAATAGGAAGGGCTGTTTGGTTGCCTGTCACTGCCTGTAGAACTTGCATTAAGCCAAAGAGACATATTTCTTCAAACAACTGTGTATTGTGCTATTTATTTTACTTTGCTGTTTTACAAAATACTGTTACTAGGTAGGTTTGTTGTACATTTTGTTTCTACTGAGTTTAGTGCAATATGTAAAGCAAGTACAAGCACCACAAAAGTCTTTTTCTCAACAAAAACTGCAGCTATATAGCCATAGTAATGTCAGAAGAGGTCTAAAAACCAGTAAAGTCAAAAAGGAGGAATAAATTTAGAAATACAAGAGTTTAAAAAGTAAAAAAAATAAAAAATATGCCCATACAAATACCAGTTGATTTAAATGATTAGCTACGTGAACTGAAATGATGTTGCATTTGGGTTATTAAACTTCACCATGTATTGTGTTTTATTATCTTGTGCAATATACACAATGATATTTCACTAGATTTCAATCACATGTAGCAAAGAGTAAAACAAAGATTTACAATGTAGCCATGTGGTTCTATGTTTAGAGATTCTTGGGAGTGGGTCAGTCTTACTAGTACCAGTAGGCCTCATCATCTTGAGGCTGTTTAAAGCACAATATTTGCATGGTGATATTTATCCACATGCAAGATGTGTGTTCATTCATGAAGGTAACAACAAGGGCAGTAAGCAAAAGATAAAATAATAGAAAGGACTAAGGTCATAGCATGTTAAGAGAATAAATACGTATATTAGCAATAAACAGAAGTGTTAAAAAAGGGTTAAAATAATAAACAGGATGGCATATGGAAATGCTAATCAAGCTAACTGGAAACTGTTTTACTGTTTCTAAACTGTTTTACTGTTTCTAAACACTCTGGGAATACCGGAACAAACAGAACAGCTTGAAATGCTTCCAAGAACGAGTCTGTACACAAACTTGTCAGTGTGTGCATGTGTTCACCTTTGTGGAGAGTAACCTTGACACGAGAGTGAGACTGGAGCAGCGCTCCTGAAGTTCACTGTAACGGCACTGTGCTGTTTTTAGCTCATGTCTCTGTTTAGAAACAACTGTGGGGTCAGTGAGCAAAGTCTACGACCCCGAAATATTCTTATAGGCGAAAAGGAATAATGGGAACATTCACCCAAATAAGAACATTTGTTAAATAGGCGAAAGGAAGCACTTGTGGGGTGATACATGATATCTTTTACACTGAAAATCTTACCTTTTACTGTAGTTTTCAAATATTCATGCTTCTGCATCATACCAAGACGCCTTACGTAAAGTTTAATAAAGACACTTATCAAAAAATACAGGTGACCAGGTTTCTGAAATGGAAACCGGGGACAACAACAATCAGGGGACATTTCCTAGTTCAGTGTTATAATTGCAATCTCAGTTGCAAAAACTGGGGACACTTTTTGTGTGTTAGTTTTTTTTTTTTTTTTAATACTTTTGTATTTTAAAATACAAATACACAAGTTTCACAATTTGAGTTGAATTACTGAAATCAACTTTTCCACGACATTCTAATTTATTGAGATGCACCTGTATATACCCAGTTGGGCTTGAATTTCTGAGCACAAAGTATGTACTTTCAGCAAATGTTGCAAAAGTGGTAGAGTTAAAGGGATACTCAACCAAAAATTTAAAAGATTCACCTCATTTGCACACCCTCTTGTCCTACCAATTTCTTTCTTCAGATGAAATACTTTGTAAAAAATAATCAGTCTGTCAGTCCACAATACAAATATAACCAATATAACTCCAATGGATAAATCAGTATCTTCTAAAGTTACATTATATGTCAGATAATATATAAGAAAAATATATTTTACATTTTAATATATAATATTTTCAATTATAAACTATCACTTACAGACAATTGTCATACACATTTGACATAAACATCAGGATGCTTTGATGTGGACGCCTGTATATATATCAAATTTGGTCTTCAGAAGTAGGCCTAATACAGAGGCTTCAACATATAGCTAATACAGCAAGCTGGTACAAATAATTCTCTACTTTAGGAAGCACAAACTGACCTTCAAAATTGGTGTTTGATTTAGGTCATGAACAATGGTTTCTAAAACCATTTTATTTTTGGCCAAAAATCTGCTTTGAAATCTATGCCACATTTCTATGATTAGCAACAGATATGGGGGGAATTAGCATCAGAAGTGTGCATCAGAAGTGTGCTTTTATTTTCTTTCGTTTGCCATTAACAACTTCAAGTTGTGCAGATGACCATGTTGCAGTTAGCTGGTTTCTAAAAATTAATTCTGCCAGATGGAAAAAACAGCTTCAGTTTCTTGCTTCTGCATGTACAATAGATGTGTCCAATGACAGCAGGTGTAGTGTTATATAAACCGTATTAGTGTGTCCTGTCTTAGCACGTTTTAATCGCACCAAAGCCTGCTTAATTCCAAACGTCTTGCACACAGGCTGTTGATTAGCAGCTCATTCGCTGTAAAATAGCAGTCACTGAACAGAGACTGTTTAGTGCTAATCCCTGTATGAAAGTACATTGATAGCCTAATAGTGATTTGCCATAATAATCCATGCTAATGGAACTGATCGTTTCAAATAACAAGAAACTATCACACCATACTTTAGGCTGCAGTTAGTCATTTATTTATGGCAAATGTTACATAATTTCAAAGTGCACCCAGTGATACAGTGACTTACACTAAAATACTCAAGTCAAATGGAAAGTATATTTTTGCCATTTTGTTTTACAATGTTGATTTGGTCATAGATAAAAAATGAGCAGCCAGTTTTTACTAAAAATAAAAATGGAGCCTCCGTCGCCTGCTTCTGCCCACAGTGACTCCTGGATGAGGGGTGAAGGGTGTGGAATTGGGTCAGGGTGGTTATGAGGGGAAAGGGGATCCAGGCTCCTTCCCAGAGTCACTGCTCTCACTCATTTGTCTCTTCATCACAATCTCTCGGGCAATGCAGGTCACCTGACCGTTTGCCACTGTGTAGGTGCCAGCCCTGCCAAACAACGAACACCTTGCATGAAAACCAGAACTCAAGAGCTGAGCCAAACCAAACACAAAACTGTTCTTCAACTCACTTCTGCTGGGATTCAAATCCATTGAGTGTCCCCATTTGATTCTGCTTCCCAAAGAAGAAACTGGACCACCAGTGGCCAGAGTCCTGTCGTGCCAGACCTGCCATGGAAATGGACATTAAACTTTTCTTTTCCTTTACAATGAAAGCTGACTATATCTTATCACATTTTTAGGTGGATTTTAGGGTACTAAGATGTTCAATGTCTTCAGTTGATATACCTGGTGGGTGTGGAATGACCTCCCCAGTGTACTCCGAACTGCCACAGGAACTGTTGCTGGATGTAGATCCTATGCGCCCTGTATACATATTAAAATAATCACTAATATTGCATTTCATGGATCCTAAATCCAACAAGAATATTTAACTAACATATTGATTATAATGTGAAAGAAAAACATTTACTCACTTCGGTAGTAATCATGGGTGGCGACAAGAGAACCACTGGATGGAATTGCTGCCATTTTCCCCGTCCTCGACGTGTCAACCGTGTGAAAGATGGAAAGATGGTAGACCTGTTTAAAAAAAGATTTAGCAATAATGACGACTAATCGGTCTGAGGACGGCAGCTGCATGACACCACAACGTGGCCTTTTAAATACTAGGGCAGCTTGGAAAACATCTCAGGTAGGCAGATGCACGAACAATCTGTGCTGTGAGGTTTTAACCATGTCTGGAACACATGCAACATTTTCCCAACAGGTTAACGGTGTTGGCAAGATGTGAATATTAATCAGTGCATTCAGAGAAGAACAGAACCATTTAGACATCTGAGACAAGAAGAGAATGTTCCACTGAAACTGCACATCCATCCCTTCCTATTATCCTCATTCTGTAGAGTGTGATGTGATGATACTCAACAGTTGTTACTTCAAGATTCATATTTCCATATTCAGCAACCCACTTGCTTAGAACAGCCACTCCATTGCAACAAGCATATGGAATAGCTCATATTTCATGACACGTGGCTATGAAAGTACCGGGTTTTCCAAGGTTGTCTGTTTGCAGTTGCTTTGAGAATTTAAAATGAAGGAAAACCAATCAAAACAATATGGAAATATAGCTACAGATTATACAAAAAAAAAAAAAAAGTCATGCAAACAAAAGAAGTGCATCTCCTTTTAACTGCATGTGGAAAATTAATTTACAGGTAAGCTACCAATGTACAGCAATAATAAATAATAATAACACAGTGATTAAGTGATAGCACATTAATTTATTGTGGTTAGAGTAGCTTTAGTTTCACATTAAGGACCTGCAGACGTCAAAGTCAGGTTCCAGAAGGGAAGAGGGATTTACCACGTGACCTGGATAATACCCTTCTGTGCTACATATAACAGCCGAGACGTTTAAGTCACACTAGTGCTTTGAAAAGCAGACATGCACTAAATGAGGAAAAAACTGTTATAGAAGTGTAAGTGCAAAAATAATAAGATACGGTGCCTTAAAGAAGGCCACGTCAAGATTTATGCTTTTTCAGTTGCAACTAGGTGACTTCAAATTATTTAAAATATTTCGTAATTACTGATATTGTTTAGTTGTAAATAAAAAGCAAACAATGCTTTTCCTTTCTAAACTGCCTGTCCAAAAAAATAACATAATAATAATAATGAACTATTTCTTAATTTCCTTACCTTTTATTTTTGGTGAGTGCTGATGTTGGTAGTGCACCAAAAGCAAGGCTTGGTTGAGTAAACGCTAGGCGACGGGGCCCATTTGTAGTTTGGTTCTTGGGTGAGACCCTCCAAGGTCTTTCGCTCCTCCGCTCCAAATTCTACAGCATGCAGGGCGCATGGACTATTTATTACCTGAGCCACGATTAAGCCTCTCCTCTCAGAGGGCGTGGCTTGGCAGCCGACTCGAAGTTAGGGGCGTTCCTTGTCTGTGGCACGCGTTGAGGGCGTGGTTTGTTCGCTGGCATGACATTGTGGGCGTGGCTTGGTCACTGGCACGAGATTGACAGGTCAAAACTATGTTGTTTCACTGAAGTAGGACGGGGTGTCCACAGCTGTCAAAAAGAGCAGATAAGCGCTGCTAAAGAACTCAAATCGATATGTTAACCATTCCATCAATCCAACAAGGTCACGTGCCTTGGAAAAAAAAAAAAATGCGTGACATCAAATCTAATGTCCAATAGCGGGAAGAAAAAACAACAATAATAATAAAAAAAAAATTATCATAAATATTTAATTTTTAAATGTTTAATTTGTTACAACTCTGCCTTAATACAATTTAATACAGACAGCTCAAATGAACACGGATATTTGTCGCCACCTGCCGTCTGTTATAATTATTGACCATTTATTGTAAAGGTCACAACGATTAAGTAAAGCTGCATGTAATGTAAGGTTTATTCTGAATGTACGCATGGACAGATTCAACCACAACATTCTCGTTAATTTCTTTGTCTTTAATAAACCCTGAACGGTGTAGTACATTACAGCCACAAAGCATCAAACATGTATACAGTAGTTAGGTCAGTATGATAACATTCTCTTACAGATCATTGCATGGACAATACTCCCATCAGCACAAAGAATCAGAAAAATAATTAACTGACCAAAAAATAAATTAAAAAATGGATTTTCCATCACCTCACAGTGAAATTGACCTTTTTCCCACCACAATATTTGATTAAATATTACAATCATTGCATTTAATTAGTCTTGCATCTGATTGGTAATTAAATAATTTATAAAGCCTATCTTTTCACCAAATGCTTTTATGGTCATTGTTACAGCGGGGAGGAAAAATGCTAAATCTATGCCAGACACAGTAATGTAAAATATAGGCAACCAAGGGGGAAATATCCAGACAAAAGTTTTTCTTATTTACTGAGAGACAGAAAAACTACAAAGGTGTTCATTACGTGCCAAAAGAATAATAAAACTCATACTAAACTTTTTAAAGGTAATGAGAAGAAACAGGGGAGGTATGAATAGCTTCAATCTCAAAACATCTGTTTTGAACAACATATTGTGGTGTATTTTTTATTATGAGTTGGAAAACTGGAGAAAACCTCAAAACAGACAAGACAATAAATGTGAATAATTTAGTACACACCTTCAGAGATGATACACATCTGGTGCTCGAGTCTTGTCACAAGGAAAGCTTTAGCACCTTTTGCCCTGAGTAACAAGCAGGGTAATAACCAGTGCAATATTCATTGTAGGAAGTATGTAACAATAACAAACAGTGGCAACGAAGCAGGCTGAGGAAGCCTGACGTGTTTTAGGACATTCTAAGTGTGAGTTGTGCAAACATTTCACCTCTTCATGCTGATCGTAACAGACAATTTACTACTGAAGTGTCAGAGAAGCCCTGTTGTTTTTCAAAAAATAAAATATTACAATACATTTAAAGGTAATTCAATGCACAGAAGAAAATCTAACAGTCCCAAAAAGGGTTATCCAGTTTTGATTTAAGAGGTTTTGTTTGGCTACAATGCATTTGCAAGGGTGACAGTTGTTAATGTAATAATTATCTCTTTGCATGTTGGCATCTTAGTTTCTTAAAGCATTGTTTTCTGTCTGTACATTCATTTGAAGGTAACTTAGCAGTGGAGAGACTGGAGTGTATTTGGGTACAGCGTTATAGAGGGATCACAGAGGTCAGTTCTTGGTCATGAGGTTGTGCTTCCTGCTCAGAAAGGTGCGTTGTTGCTGGTTGGTGAATGGTCGCTCTCTCCATTTGATCGCCCCATTACTTTGTACTTTGGGAGGAACATACACTATTGTCATTATCAGCAACAAAAATGAACAGTTGTGCAAGGAGAAAATGTTCAGCAAGCACTAAAATAGAAACTAATCACTGGAGAAAAAAATGAAAAGCTCTAACCTTCATATTGTCCACCTTGTCCTCAAAGGATTTAAAGCTTGGTGAGTTCCTGAGGAGATATTAAAAAAACTTAATAACAAAAAAAAGCTAGGTTTTAATTAGCTTGAGGTTTTTTTTTTTTTACATGCAACCTAAGATGCAAAGGAAAAAGTTGACACAAACAGACACCTTTAAGACTTACAAAGGAAAAAAGAAAGACTTTTCTACCCGTTTAGGTGAAGCAGTGCTGACAGGGCTTAAACAGCCACAAAAAGTGAAAAAAGCATTTGCTCTTCATGCAGAAAAATAGAGATGCATCTTAAATATGTCTATCTACTATTAAACTGTTGAGGTCACAATGCTGACCATCCCTTTGGTTCTACCTGATACTGTCTGTCTTTTTGTACCTGTTGTACTTCTAGGTAACACTTTATTTTAAGGTGTTCTTGTTACACGTTACATGTACTTACTATTATCATAACAATAAATTATGCACAATTACATGCAAGTAACCCTATACCAAACCCTAATCCTAACCTTAACCATATAGTAAGTACATGTAGTTAATTAATATCACTCAGTACTTAAATGTATAATTACACTGTAACAATGACACCTTAAAATAAAGTGTAACCTTCTTCTATATTGCTTCTTGTGCAAATATGAAGTTACGAGTTATTTTCTTTGAAAAGTGTATATTATTATATAAGTGTAAAATTATAGTAATATTACATGTACCTATTAACAAGTATTGGAATTTTCCTCAGCATGGAAGTTGAATAAAAGAAATTTGTACATCAGGTGAAAGACAGAACGCTCAGATATTAATATGCAGAGGGATAGGGCTGGTACTTTACCTCATAGCTGGCATACTTAAAGAGTGACGCATGGAAAAGTTGCTACTGTAGAGAGCAGGTTGAAGACAGAGCGAGCAGGGAGAGTTAGCCGAGCAGACAGCGTTAGCCGAGCACAGAGCAGAGAGAAAGAGATTGTACAGCACAATGAAAAACTCATTAAAGCATCACAACAAACTTCTGACAGGATATTATATCTAACATCTCTATCATAGCTCTAGTAATTTAAGGTCATATGCAAAACTTTGATATCAATGACAGCATTAAAGGTAGATTCAGATACATCAGTCGCTTCACAAGTACCATAGAATGCTCTAGAAATCTTCAGAGGTACAGGAGACCTCAAAAAGAAGATGGCTGCCATCAGTGCAGGCTCTCGTATAGCTCTTACCCAGAGTTAGAGTACGGTAGAGCCCTGAGCAGCCCAAACGCAGCAGTGTGGAGAAAAACACAGCAAAAGAACCACTTTAAACCTCTATCAGAACATAATATTGATGATATATACAGGACAGGAGAGAGTCAAATAAAAAGTAGAAACAAGCTGTGCAAATACAGGTTGTAAAACAGGATGTTAGTTGGCACTACACTACTGTTGAAAAGTTAGGGGTCAGTAAGATTTTTCTATTAATTTAAATGAAATTTAACACTTATTCAGTAAGGATGCATGTAGCACAATTCTTTTCAACACTGATGTCTCGATGCTAATTAAGCATATTAGAATGATTTCTGAAGGATCATGTGACACTGAAGACTAGAGTAATGGCTGTTGAAAATTCAGCTTTGCCATTCCATTTTAAAAAATTAAAACAGAAATTGTAAATTGAAATATTTCACAATTTTACAGTTTATACAGTATTTTTAATCAAATAAATGCAGCCTTGGTGAGCATAAGATACTGTAAAAATCTTACCGACCCCAATTTTTTTTTAACAGTAGTGTATGTATCAGGTTAAATAGTCAGAAGCAAAAACAAGGGTATGCACAACAAGCATAATCACTCGATTTGAGAAGCTATGCAAATTTACAACCTGTTTGTTTGGTGTCAAATCAGAGCAGAATGTCTCATTTTGATAAGCTCTGTTCCTTGACAATGTTCAAAACAAGCTGTTTCATTGCTAAACACCACAGAACTCATGCTTCTGTAGCCATATGGAGATTTCCCACCATACAAATACGTCATTATTACAGCTACTGACAGTCAGTGGCTGTTGGCTATTAGTTCAAGTCTGAAGACAGATGCCTGGCTAAAATATGTATTGAATATGAATGTCTTTTTCATGTTTCAATTAGTACCACCGGTCCATTTCAATTTGATATTAAATCAAACCTGACCATATTTTCTTTTTTAATGGTCTTATTGTGCACTGAAAAAAAATGATTCATTGAATTTACTATTTTTTTTTAAAGATAAGTGGTTGCAATCAATTTATTTTAGCTACATTTAAATAAAAATTATTTGACTAACTTTCAACATTTTTTTATTAAATGTAGCTAAAATAAATTGTTTGCGACCGTTTACCTTAAAAAAATTTAGTATCATTTTTTTCAGTGTGCATGATTCATCAGGGCACATTATTTCAAAGAAATTATATTTCAGCTAAATGAAGTCTCAACCTACATTTTTCCTGAGTATCCTGCTGAATATCCTTTACTCTCAAATGTCACGTTACGGCAGAACAGTATTCGAAAACTGAGAGGTGAGGTATTTTAAAGCCTTTATCCATGTATTCTTGAGGTTTTGAGGTTATATAAAAAGGATATTTTATCCTAATAGGACCGGACTGAAAAGAGGATCTGGACGCTGTTTTCTTTAGAATACAACTTTAAAACATGAAGTCACAAGAGTTTCAAACAATCAGTACATAGGAAAACAACATACAAGGAATCAGAGGAATCACAGAGTAAGTGATAAAAAGGAGAGTTAAAAGTTTTTGAGATGGGAGAAGAAGAAGATGGGAGATTGACTAGCAGAAGAAGAAAAAACAGTGAGAGAAGGTATGCAGAGGAGGAATATAGAGTTCACCTCATCTCTCCAAATCGGTTTCTGATGGCAGAGCCCACTGAGGAAAACGCAGCTGAAGTCATGTGACCTGCCTGAGACAGAGTCTCCTGAGTCCTCTTATAGCTAAAGAGTAGAGACAGAAAGATTTCTCTTTTAGTAGTTGTCAGTTATATTTTGAACATACCAGTTGACATTGAACTACTGTAGCTGACAGCTCAGATAGAGAGGCAACTAAGAACCATGACAGCAACATAAAACATCACTTTAGAGGTGAATGCATCAACATTTTTAGATAGATAGAGAAACTTCATATTTGAAATTGCAACATTTATGGAGTTAACATTATGGAAAAAAACAATGTAAAAGCAACATAAAAGTAGTCTGTAGAGTTTGTTAACTACATAGACTACCATTTAAAACTACATAGACTACCATTTAAAAGTCTGGGGTATGTATACATACACTATTTTGCCAAAAGTATTGGGTCACCCCCTTCTAATGAACAGGTTACTTTAGTAATTTCTATAAGTACAAATCTTAATGTTTAAGCATATAACGATATTCTAGGGAATTGTGTGCTTCTAATTTTAAAGCAACAGTTTGGACAGGACCCTTTTCTATTCTAACATGACAATGCCTCTGTGTATAAGGCAAGGTTCAAAAAGAAATGATTGATTTAGTCAGTGTGGAAGAACTTGACTGGTCTGCAGAAAGCCAAGTCCTAATCCAAGCTGAACACCTCTGGTGTGAATTTAAATGCAGATCTTGAGCCAAAAACTCTTTACCAAACACCAAACACCAATGACTTGTACACACACATTTACTTATGTTTACATGCTTACTTAGCTATCACACACACCTCAAACACAATTGTGCAGACCCATATACAGACAAATGCACACTATTCAAAAACACACAGATGCACAAGCATGTAGATAAGCACCTGTCCTTTTTCAAAAAATACACACTTTTTTTCCACACAGTTCTTTCAGTCTTTTAGATGTAATCTCTGAAGCAAACAAAGTACACAGCTACAGAGAATCCCTCACACAGTCCTCTAATGACCTTAGGTAAGGCTAAGCCACTTTGCTTTGGGAAAATCCCATCATGTGTTCTCCAAGTCAGCTTTCTCAGCACATGCCCCAAGCACAAACACTACACGCTTCCATGTAGTCTCAAGGTCTGAGATCAGACGATATCGCAGGGAGGTGGGTTGTGTATGTAATAGTAAAGTGATTATATTTTGTTTAGTTTTTAATAAAGTTAATTTAGGAAAAACTTTTGGAGCATTTTTTGTTCGTTAAATGTAAGTTTTTTTTGTTTTTTTTAAGTCACGACCAAGCGGCTAGCGGCAGACAGTGAGCTGATCTTAGCCTATGTTTGATAAATTTAGCCTTCTCAAATCATCACAACTTTCCTAAAATAAAATCTATAGATATAAAACAGTTCAAGCATGTCACAATGTTAGTTTAAATGTTTAAACAATATAAATGTGCGCTATTAGGTGCATAGGCCTATCTAATCGTTTGTGTGAAGAGTGGAAGCTGAAGCACACTTTGCAGGACATGGCGGCACCAGCGCGGTCACTCACTTGCATTTTTTTCTTGATAGTGGAAACAACATAAAATACGCCGTAATTTTTGCTCATAAGAGTAATACATCATTCGGAAATGTAAAGGGTCTACTTTTATTTGTGTGCATTCACAATATCAACAAAACGTTGTGCTTTTACAAAATAAATAGGAAAACAGAGGATGCGTTCCCGTCTCATCTTGAACGGGAGCGCTTAACGATGAACCGAAACTCAACAAATTGAGTCACAGATATGATATATGATATATGATATATGATATATATATATATATATATATATATATATATATATATATATATATATATATATATATATATATATCTCTATAGAAAGCTTTAAATTATTACTTTAAAATGAAATAATTCAAATCGAAAATAAAAACTCTTTCATTATGTAATCCATAAAGATGCATTTCTCTCTAAAGGCACGTCCAATGAGATGGCAAGTCATTTTTTCATCACCATCTAAAATATAAAAATAAGGAAAAGCCTAAAACAGGCCCCCGATTATATTTTTTCTGATTTTTATGTTGCTCTGCTCTGAATACCTAAAAATTTCCTGCAACACAATTTTGTCTGATATGTGAATTATTTAGTGGCCTATTTTTTTTAATCAATGCAGCAAATGCTTTAAAAACAGCTTAAAAATTACTTTGTTGCATTGCAGATGATTTTCAAGAACGTTACACTATTAATTTTACAAGTAGCTTGAATGTAAAACATTGTCATGAATTCGTTTTATTCCCATTTGTAAAATAGACTACAAATTAATTGTTGTAGTCTAACTCGATCTCATGAAAGTGCGTATAGCACGATTTTCTGTTTCTATTTGGCCTAATGTTTACACGCAGAAATGGACTTTAGCGTGCAAAAGAGTGATAAATTCATAATTAATGGGATAGCTGGTTCAGTCGACAGAAATACAGGACACACGGGCCTATAATTTACTGCTGAAATGTTTGCGGGGCAAATCTCAGGTCAGTCTGAGCGCTCATGGTACGCACAGTGCGTACAGCCGTACACCTGCAGGCGCCACTGGGCCTGGCCTATAATAACAATGCATGAAGTGTCATATTAATGCACTAATTTATTGTGTGTATATTCATTTTAATTTTTACTTAATAAATTGGGTAACATTTTATTTTACAGTGTCATTTGTTACATATGTTACATGCACTTAGTATAGTAATAACAGTAAATTATACATTACAAGCAACTAACCCTAAACCAAACCTTAATACTAACCCTGTTAGCATGTGTTGTTAATTAATATTAATTATTTAATTGTATTTAATTGTACAACTACACTGTTACAAGGACACCTTAAAATAAAGTGAAACCATACATTTTATATGGCAGTTTGAAACATTTATCAAAACAAAACCCACATAAAAATACAATCCACATTGCAGTCACCCAATGAAGGCACATTTTAAACATTTAAAATGTATTAAATATAAAATTAAATGACAAAAATCAAACTCACGCATCAGAACGTCCAATTTCCTCAAATGTGGCTGAAGCTGTAAGGTATCTAGAAACAAAAACTTCCACATTATTAACACATAATAATGTACAAAAGTTCTGTTTAAATTTTGTGAACTGTGCAGCAACAAAGTTATGGATGTCAAAATATTTTGACATCAGACCTCAAATTGATAAAAAAATAATAATAATTTGAAGGGCTAAGAAAGGAATGGTGCTGGACCTGAACACAAGCCTAAACTTTAAAGATGACAATACCAGATTTTAAACAGACTGGTCTGAATGCAAATCACTTCAAATGCAACCACCCAGGGATGTTGAAAAACTTCTAAAACAGGTCTGACTTCTCTGTACTTTGGCTTAGCTGTATAAAACCCTGCCTAACATTATGAGAGCTATTTTTGTATACACATCAACTGCACATTACTGAGCACTAATCTCAAAATATTCTGCTAAAGAGAATCAAAAACCTTCCTCAATGTTACAAGCAAAGAGAACAAAATAACCTTGAAGTAAATTTTTTTCTCTTATTTCCTCTGATTTTTGTTCTTAGTTTGTTCTATTTTTCTTAAACTTCATGGAGCATCAGAAGCTAGCCAGCTTCATTGTTCAAGTGATATAATCAGCACTAATAAAACATATAGCCTGATATGTGAACAGTTTATTATATCTCTTCATTATTAATGATGAGATATATGCTGTCATAATATATTGGTAATTACAACAAAACTTTTTCTTTTATTTTCACTGATTGATTGAGAGCTGGCAAACTCCCATTTGTAGAAAGGGAACATAGAAACTCAGGAGATTCAGGAGAGGGATCATGGGAAGGGCCACAAAGAATACAAATGAAAAAGAAACAAGGAGGCAGCAGGTTCACACCTTGCAAACAGAACCACAAGACCAAGCAACAACAGGCAAAAGAGAGAAAACTCACAAATTAGATGACGTAACTCTACGATTCAAGTCTCCAAGAGTTTGTGAGGTTCTCATATAACTAGAAGCAGAAATATAGATATATTAACAGAAAAAGTTATTTTAAAAAAAGAATTTAGCTGAGACGCTAGTGAAAGAACACCAAAGATTGGCTTCAAGAAAATAGGACTGTAGAGATATTAATTTGGTATATATAAATAACTTATATATACAATGTATACTTTTAGGCATATACATTACGTATTGACATAAAAAAAATTACATCCAATCAGCAGGCACTGTTAAAAGATTCAAACAGCCCATGTATAAAAACACAGCATGAGATTAGAAATGACAGATGAAGGTTAAGGTGATGTGAGTGGACAGATTTAACAGACAGGAAGTACTCACGCATTGGAGCACTGAACTTCATGCCAGCCTTTGGTGAGGTTCTGTTTGATTTCAGAGAGGGGACTGATGCCAAGTCTGCGCTTGAGCTCAGCGGCATGCCTCTCCTTCGCCACGAGAACCTGTCTCAGTGTCTCAATCTCATCCTCCACCTAGCACAGAAAAATACAAGATATAACTAAACAAATGTTTAGAATTTATAATGAATTGTTAATTAGATTTTCCAGGGCTCAACAACTGGCCTTTTAATATTTTTATCAGTGATGCACCAAAATAATTTTTTTTATAGAAACATTTCAGGTTGAAATTTGTATGCATCACCACATTTTATGTTTTAATCATATTTTTTAGATGTCAGAAAGAAATGTAAAATATTTTTTCTAATCCAAAACATGAATATATTTCATATAAAAACTAATTTTTCATCTTTTCATATTTTGCAGAATATCCAAAAGCTGCTCTTTACTATTCACAAAAACATAGAATGCATAATGTATTTTGTATAATAAAAATCTTTGTGAAATAATTACCTAATAAAAACTGTACTTTGGTGCTGCAAATAAATTATACAACACCAAGAAAATCAGCTTTTACTTCTGAGCTAAATTCTAGCAAAACACTTCTGTTAAAATGGTTAAAAGGTTAAAATGGTTATGAATAAAAGTGTGCATATTTCAAATGAATATAATGAACTTGGTTATACTTTCCTGACAGTCTTTCAGTAAATTTCCATATCATCCTCAGATCTACATTTAAACATGTTAAAGCTTGTGGCTTTGACAAGTTTGGTTTTAGGTCATGGTTAGGAAAGTCATTCAGACTATCAAAATAAAAATATTTGCAAATAGTTTAAATGCATTACTTTACAATAACTATTTTTCTTTATATGTCTCCTTCTTCATTCCATTAAATTTCTCTTATTGATAAGAAAGCCCTAAGTGTCTGCAACCTAATGTATATTTATGGCTGGTCTGTGCTCAAAATTTAAAAGTATAGTTCACCTAAAAATAAAAATTCTAATATCATTCTGCTATCATATATCTATTCAAATTTCAGCATTCCAAACTCAAATGCTATTTTTCATGACCATATGTTCACTTTTTTTCATTGATGGACAAAAAGTAAACAATACTGTTTTAAAGCTATCGTTATTTAATCATTGCCTTTCAGATGTCTTAAAATGCACGTATGTAGATGAATGAAAAGCTAAAACCCTGCGTATGGCCATGAGTGTGAAGGTTGACTAGGGTTCAGGGTGGAGGATAAAGTCTGTGGTACCTTAGTGAGCTCCACCTGTATCTCTTCTGCCTCCTCCTCTGTCAGGCCTGGCGGTAGCGTCCCTCCACTGGCTACACCTGCAGATGACACTGAAGAGCCTATAGACAAATAAAAAATGAAGGATTCAGGGCAAAAGAGCTGATATACTGATACTGTGGGTCTTCACAGCAGCGCCACAGGATCAGGGGTGTACATGAGGGATCTTATCCAGACATGGATCTTAATGCCAAGAACTACAGCTGTGTTTCTTTTGTTTAAAAATAGAGTACTTACTCTAATTCTAGTTTTAAGTATCTCCAGCTAGGTTAACACTACATGTTCAGCTGTCAGGCCGACCAGCACTATTATAGACCTGGCATGTAATGTGCCGACAGTTTTAGCACACCCAATTAAAGCCACTACAATTAAACCCACAAAACGCATTATTAAATGGAGTTCTCATTCATATTCATGGTTTTCCTATAGGGCAATCTCTTTATAACCCTTTAAATATGAGTTGTTTTGTTTTGCACTTTTTATTCACGCCACCGTCTTCACTGCACCTGCTCAAAGCCCAGAAAACTCACACACAGACGACACTTACCGTGCTCAGAGGGGTCCATTTCGGATAAAATACGATCTCCGATTATGTTTACCTACGTGTAAACAAATGTCACACTGTATATTTTAAGATGGATGGAAAAAGAAAGTTGACCGACCAGGCTTTAGGTTTAACCAGCGACGCGCTTCAGCTTCCGGAGCGCGGATATGACGTCGCCACGCTCTACGCACGCTTCTATGCGCTGTGAATATTCTTCGAACTAAGCTTTTTTATGGTTATATAAAAAAAGATATAAAGGTGCACTGTGCTTTGTGATCTGTTGTTTTTTTTTTAACTATATATATATATATATATATATATATATATATGTTCATTCTTTAAAACGATGTGTACCGTGTGTGTGTGTGTGTGTTAAATATTTGTAAAAGGATTAGGTTGCTGGTACTTCTAAATTATTATTTTTCATTGTACTTTCTAATATTAAAATTTGGGTAAATACTTAATTCATAAATATAGCAATGCGGATAATATTAGGGAATTAAGCAAAGGTATAAACATAAAAATATAGTTTATTAAGCATTTTCTTTAATTTTTTTTATTTCATGCATTTTATTTCTATATAGAGAGGATGGGGTTCTCTCATACTTGTAATTTTATTTTAAGAAGACTACACTCAACCACATCAAATGTTCATAAACATTTATTTTACACCAGCAAATAAATGTTTTTTTTAGTCATACAATAACCATGCTACAACATAAAGGTCTAGTATTATTCTTTTTAATAATTCAGTGTATGTACAAGAGACCTTCACTATAGAACTATGAGTAGCATAGTTTCAGTCAAATTCATGTAACATACCATTTGAAACAAGGACAGTTCATCATAAACATGACAAAATAAGATCATAAATAAAATAAAAAATGCATAAAATTACCATTTCACTATAATTACACTAAACATTTTCTCTTCTTTCTGAAGACATAATATGCAACAATTTCCTGACCATTTTCACCAGTATATTTAATTTTTTCTCCTTTAAGCAAGGTTCATTCAACATAAAATCCAACATTTTAATGACTAAGCCATACTCTTTATACGAGTGTAGTTCTGATACAGATAAATGCACAGGAAAAAAGACCACAGAGGCTAACATCCATTAAAAACCATTTAGAGCATTGGAACGAGGGAATGAGAGAGAGAGTAAGAGAGAGAGGAGAAAGAGAGCAGATAGTGACTGAAGATACCATTGTACTCCATAATGAAATGTAAACAATTCAATGAAAAATCATTGGCCTTTGAAGAGTAACTAGAAAAAGTGAATGAACATGGCTGGTGACATTTGTATTAGGCTCCAGTTAGAGCTGATATGGAAAATAAGAACAGACAGATGACAAACAAAATTCATACCTGCTCACGTAAGCAGGCAGTGAGCAAAAAGCATGAGTTAATATGGCATTGATGGTAATCTTAGTGTTTGTAATTGCAGATTCAGTAAATCAGGTTTGGTATAAGAAGGTTATTAAAGCACTTTCAGTTATACTTGAAGAGGGAACTGACCGCGTGTACAGAGGTGACTCAGACCCTTTTAGCTGTTGGTGACCACATCACCACACACGCCATCTTATTCATAATTTCACTGAAAACAAAGCGTAAACATAATCAAGAGCAACACAATGAAGTTTCAGGATCCTATCACTTTACTCGGCTATATGACACAAAAAAAAAAGTTTAATGGTTTAGATGAATCTTTCGAGGGATAATGCCACATCTCTGAGGCTACTCAGAGGAGAATCTATCAAACAAATGCTAGTGTTACAGCATTAAACCATAGCTGCTCAAATAATCTTCAAAACATCAAAAAGACTCAACAAAATAAAGGAAAGCGCAACTGCCAAGTAAAAAAAAAAAATCTCACATGTAGTCTGTGAAAAAGCCTGTTTTTAAGACAATTAAGATTTTATGCATTATTTTCATGACTATTAAGAATATTTCTCTCTATCCCTATTACTACAATCCCATGACCATGACTGTAATTAAAAAAAAGTTATAGATTTATTTGTTTACCACCTTTAATTACTAAAATGCTAATTAATTAAATTAGCAAATTAAATGTTAATTTTAATTTTTTAAAAATCCAGACCAAATAATTTTCATTATTGTCCCAAATCATTACAAAAATGTCCTAAAAACAGGCCTCCTTTTATTTGCGTAATATGTATATATTTTGTCCTTTCAGGCTTTGAGAGATTGGACTTTGAACATGTATCCAGATGCTTATAGTGTTAAAAAAAACTTTGCCACTTAAATAAATAAATCTGATGAAAAAAACACCATAAATGTCTACCACTCAGGAATTAATGTCTTCAAAATACAAGCATATCTCACAACAGACAGTATATCTTGGCATAGGGAGTCTCAAGTGACCACAAGAGGCCATTACCACAGACACAAAGAAGAGTTATCTTAACTATATGCGGCAACAACTAAAATATAAAAACGACCAAAATATACATATATTGTACATACACGTGATATGTGTAGATTGTATATCTATATAAAAAATGTCTCATCTGTTATAGTTTCCACCTTACGTACACACTCACTGTGATATGACACTATAGGAGTTTATGTCAGATTGTGTTCATCCTTTGATAAGAGAAAAGCGACACAAGTGGGCCAAACTGAGCTTAACACTAAGACCAAAGCTGAGAGCCCAAACATGTTATCGCAGATCAACCAACAACCTACACACTACACAGAGATGACAGTTAAATCCATTCCATATATAGAGAAGAGTCCTAAGTTTGGCTCAGCTTGTTGAAAATGGTCCTCAGAATAAGACAGAAACACCAACACCCAGATGTAAATGAGCAAAATACTAAGCAGACATGGCATACTATCAATTGCATCATTTGTATCTCTCTCTCTCAGAAAAAAAGCTGTAATGAAACAAAAAACAACATTACTTATGGATAAACAAAGTGAAGCAATCCAAAGAACCCAATTAATGCTGCTGTGAATTTCAAAACTGAAACTCAATTTTGTGACAAAAGCAGATAAAATTGCCTACAGGGACACGAAAGATTCAAACTCTGCGATAAACCAGGAAGATCGGCGAGGTATGCGAACTGAATATTGGAGATTTTAGAAATGAAATATATTCTTGCTGCTTCTCAGCGCAGTCGCACTAGTCTTCGAACACTTATGGCAAGTTCACAGAGTCAACTTTAAACCACACTCAAGTACTTACAAATGGAAACAAACATTTCATGTCAATAAATATAGCAAAAACTGCTAAAAATTCATTAAACGAAGTCAAGGAACAGTGCATGCCACAGGACGACGAGCAAATCTGGCTGGAGGAGCGAGGGAACGAGTGGAAGGCAAGATCGGAGGTCAAAGGCAACAAAGAGATCAGGGTTAAAGACAGGATCTTTTTTATCTTTTTTCTTAAGCTCGTTTTTTAAGCTGTGGTACTGTGAGGCGGATGTGAGCCACTCTTGTGTGGGTGATGGAAGTGGGGCGTGAATAAGGGACAGGATACGCTAAAGAATTCAGCTCCATCGCTGGCTTTCCTCCTCTCAAAAACAGGCTTTTTTAGTTGAAGGATTTTTTCCATTGATTTTTTTTTCCTCTCGGAGAGATGGCGCAGAGTGGTGAGAGACAATCCACAGGGTGAGGGTGAAGAGAGTGGGGCATTTAATTGAAGCCGGTGTCAGTGTGGTAAGTAGTATGGTAACCATCAGACGTTAGCTGGGTGGTTTCTGTGGCAGACGAGGGCTGCATCACGATGGGCTCACCTCCACCTGCCTCTGCAGAAACATTTCAACAGGACATAATGGTTTAAACATAAAGAATCTGGAGGACAATAGGAATAGCTGTTTGAAGGTGGCATGTTATGGGCATATAGCACACATCTAACCTCTCTCATCGGACTGCAGTTGGGCCTCTAAGTCTTCAGGGGAAACATAGAATTCCTGTTCCTGTCCCTCAGGTGGCCGTGGTTTACACTTCCCACAGCAGCAGTTACAACAACAGCACAGGCAACAGCAGAAGTAGCAGCCTGTAGCCAGGCCACAGAAAATAAAAAGAGCCTGTAGGGGGAGACACAGAGCAACACAACAAATTAAGAGCAAAATTTCTGTCAAATGTTTCTTGAACACCAAATTAGTATGTTAGAATGATTTCTAAAGGATTGTGTGACAATGAAGACTGGAGAAATGACTGCTGAAAATTCAGCTTTGCTAATACAGCAACAAATTATTTTAAACCTTACACTAAATCCAGCTAGAAAAACACAGAGCCTTACCTTGGCCCACCAGCTGGACAGGACAAAGTAAGTGTTGACATTCTCTTCTCCAAACTGTTCAGCCACATAAAGTCCCAGAGAGCCATACTTGTCATAGATGTTTCTCTTTGTTGGGTCGTTAAGGATGGCATGGGCATTGTTTATCTCTTTAAACTTATCAGCTGCCTCAGGGTTGTCAGGATTCTTGTCAGGGTGATATTTCAATGCCAATTTCCTTTAAAAGATAAAAAAGGGCACATGAACTACATTAAATGCATTCAGATTTTGGTATTTGGACATAATGAAAAAATATACATTTGTATCAATATATCAGATCTGAATGCAGACTGATAAGACTATTGCAAAATAAATAATTAAATACAAAATAAAATAAATGGGAATTTGCTTTTATTATATTGTTTAATTTCAATATCAATTCTAAACTACTTGTGAAGAAATTATTAATTTGGTGTAACACTGAAACAAAATGAAAATGAAAATGTGTTTTTATTTGTATCAATATATCTGATATGGCCGCAGCCCAAAAGTTATTTTAATGAGAACAATTTAATTCTGTTTCTTATTAGTCAAACATTTTTTACTAAATTGAAATAAACTAACTTTATTTAAAAAAATTACATTTTCATTAATATCACTTCTTAAATATACAGTAAAAAAATTTTAGTAGTGAGAATCATGAAATATCATTCATGCATAATACAATGATAGCAATGCTGTGATATTTTCAGGTTATCGTACCATGAAAATCCCACACTGTGACATCGCTTTAAAAAACCACTTCATAATGAGATCCATTACTTTCGTTTAGTCCTACGGTAAGCTAAAACTGTGCATGGCAAACGGTCCCTGAATGCACTTAGTTTTATTGAGCTGCAGGCTTCCACATTGCTGTGTGCTGCATTTAGCCTATAAACATCTGATGAAAACTTCAGCCAATAAAAGCAGTAAAAGTGAAATGAAGCAGAGCTGAACGCTGTTCAGGGACGCTGAGGAAACGACTGAGCTTCTCGGACTCACCTGTATGACTTCTTGATGTCATCGACAGTGGCCAGTTTGTCGACACCCAGCACATGATAGAGTGATTCTCCAGAGGTGGAGAGACTGCGCTGCCTCTGCTGCTCAGCCATGGCAAATCAGGTCCTCAACAATCTGAACACACACAAACACACAGCTAATATTACAAATCTTTTAAAAAATACAAAGCATGAATATTGAAGCATTTCATTTAAAAAAACAGGGAATGTCATAATGCAATATTTCCAAACGAGGACACTGACAATGTCAAATGATGTTCATCATAATCATCATCACTATAAATAAAAAAATAATCATGGATCCTCATTATTTGCTAAGGTCATCTATTGATTTTTTCTTGCACTCTCTCTTTTTAATCAGGCTTTCATTTAGTCACTTAAGTTCTTTTTATTTATTGTACAATCCTTATTCTACATTGTGTTAATTTACCATTTTGGAATATTCTCAAACTAAAGTGAGGTTTTATTTCATAAAACATTTAAGTAAACATAACACAGAACCGAATTTCACAGATCTATGATTTGAGCAGAAAACAGCTTTTCCAACCCCCAAGTACTTTGCTGTTCTGATTAAATCTAACAAACAAAATCTCATTCAGATATCTGCTCTCATCAAAGTTTATCAACTGTTTATGATCCCTCGGAGTTGCTAAATATGTACCGATTATAAATTTGCTTCTAAAACCCCAGAGGACAGAAAACGCATCAGATGAACAGCAGACATGCAGAGAGAACATGTCCGATATTCTCCAGATCATACTTTGGGGTTTAAACACTAAAACCACTCAAGATAATTAGTAGTTTAAATGGATTTCAGAGCAATACTTCAAATTAGATACTTAACAGATCAGCTGGATCTTTTAAAGACGGAATAAAGGGCCCAAACAACAATGAATATCATGCTGCTACTGTTCATCTGTCATAGCTTGATGTTCAGGCTATTGACACAAGAACAGTATCACAAAAATGTTTCTAATGACAACTTGCCTGACTGCACACTAATACAGTGATATTGAACAAATCCTTTACTACTGTAATAATGACATAACTAGCACTCTCTAGTGATCATAAGCATTACTGATGATTCACCAGCTGACTCACACTTTTCCTGTCAGCTAATTATTTAGTGTTGATCCACAAAAAAAGAAATCGATACCACAGGATATCACAGGCTTCAGTTTCCAGCAGATGTCATATTCACAACTTAGCAGGGTGATGACGGATCTTCACAAGTGTTGCCTTGTGAATCAATCAAATCCATACTGTCACGCATAGACTGGAGATTTGAGCCTTACTATGGTGTACCAAAGGACATGAAATACAAAGACTGACACAGTTTCATATCAATAGAGTAATAAAGCAAAGTGTTAATCTGTCCTCATGTGCTTGCTTGTCTCATCATGTCTGGAGAGGCCTGGGTTTGTGTCAAATCAATCTTGTACACCACAATAAGCTTTACTCAGATGACTGTAGTACCTTTGATAGTTTACTCAGCACTGCCAAACACTAATAATTCAGACAAGCATTCAGGAGAGTGAGACTTCTTAAAAGAAGATATTTATTTATGTGTCAGATTAGCTAGAAAAATCTAATAATAGCATTGGTGCATCATTTATAATAGACCACTAAACACCAAATTCTGTTGTGAACTGTGATGCATTCTCTATGCAGCTAATGTGTCTTATATTGATACGCTGTTCACTGTAAGTAGTGTTTAATATAGATGTTAATAATAAGCATCTATATAGGATAAAATTATGATAAAAATCCTCAGTGTTACAGATATTACATGTTATTGCTGCACATTTTCCAAAAGCATCATGAAGATTCAGGAGTTGAAGAAATGGGCTGACTGCATTCAGCTTCACATAAATCTTTCAAACAGACCCACCCATGAGCCCCAACATAGTGTCTGGGTTGACAGCTCTCAAGATTTTGCGACAAAGCCAATAAGCAGGAATTATAGGTAGTGTTTTGTTAGCGGTTCTTGAACGCGCGTTGTTAGAGATTCCTTAAAAGAACCGACTCAATCGATTCCTGGTCGAATGACTCTTTTGAATCGGTTCTTTTAATCACTCCAAATCATATAGCGAGACCGGTATTAGTGTGATTCCCAAACGATAAGACTGAAACTTACATCTGAACAACTGGCTGTTCAAATGGAAACGTGTAGTTAAGTAGTATTTTGTAAAAATAAATAAATTAATTGTATATGTTACCAGTTTAAAAAAACAGGACCAATCATTCCACCGCATTTATTCTTTAGTCTGTGTAGTTAAAATGTAATTAAAATGTGTAAACACGCCTTATATTTGATTTAATTATATCGGTTCCATTGAAATCTTAAATTATTTTATTACTTAGCACCAGAACCCCTGGGTAACGTTAAGCACGTTAAATTCCGCACGATTCCCATCCCCTCCGTTTACAGATCCACACGCAGCTGCGCTATTCGGTCTGCACGAAAGAGCGCTCGTTTTCATCACCAGAAATGTCGCACTACGTGTCCGCATCAAGGCATCTCTATTCAAACACACCGTTAACAAGAGAAAATACACATATGATTCATTCATTCATATTATAAAGCTGAGGAAGGGCGATTTGCTGATGTGAATCTGAGCAACAATCGGCAATGAGACCGTTTAAAATGCTGATTGCGATCTACTGTGTTAATAGATTATTTGACCAAACGGAAAGGATTTACAGTTAATCTCTGACATGCTTCGCTTCTGCATCACGAGGAAGGGCCCCGGTGCTTTGGTTTGCTTAGCGCTCCTGCATCCATATTCTCCGGCCTGTTAGCTCGCGCTCCCGTTACACCACATAAGACCAGTTCACCCAAACCCACTTAGAAATCAAGAGAGCACGCTAAGGTGTAACGTGGTTTCAATGCATGCACCGCTTACCGTTTCGTCGGCCCCGGCGTCGTGATTAATTTCTATGCGTTAAAGAAACCGATGTTAAATTTGTGGTTGCATCCCCGGGATCCGCGCGATCACGTAAGTGTACCAGATGCAGCAGATCTCGCTCGGCTCCGCCCACCCGTGACATCACCACAACCCCCTGTAGAACTAGGATGAAGGGGGTCTTACACTGTCATCGAGAGCATACGGCTCAGAAAACAAAACAGTAACCCTTATATTACCAAATGTCATGTGTGTTTTAAAGAATGGTAATTAGCTCATTTTGGTACTGTGTGTAATGCCCCGTAATGTTTGACTCATCCGGCTCTGATTTGTCCTCTGTCTCCACCTTCTGGTGAGTGAAAAATCGCATCATTTGTAGGCTACACAAGAAATATTTAAGAGACAGTTTAATTATTCTAATCATATAAGGTGGAATGACAATTGTCCTACTGTGTCATATATTTCAGATTAAATTAAGTTTACATTTTCGATAAATATTTGTCATCATTTTCAACCAGTCCTGCTAAATATTTTAATACACATTTAAATTAATAAATATATACACTCGAAAACATATAAAATACAAGTGTTGAGGAGTTTCGATCCATTTGTTACAAATGGAAAATAAGGAAACCCCATATATGTCTCTGAGAGGAAGAATTTGTTTTTAGCATGATGTTGAGATGATCTGAGGCTGATCAACTCGCTTTGCTTCACCCAGCGCTATGAATATAGTGATACCAATGATGTTCACCACAGCCAGGACTGAGAACACATTCACCCAGGAACCTGTGACCTCAATCATGTAGCCAGACATGTACACCAACAATAAACCTGGGAAGTATAGTACAAAGAGAATGAGATATGGGGAAAGAAGGAGAGCAATAGAAAAAGGGTATTACAATTAACATTACAAATGAGGTAGAATATTAGATATAAATAATTGCACAGGGATTAAATGTGAACTTATAACATTTTGCAGATTAGTTTACATTAAAAGAAAAGGTTAAAATTATGATATACTAAGTCAGTCAATATTATGAGATAAAAGTTATAATTATGTCTAAATTATGACAAAAATTCGAAATGACATACTAAGAGACAAATCTAAATTATGATCAGGTATTATTGTCATCTAAAGTCAAAAATGACCAAAGTCTAAATTATTAAAGAAAATTCTGAAATAAAAATCCAATTATTGTCATATAATTATTTTGGTCGTAATATATATTTAGAATTATGTATGTCATAGTTTTAACTTTTTGCCATAATTACAACTTTTGTCAACATTTTCAGATTAAAAACAGATCACTTCAATATCAGATTACTTTTACTATTTACATTTTTCCAGTTGTCAAATAGAATTCAAATTGTGTACACTGACCTATCAAAAAGTACTTTAAATAAAATATTTAAACACTCTTTCAACAAATATATGATGAAAATGATTAAACCCACCAGTAAAAGCAGAACATGTGTTCATAACCCCTGTAAGAAAGAGGGCGACATATTTAGAACACAGTGTTGGGGAGTAACTAGTTACGAGTAAAGGAATTACATAATTTAATTACAAAATAAATGTAACTGTAATCTGTTACAGTTACTGAGAAAAAATTAAGTTACAGTTACTTATAAAAATGTTAACGATTACAAACTGGGGTTACATCTGAATATTTTCACACACATACAGATATGATTGATTTATTTCCCAAATTGCATCGACTGCTCTGAAATATGAGACACCAATGTTTCAGGAGTTTAAGACACATGCTCATTCGATAACTGTTTTATTTCCTCTTTGGGTTTATGTATATGCTTTATTTTTTTAAGATTAACTGTTTTTTCCAAGGCATTGTTAGATTCCAGTGTTTCCTGTCATAGCTATACAAAGATTTCATTTCAAAAACAGTATCATAGCTATTAAACAGTTTCTTTTTATGATTGTAAATCTGTATTTATCCTCAAAATGATCTCAAAGTGAAAAAAGGTGCTGAAGTCTGATTTTGTGGTCGCTGTGCTTTAAAATGAAATGATTATAATCTTATTTCAACCCTGCCTGGTTGAAATGTTTCAAAATGATTAAGAGTTTAAAACATTCGTTAGAAATTTAGAAAAGTAATCAAATGTAATCCGTTACATTACTTTAATAAAGTAATTGAAATAGTTACACTACTTATTACATTTTAAATAGGGTAACTTGTAATCTGTAACCTATTACATTTCCAAAGTAACCTTCCCAGCACTGTTAGAACAATGCTTAAAACATATTGTGATAAAATAAAATAAAATAAAATAAAATAAAAAATAAAATAAAATAAAATAAAATAAAATAAAATAAAATAAAATAAAATAAAATAAAATATTCCTGGATTTTTTTTTACAAGCCAGAGGTGAACTCACCAAACAGGGCTCCTGCACATGATGGTGCCTGGTCATGCACATTCACAGACACCCCACTGCACATGAAAATACACACACAGGTTACTCCATTGTACTACCTCTTCACTATACAATCAGCTGCTGATTGGCTAAATCTTCTACACATTTATATTTGAGCTTGAAAGATCTAATAGACTTGTATACTCTATAGGCTAATCAATGCTGTACGATCATGTTTTGGATATGACAGTTCATTCTAACCTGTTATTAAATGTGGACAGCCCAACAGCCAGAGACACAAATGCCACAGCCTGGATAAAGCTGTCTGTCTTACAGAGAAGGAAGATGAACACACTGGCTACTCCCATTGCAAAGAACTACACAAGCATGTTTCAAACAGACACACACAACCACAATACAGATTACATCATGCAATATATGAATTGTTAATGTAATTGTAATGTATATAAGGACACATTAAAGCTCATAGCTTATGTTGTGCTACCTGCATCAGTTTCCTTACAGTTGCAGTGCCGCAGCCTGACATAGAGACATAAATGATTACTGATAGAAACATCACAAACATAGAATTTTTAGAAAAATACAAAAGGAAGCAAGAAGCTCCACCCCTAAACCTAATTCCCAGTGTGGAATAACCAGATTGTATGAAATTCTACAAATGAGATGCAGAAATTCATACAAATTAGCCACAAATTCACTTTAGTTATGAATTGGCATGAGATTGTGTTGATTTTGTTCACCTTGCCTAATGAGATGATCAGAGATAGAGCCTCCAAACAGTGAAGTGGGCAGCGCCACAAACCAAGGGATCACATTAAACACCCAATCCTGTCATCAAACAAAACCGAGAATGCTTTAACAAATGACAACATCAAATCAACCAGTCGTAGGAAGAAAAACATTAAAACCTCATACACCATCTTATGATTAAACATTTCATTTAGTAATATAGAATTACATATTGTCACTACTACATAATAACATTGTTGGTAAGTACACTGGGAGTGTAAACACCAATAAAATAGAAACAACCATTGAAATCAACTAATGTGCGATGCTGGCGTACCTTGGCATAAGGAAACATGTCTTTGAAGAATGTTGGTAGCCATGACATGAGTGTGTAATACGTGCTACTAAAGCAGAGATGAGCAATGATCATAGCCCTAAAACACACACACATGCAGTGAGCAACCCTCTGCATTAATGCTCGCTGATGTTTTAATTAACCTTCTGTATGAGAATGAGTGTCCAAAAAATTAGACAAAGAAAGGATAATGACACAAAACTTTGGAATGGAAAAAAAAACATAATAAAACAATGAGTGAAAGTAGAGAATAAAATGAGGGACATGTTGATGTTTTGAACCTCACCAGACACTAGGCTCTCTAAGGAGATTCAGCCAATTGATTTTAGAGGATTCAGACACAGAACTACTGCTGATCCACAGTGAGTCGAGGGAGAAACCTGAACCGGTGACAAACAAACAAACTCTGTACTGACACATTTAAAACTGTAATATATAACAAACACGATTTCTGAATACCAGCGTGAGATTATTAAGATACAGCAGGGACCTCAAAACAGAAATCTCTTATTCTGTGGTGCTGCATGGTGAGTCAGATTTTTAAAAACAGGGTGTTGTAAAATAACACTGGCAAAAAAGATCCAATTATTCTATCCACACAGTTGCTATGGCAAACACAAATACTGAAGCCAACGCTGATTCACTGCAACTTCTCTAAGAGACTTAATTATACAAATTCTGACCTTCAGAGCAATACAATTGCACTTAATCAAGAACGAGTACAAAATCTCAAGAATAATGCTACTTAACTTAAAAATGTAAAGGATCACAATTACAATTTAAGTACCTTGCAGAAGACATTTCCATACACAACAGGTCCAGCAAACAGCAAGGAGACCAGCTCCATAAAACACACTCCCCCATCCAAACCAGTCCAGCATCAGGGAACCTACACCTCCAACCAGCAGCATCCTAAGAGAGAGAAACATCTCACTTACAAAATCATGAATAGTGTGGAACACTACCTTATGGTATGTAATTCCAGAGGTGCTTGCATTAAAAGAGTGAATCAGTTTTATTTTACACTTCAAATAAATAAATAAAATATGAATAAAAATGGAATGATTGGGAAAACTAGGTATTGTTCTTACCCTAGGTAGCACCCACAGGCCAGAGTGCTCATCAATAAACCTCTCTCTCCCTCTGTCACACGCTGAGCACAGATACTGACAAGAGAAGGGTAGTGAACCCCTAAAAACAAAGAAAGCATAACACAAACTCACAATCCTGTCCTACTGAGAATTACTTTTTGCCTTTAAGGGGCTATGGAAGCCCATTTCTGCCACACAAGAAAAAAAAAATGGTAACAAAAAAGTCATAAGTACAGTGGGTACGGAAAGTATTCAGACCCCCTTAAATTTTTCACTCTTTGTTATATTGCAGCCATTTGCTAAAATCATTTAAGTTCATTTTTTTTCCTCATTAATGTACACACAGCACCCCATATTGACAGAAAAACACAGAATTGTTGACATTTTTGCAGATTTATTAAAAAAGAAAAACTGAAATATCACATGGTCCTAAGTATTCAGACCCTTTGCTGTGACACTCATATATTTAACTCAGGTGCTGTCCATTTCTTCTGATCATCCTTGAGATGGTTCTACACCTTCATTTGAGTCCAGCTGTGTTTGATTATACTGATTGGACTTGATTAGGAAAGCCACACACCTGTCTATATAAGACCTTACAGCTCACAGTGCATGTCAGAGCAAATGAGAATCTTGAGATCAAAGGAACTGCCTGAAGAGCTCAGAGACAGAATTGTGGCAAGGCACAGATCTGGCCAAGGTTACAAAAAAAATTCTGCTGCACTTAAGGTTCCTAAGAGCACAGTGGCCTCCATAATCCTTAAATGGAAGACGTTTGGGACGACCATAACCCTTCCTAGAGCTGGCCGTCCGGCCAAACTGAGCTATCGGGGGAGAAGAGCCTTGGTGAGAGAGGTAAAGAAGAACCCAAAGATCACTGTGGCTGAGCTCCAGAGATGCAGTCGGGAGATGGGAGAAAGTTGTAGAAAGTCAACCATCACTGCAGCCCTCCACCAGTCGGGGCTTTATGGCAGAGTGGCCCGACGGAAGCCTCTCCTCAGTGCGAGACACATGAAAGCCCGCATGAAGGACTCCAAGATGGTGAGAAATAAGATTCTCTGGTCTGATGAGACCAAGATAGAACTTTTTGGCCTTAATTCTAAGCGGTATGTGTGGAGAAAACCAGGCACTGCTCATCACCTGTCCAATACAGTCCCAACAGTGAAGCATGGTGGTGGCAGCATCATGCTATGGGGGTGTTTTTCAGCTGCAGGGACAGGACGACTGGTTGCAATCGAGGGAAAGATGAATGCGGCCAAGTACAGGGATATCCTGGATGAAAACCTCCAGAGTGCTCAGGACCTCAGACTGGGCCAAAGGTTTACCTTCCAACAAGACAATGACCCTAAGCACACAGCTAAAATAACGAAGGAGTGGCTTCACAACAACTCCGTGACTGTTCTTGATTGGCCCAGCCAGAGCCCTGACTTAAACCCAATTGAGCATCTCTGGAGAGACCTAAAAATGGCTGTCCACCAATGTTTACCATCCAACCTGACAGAACTGGAGAGGATCTGCAAGGAGGAATGGCAGAGGATCCCCAAATCCAGGTGTGAAAAACTTGTTGCATCTTTCCCAAAAAGACTCATGGCTGTATTAGATCAAAAGGGTGCTTCTACTAAATACTGAGCAAAGGGTCTGAATACTTCGGACCATGTGATATTTCAGTTTTTCTTTTTTAATAAATCTGCAAAAATGTCAACAATTCTGTGTTTTTCTGTCAATATGGGGTGCTGTGTGTACATTAATGAGGAAAAAAATGAACTTAAATGATTTTAGCAAATGGCTGCAATATAACAAAGAGTGAAAAATTTAAAGGGGTCTGAATACTTTCCGTACCCACTGTACATAAAAAGTGACATAAAAAGTCAAAATGACAAGATACCATAATTATGAGATAAAAAGTCAATATTAAGATACAAGTCACAATTATGAGATAAAGGCCTAAATTATGACATACTAAGCCATAATTATGAGATAAAAAGTTGACTTTATGACATACTAAATCAGAATTATGAGATAAAAAAGTCTAAATAATCAGATTAATGCCATGATTATGAAACATAAAGAGATAGTCTAAATTATAACATACTAAGTCATAATTATGTGATAAGAAGTATAAATTATATTTTATATGGGTCATCATTATGACACAAAATTCAAATCAAAATTATGCCTGTCAGAATTTTGATAAAGTGAAATTCCAAAAATTCTAATACATTGAGACAAACAATTATGACAAACTTCATAATTTATAATTGAGATGAAAAGTTGATGTTTTATATAAAATGTATATTCATGACATTTAAATTCAAAATTATTACATTATACATATATCTTTTGTCATTGTTTTGACTTTTAAATCTCATAATTATGACTATGTCATAATTTTGACTTTTTGTGACATAACTATTACTTTTGTCATGTTTTAAACAGTTTTTCATAATTTAAATTTATTATGTCATAATTATCATGTACCAAAGGCGATATTCTCATGTGGTGGAAATGGGCTTTCATAAGGTGCAGAAAAAAAAAACAAGTACATGTAAAAAATGTGTTATGCAAAATGAATACTGAAATTAGTCAGGATAAGCTGATTCTGATTAAACTAACTTAGGCCCACCCTACCAATTACAGCCAATGCCCCAGCAACCGACTTCACAGACTTGGTGGTGGAAATTTCTAGTTCAAACATGTTGATAGATTTCTAAGACTCTTTCTGCACATTTTTCTGTTCTCTTTTCGAGTTAATGAGATTTTCTCTCTAAATTCCCCTCATTCTTCTTACAATTTTCTCAACTGTCTCTCACAATGCTCTCACCTTGCATTACACCCAGTAGAAACCTAGCAGCTGTCATGGTAATAAGAGGTCGGAGACCAATGTTGGCCAGAAGCGGAGTGATAGCCGTCATCACGGCCCAGGAGGAGGTGGACAGCAGCAATACTCTCTCGCCTCCTATTCTGTAAAAACAAGGTTCTCAATCATCTTCTACATTTTATAATTGATCTACGACCTGTGCACTTAACTAAAACACTCACCTATCACTGGCATGGCCACCAAGTACCTGAGTAAAACAGTAACCCCAGAAAAAAGCACCCAGCACTATGCCAGTCTCGGTCTTGCTCCATCCAAATTCTTTTGCCATGGTGACGGCACAGATTGGCATGGCCATCCGTGACCAGCAGAGAAGACATGTGACTAGCAGAAGCATCAGGGTCCACGTTCGGGCCAGTGGCCTGCAGCAGGTGGGACGTTACAATTACAACAGTGTATCAATCTGGTGGCCCAGAGCACGGCACATTTTAGCAAAAAATAAGTTACAAATGTAAAATAAATTAGGCAGATAAACAATTGATGGCATGGGATACTTATACAAAAATTTTTTAATCATTTCTGATATTCAAAGATTTGAAAAGACCTTCTTGTAAAACATCCAGCCTATCTAACAAACAAAAATGAACACAGATTCTTACTTCTGAATACATTTTTTTTTTTACTTTGTAAAATGTCTTAATACTTTGGGGAGTGAAAGATTAAATTGTCCTGCTCATTCAGAACCACCTCTTAGCAATTGTAAACATTTTTTAAAAAATTGTGTTTGCTTTTGATGTCTTTTGAAAGCCCATATTTATGTATCTGAACACAGTGTATTCAAACAAACATTCTGTAACCTCAGAATTTAATTATCTCGTTACACTGGTATTACTATACCATGGTAATTTTTTATTGATTGATTGATTGTTAGGACTCATCTACCAAAAACTTTATCTAGGGACTGCAGAGACAAAGTAGACATTTCACTGCAACTAGTGGCAGGAAGCAAAACTGTTTGTTGAATGACCATATTCATCATGTATCATGGTATCTGAGCACAGTGTTTTTAAACAGCCATTCTGTAACCTCAGAATTTGATTACAGTCAGCAGACAGTAAATACACTCAGTAACAGTCACCTATTACCGGTGCAATGGTGTGTGCCAGTGTGTGCTGGCCAGCAAACTCACCAGACCTGAATCTCATAGAGAATCTGTGGGGTATTGTCAAGAGGAAAATGATAAACAAGAGACCAAAAAATGCAGATGAGCTGAAGGCCACTGTCAAAGAAACCTGGGCTTCCATACCACCTCAGCAGTGCCACAAACTGATCACCTCCATGCCACGCCGAATTGAGGCAGTAATTAAAGCAAAAGGAGCCCCTACCAAGTACTGAGTACATATACAGTAATTGAACATACTTTCCAGAAGGACAACAATTCACTAAAAATGTTTTTTTTTATTGGTCTTATGAAGTATTCTAATTTGTTGAGATAGTGAATTGGTGGGTTTTTGTTAAATGTGAGCCAAAATCATCACAATTAAAAGAACCAAAGACTTAAACTACTTCAGTCTGTGTGCACTGAATACATGAGTTTCACAATTTGAGTTGAATTACTGAAATAAATGAACTTTTCCACGACATTCTAATTTATTGAGATGCACCTGTATGTAAACATCTTTTATGTAAAATATCTTACTCAGGACAGTACTAAATAAAAAATAACATGCATTTTCTATGATCTCTCTTATTTTGTTAAAATTATTCACATTTTCACAGATTCTGCAAGGAGTTCCCAAACTTTCGCATGCAGTGTGCATAGAAATCGTCTACTTTGTCTGTTCAGTCCTTGATAGTTTTTGGTGGATGAGTCCTAACCACACACACACACACACACACACACACACACAGAGAGAGTTAGGACTCATCCACCAAAAACTATCAGGGACTGAATATATTTCACACACACACACACACACACACACAGAGTCGGACTCTTTCACCAAAAACTATCAGGGACCGAATAGACAAAGACGACGATTTCCATGAAATTATTGCCGAGAAGGGAAGGTGGATGGAGTAAAGCGATGTGAATTTCACTGTCCATTGACAACTCCCGCTGTTTATACGAGAATGATCAATGCAGAAACTATTGTTGATGCAACTGACGCACAAATACACTATGATATTTAGCAATGTTTTTTAAATCTCCTTTAATAAACAGGTTTCATCATACCTTGGCCATACTGTTGTCTTGTCGTTAATTTGCGTTATCTTTAACCCGGGCGTATCACGCGCATTTCTGAAAGGTGTTTTCACAGAGTCCACAGGTGATTGCAAGCGGTCCGATTCTTGCTCAGCAGCCATTAAATCCATCTGAGTAAAAACCGGACACTGAGCCGGTTCTGTGCCGAATAGGAAAGTTTACTACTGCATTTATACAGCTCCCAGTAACAAATAGGAGGCGGAAACGACCGCCGCCACACCTACATTAAATGTTTGAAGAGCAGCTCATCCTGGTTTGCATTTATCTTGAAAGATCGAAGGTGATTAGGTAGGAATATAGTAAATCTTGTACGTGGCGCAAGACGTCTAATCATATAACATCACTCTGTGATCTCTATGGAATCTGGAGATTCGGCCTTATAAAAATCTGATTCAGAAAAACTCCAGTAAACAAAATCTACTGTGAAATCAAATTTATCCCAAACAAGCAGTACAAAATGTGAACAAAAATGAGACAAAAATCATAAACATAAGGCTTTAAGTCTGTAATGACAATATTTGTTATTTTTTAAGTAAAATAGCTTATATAATGAAGGTCTAAAACTTGACACTGTTTACTCAACATTATCAGCATCTGTAGCTTCTCATAAATAAAAAATGAAGTTGTTGGATCCATGATAAAGATAGTTATATCAGTCATTTTCTTTCCATCCAGGAGCTGATATTTCCCTCACAAACAGCCTAATATAAGCATGAGGACATATTACTGTGTGTGAAACCAGTGAAGAGGTTGAAATAAAATATAAAATAAAATCACAAAACCCATATGATATGACAGACTGAAAATGAGCAAAAACAGTACCATAGGAATACTCCATGTTCTTCAGAAAATAGGCTACCAGCATAGTAAACGGTAGATTAAAATAAAAATTTAGGTTTAGTTTTCAATCAGTATAGTTTTGTTTGAAATAAAATCATATACTGTTGCTTAAGTTACTTTGTATAGAGGCATCAAGAAAAAAACAAACATTATATATAGATTTATATTTGCTATTCAGTCACTGACTGTTCATAAATAAGACAAAAAAAAATTCAAATGTGTCCATGTGGATTACAGTCTCTACTTGGGGTCCTCAATGGTGCCCTTGCTGAGGTCTGTCATTCTGGAGTATTTCACTTTTTTCTGGTCCAGTTCGTTCTGAGCCCACAGTAAAAGCTTCAGCAGCTTTGCTAATTTTGGAGTAGATTCCCTGTTCTCATAGTCTAGAACAGCCTGGTTCACCTCGCTCCACACCTATAGAGGGAGACAGAACCCAGCATTAAGGAGGGAGGAACAAGTGCAGAATTCATACCAGGTACAGTAATGCCCCCTATTATATATAACACAGAGAATATATATGGAAACAGAAATAAGTAACCCGTTATGATGGTCATGTCCTACACAAATAAACACACATACCTTCTGCCTCTGCATCATGTTGAGCAGGTCTCCAAACGGCGATTCTTCAGGGTTGTCGAAGGCGAGCAGTGCCAGGGTTCGTTCCATCTCAGTAAGGCATTCTTTGCTCTCCTCTCCCTGTTCGGCCAGTTGTGACTGCGCAAACTCCAGCGCTGCCTCAGTCTCCCGCAGACGGATGAGCTCAATCAGATGCTGCTGCTACAAGAGTTTACAAGGAAAGTTAACAACAGTTTCACAGTGCAGGTCTGGTTGAGATTTACAGTTATGATTGCTTTCTTTTCAGTACTTTTAAATTTTTGTTATCTGGGATGGAACAAGAGGCCTTCATTACTACATTTGCATGTGCATTGTAGATAAACACAACATGCCAATGGATTCTATCATGGTTTATGATGGCTCTCTAAAACGCTCTGTTAGGCCTGGTTTATACCTGGTATTTAGATGCATTTAGATGAACAACAAATACAGGTGTAAACAGGGTCTAAAACAAGTTTGTTCAATTTCAACCATTTCTAGAGGTAGTTAAAAATGGATTGCTTTCATAGTGTAGACACTCATGTGGTCAAATGCTTTCAAGCAGCCACAAAAGACCACCATCTATGCCGCCCACTTCCCTATCATGTAACTGTAATGGTACAGGTTTTGAGAAAGCACAACAGGGCTCAACAATAAGGACTGCCCGAAGGCCCGGGTCCAGAGTCCAGAGAAGTCGAAGACGGATGCAAAGAAGAGAAAATACTGTAGCAGACAGAACAAGATCACTGTTCACGATGCACTAAAAAAATATAGGAAGAAAATCCAAATATTGAATTTTACAATAAAAAGTTTCTGAGAGGAACTGGCTGTTTTCTAGAAAAAGTTTACATTTCTTTTCATCTTGCCTCTGTAAAACGCATTCAAATTAGTGTTAATACGCGCAGCACTGCTGTGTTTAACAGTGGTAAAACCAAGAAAACGCTGTATTATTGCTGTTAACCGCCACCTGCTGTCATAGAGAGAAAATGCATCTCACTCAGCCCGTCTGCTGTTTCATGCAATGTTTTATGCAGCATAATTTCACAAAGCTAAAGTCATACCATTCTGTTTTAGCTTCAGATTTTGAAATTATACAGTCTAATTTAAGTCAAAGATTGGATATTTTTGTTTTGATTAGGGTTGCAAAATTCCGGGAATTTTCAAAAGACTGGAAACTTTCCATGGGAATTAACGGGAATATATGGGAATTAACGGGAATTAATGGGAATAAACTGGAAATTTGCAAAATTGCAGGAACTGGGAACTTAAATGTAGTTGAGAACAAAATCTTGCAGCATAATCTTGGTTAAATTTCAGTTTAATTTCTACTCTACACATTGCTCAATCGCACACAGCACACTGCTTACTGCAGGACTACTGAGGCCACACCCCCTACATGCACTGTGCTTATCTACCATTACATGCACAGATCATTTCTTAAATCCTGCACACAAAATATCAAAATATCCATCTTGGTAAGTATTCATATAAATTACATATATATTACAAAAAATTTTAAAACTTCCTTGTGCTGTGTGTAATATACTGTGCAACTAAATTAGGCTATATCATAGTAAAAAAACAAATACACTTACTGAACAAACATTTAGGTGAGATAATAATAAAACAAAAGTTTAAAAATGACCCTACCCCACACACAATCCCCACTCCATGGATGGATTCCACTCCATTTTTTCTGAGGCCGCAGTTTCTGCATTTGAGCCCAAAGACTACATCTAAGTTTTGATATTCTAAATATATCTGATCTATGGGATTCACGTTTAACTAGTAAATACCAAAAAGTGTTTATACAGTAGCTAGACAGTTTATGAGGTATGTGCTAAATCGCTCAAGCTGTGATGCTCCTTCTGCTAGCAAGTTTACTGTTATCATACAGAAGTGCAGTACTGGTCAAAAGTTTGGACACATTACTATTTTTAATGTTTTTAAACATTGCACATCTTTTGCTCATCAAGCCTTCATTTATTTGATCAAAAATACAGAAGAAAAAAAAATTGTGCAGTAATATTGTGCAGTATTGCCAGTATTACAATTTAAAATAATGGTTTTCTGTTGTAATATACTTTAAAATATAATGTATTTCTGTGATGCAAAGCTGAATTTTGAACATCTTTACTCCAGTCTTCAGTGTCACATGATCCTTCAGAAATCATTCTAATATGCTTATTTATTATCAATTTTGGAAACAGTTGTGCTGCTTAATATTTTATATTATTATTATTACCTGTGATTCTTTTTTCAGGATTCTTTGATGAATAAGGAGTAAAAAAAAAACAACAACAACAAAAAACATTTATTTAAAATAGAAATCCTTTTTTAACAATACACTACCATTCAAAAGTTTGGGGTCAGTATCTTTTCTCTTTTTTTTAAATAAATTAATACTTTTATTCAACAAGGATGTGTTACATTAATAATAAAAAAAAGTAGTAGCAAAGACTTATATTGTTAGAAAAGATTTCTATTTTGAATAAACTGTTCATAAGTTTTTATTCATCAATAAATCCTGAAAAAAGCATCATAGATTCCCCTCAAAAAATCCAAAAAAAGGTCATTTTTAAAATGTAATAGTTTGCATGCATGTGAGCCTATGATCAAAAAATTTTTTATATTTATGTTTGTTATATTTTTGTATATGATAAAGTTTTATAAATTTCCACAAATTTCCAATTAATTTCCATAAATTCCCAAAAGTCCCCGTAAATTCCCATAAATTCCTGGTAAGTTTCAAACTTGGAATATTTCCAAAGTTCTCCAGATGAAGTTCCCATGGAAAATTTCCGGAAATTTACCGGAAATTTTCCGCCCCTTTGCAACCCTAGTTTAGACTGATTCATCATTAAAATGCAGTGGTTGCCTCTAATCTCAAATGGCTATGAAAAATAAAGGTGCAGAGTGAAGAATATGCAAATGTTATTTTATGTGATTTTTCAATTTCTGTACCTGAACATCTAAAAACATAAAAACCTAAAGCATCATTTCATTTCTATCTTTGTGCTATAGGCCTGTATTTAATTGTGCCATTTGTAATTTGTTCATGTGTTCTTATTTACTGCCGGTTCACTTGTCTTTAATAATGTTTGAACTATGTTTGAATATGAATATATATATGAATATATATATATATGAATATATATATATATATATATATATATATATATATATATATATATATATATATATATATATTTTTATAGCTAGTGGTTTTTGCTGTGGTATCAAATTTGAAATCGAGAATTATAAAATTGAATTGGTATCTAAAATATTCGTGTCATATAAGCTTATTTATTGGAATACAAGATAACAGATTCAAAACAATGATAATAGCAACCGTTTTATTTTTTGTGGCAGGCCCAGTGAAAATGTTGGCAGGGCAAATCTGAATCCGACCGGGCCAGTAGAAAAAATCCTTAACGTTGAGCCCTGCACAACAAAACAATCGATTCAAACTATGCTACATTGTGCCAAATCACACAGATTACGATTGAAATCCCAGTTACCTTATGCCAGTTTCACACTGCATGATTTTAACCATGATTTTCACTCACAGTGTTGTGGAAATCGCAGATTAATGCCCAAAATCAGAGGCAAATTTTTTTACAAAAAGGCTTGTTTACACACGTGACAATGCGTAGTGTGCATTATCAAAGACGTGATTTGAAAAAAGCGCTGTCGGTGATTGTCTCCAATTCTTCCTACTGAAAAGTGATGTGTGCACACAACAGCAACTAGATGGTACCCCAGACAGTCATGCAGTGTGAGAAGAGCAACAATCTGACAACTTTGAAAATTGTGCAGTGTTCCGGCTTAACGTGAACATATGTTATTTCTTTTTTCCGGACATGTTCTAGATGATTTCCTATTTACATTCTCTCTAAAGTTCTCATACACTGTATGTATGTACTTGCATTGTTTTGACCATTCTCTGTAGATCCCACCTTCTTGCATGCCACAATTGGTCAATTACTTGTACAAAGACTGCACGCTATTGGCCTACTTTACTTTTCAGTAATTACCTTCAGCAAGTATGAAAACAACAAGAAAACAAAGCCAAAACCTGTACATTTTAAGCAATTTAGAAATCAAGGGCAGGATATGTCCAGTAAAAATAGGACGAATGGTCACCCTATGTTACCATTAATATTCTTTCCTTTGCATGTAAGCAGCAAAATGGATTTGTATTCATAATTGTATTTGTGTGCCACATTCAGGCCTCTCGCAAAACTGATGTAAAGTGTGACAAAATAAGGGTGGATAGTCTAGACAAAATCCAAGTGGGAAACACATTTAAAGTGTCATGAAACCCCCATTTCAGCACTGGTCTTTTACACCTTAGATCTGAAAAAGACTCCAGAAATGGGCGTGTAAAACTGTGGAAAAGTGGGAGTGTAGAGGGTGGGAAGAGGGACCTAGAACACAATCATTATACAGACAAATGAATATTAAAATATATTTAAAACAGAAAGAATAAAGGCATAGTTACTTTTTGTTTACTCTTCTTTGAATTTTCGGTCTATATCATTGTTTGCTGTGTATCACAATAATCTGTCGTGTCTTCGCGTTCATGATCAGACCTAACACTGTATCAGTGCCCTTATTTCATTTGAAAAGACATGATACGTGCGTGAACGGTGCTGGTTCATGTTTGGAGCACGAGAGAATATGAAATATACTCACAAACACTTGAAACAGTTTTCTCTGGTCCGGATATGAATTATGATCCACGCAGGGAGTGTTGTTAAACTCATCGTGGCGTTCCACGCAGAAACCGCTCTCTCATGCGTGCTCCACGTGTTGTTACATATTAAATATTGTTACGGTCAGAGATGAACTGACAGCGCGGAAGCTCTTTCATGAGATTTGAATCCTCCGCTGTAATACAACCTCTTGCATAACACAATGCAGTGATTGGATCATAAGAGTTCATTCTCATGAATAATACTGAGAATAGCTCGTAAAACTGATGACGTAGATGCGTACTCATTAGCCACGGCAGCCAATCACAACTCCGAATTAACGCATATACATCACTTTTCATGACGACGGTTCAACTTTTCTTTTTGAACTGGAAGAACGAAATTGCTCCAAAAAATGAAAAAATAACCACTTTTCCCTTAATAATAGACATCATGAGTGCTATTGTTGTTTTCACTGCTGTGCAACCTGTTCATATATGTTAACATCTCTAAAAATGTGTTTTAGGGTTCATGACACTTTAAAACACACCTTAATAGCAGGTGTGATCAGGACTTTCAGGATCAGGATCTCCCTCCCACCATGACCACATGAGGTTAGATGTTTACCTGAAGGTGAAAGTAGAGGTATCGATTGGTGTCGAGGAGCTCTGGGTGGAGGCTGTTAATGAGAGCAATGGCTTCCTGGATCTGACCTTTCAGAACCATTTCCCTAATTTTTATCCTCTCATCCAAAGAGTCCAGATCCACATTCGGCTCAATCCCAGATTCCATACGAAACTTCTCTGCAGCCTCTTTAAATCCCTCTGTGGAATATGATCAAGAAGTTTATGTATTTGATATTGCACATAATGTAAATAATGTAATGTTAGTGCAAGTATAATAATATTCCTTTTAAATTTACACATATCTGTGCATTTGACTTGAATCAAACACTATAATATACTATAAAATAATACTGACATACCTGTTACTAGATAGTTCATGATGAGCCTGTTCATATCTGCCCTCTGAATGTGCACATTATTCAGTTTATCCATCCATTCTTCCTTTGTAATATCCTCTGGCTTTTCTGAATAACTCATCATGTATGTACTGTGGTAAACATGACATGTAAAAACAACAAAAATATTTTGCACACATTCAATATAAAAATGCACGTGAACTCACTTTTAAATGCTATCATCAGAGAAGTAGTTTGATTCTCTTTTAGTGAACACCGTTTCTGGCTGTCCATGTTATCAAAAAAAGAAACCTATTTTCGCTTTTAAGTAGTCTAAGGTTGAGATGTTGGTGTTTGAAGGTAAATGAATGAACTGCACAGTGCACGTTCATATTTTCGCGGTGTTTCTGCTCATAGACAGCACAACAGAGCAGCCAGCGGCTCACTGGCCAGTCAACACAGTACGCGACGTAAAAGGAATTTTAAATAATGACACTGATGCACTTGACAGCTTTAAAGTTATTAAACCCTCGCTATTAAGGGATAAAAGTTCGCATTAATTATTTTTCGCGTTTATCGAGGCATGAAAATGAGTGTGCATGAACCACAGCAACGCGTGAGACTTACAGACGGGCTTGTTCAGCTATTTTCTAACAATAACATTTGCGAATGACCACGCATAAAAACAAAATAATAGCCAATTATATTTAACTGGTGTTTATTCGTGGTATTTGTTTATTTTTTGGAAAATATGAAGAATGATGATAAAATACTTACTGTTTACGGTTATAAATAGCGGTGGGCCTCAGCGAAGATCACGCGATATCAGAGGAGAGCTCTTAACGAGACTTGAGGGGAGGTCAGTGATTGGTCAGAATACTGACGTCACGGTTGCTGTGGCAAAGCTGCTAAGGTTGCCAGATCAGAAAAAACATTAGAATATCTGGAACAAGTATGCATTTATTTAAATTCGTTTTTATTTGCTTGCAAACTATTTAAGGAAAAAAAATACTAACTGTTTGAACTAATATAAATTGCAGATTGCGTTTATACCCAAAAATCTAAAACTATCAGCTTTTTACTGTTAATTAAAATGTTTTTCTTACAGTCGGCATGAATATTCAGACTATCTATATTTTTAAATGTTGCCCTATGTTATAGATCTTATTATGACTAATTAATCAGTGCATCTTTGTTTCTTTGTTTCTTTCTTTCTTTCTTTCTTTAAATTGACCTCGTAATGATTCATCAAAATATCATAACTGGACCTTAGCATTAATGACCTAATGTCTTTTTAGTACTGACTTTAACTTCTCCAGCAATTTCAGTGTTTTGTTCATGAAGAGATAGGCCTCCAGTTTAGCCTAATATAAACAATAACCTTTGATGGTTTACCTTGTTATTCTAAAACCTTCCCAAAACAAGCTTGAATTTGTCTAATCCTCTTATCTAACACAATGCTGTCATTGCAAAACAGGCATCAAAATATACTGTAGGGCGAGAAAGATAATTGATTATGTCTCAGAGATTAGATGAGACTATCACCTTTATTATGCGGACAAGATGAGAAATCCCACTAGTGGAGGGGGAGAAGGAGGGGGAGATGTCTAGATAATACAGTACAATACAATAAATCTATTGTTTATTTCCACTCCTCATAACATTAAAACGACAACAGCCGGTAAGTTCTTCTGATGATGACCAGACAAGCCAATGAAAATGTGTGTGTGTGTGTGTGTGTGTGTGTGTGTTCTGTGCTTTCAAGTTGAACCACACCATATGTTATTTCTCAGACAAAACAGGTGATGCAATAAAACTTTTGTGTGTGACATATTTGTATTGTGTAATTTTATTTATTTAGTATTTATTTATTTATTTAATCAAATCAACTGTATTAAAGACAGGGTATGAGGGTATGAATATATATATATTTTTAAACCCTGTATTTCATAAAAAAAAAAAAAATCATAAGGGTGCTCCAATGTTTCTTTGGGCTCCCTTAAAGAACTTATTTGTAGGGTGTAAGGTCCTTGTGTTGGTTATAGAGATAATAATCTTGGGGCAGTTGCATAAAAGGTTTATAGTTTTACAAGTTAGTCATCTAATTTTTTTTGTTAGTCATAACTTTTCAAGTCAGTTACATAAAAATGTATATTGGTCTAATATGGATCTGAAAAATGAAAGACTCATTACCCCTTGGCTAACGGCTAGTTGGTCAGACTAGTTCTTAAGACAGTCTTAACAGGCCCCAGATTTTATATTTTTTCTTATCTTCATATAAGTGTAGCTACAGGTTTCCTTGGTTCTTTTTTATGTATGTGCATGGTTTCTGTTTCGGGTTTTTTTTTTTTTTTTTTAAAACACCATGCTTTTAAAGAACTAATAAAAAGTGTTTTCTTAGGATATGAGGCTTTAAAAATGACCATATACTTCTCTATTTTTGCATTTTTCAAAACTACAGCCTGGTTAATGAGCATCTGAAGCTAAATCTTTTGTAGACTAGTTACCTTACATCCTGACCAAGTTTTTGCATCTTTGTAACTTCATTTGCCATGTTTCAAAATACAAAATAATTAATAAATAGGCCTACTTTTCAAAAACAAAACTCTTTACTTTTCCTTTCTTTTCAAAACCCAAGACAAACTTGTCTTGACAGCAATGTCTATTTTTATTTTGATGACAATTCCACAATAGCTAAAACATAAGTGACAGAAAATGTAAATATGAGGCTTCAGATTTCACATTCTTCAGGAAATCTATCCTCTTTTCACAGTGTTCATGTTACAAAGGCTATTTACAAGAACTCCGTGTGTGTAAGCAATTGTATTTTATTGCGTAATTATTGGTCACATTGTTCATAATTACATATAAAAAATAAATAACACGCTGACATAAAGATTTAATGTGACAATATATGTGGTGTCATAATATTCCGTGTCACGTTCAGCTGCTCAACTATCCTCCGCATCTCCTTCAAGGCCCGAGCTTGTATCAGGATGTGGTTTTTGGCCAGAAGCAGCGTCGCTATCTTGGACAGTTTTTGCAGGTTTTGATTCGGTGTGCACGGTAAGACAGCTCTCAGGTCCTCCAGCGCCTCGTTAAGATCGTGCATGCGCCTCCGTTCGCGCGCATTGAGAAGTAGCCGCAGCGCTCTGGGCTTCTTGACTCTTCCGCTGCTCGGCACCGAGTTTCCGTCAAATCCATTTTCCAGACACTGAAAACTTTTCCTGTCCATCTCCGATGCTGTCTCTTCGATTATGCGATGGTCCGTGGTTAAGGGGCGCGTGGGAACGCCTTCACCGAGGCTCTGACCGCAGGGCGTGCAGCTCATGGAAGTGTGGAAGCGCAGTTGACAGTCTTGGTCACCAGCCGGCATCGGATTCATTCTCCTGATGTTCATTCTGTCAGCAAATATGACTGTATTATTTGTCCACATCCAACGTCCCTTGTCCTTTGCTGCAGTAAACGCCTATTTGAACTCTCGAAACTTTTGAAGGATTAACAGTCTGTCCAATCAAATCCGCGTCCAGTCACGCAAACATAAACAAACAGGTGCTGTTTTAATCTATTAGGATACGTATTGTTTTACAGTCATAATAACAATGATATTAAAAATATGTTTAGGCCCTACTTGAAGTAAGATGGCATTTTGCTTTTGTAAACGTTTAGTCGACATCCAAAACTGTTCATAATTTTCGAACTGAATATTTTGAGAAGAAATGTAAAATGTCAGTAAAGAAATTAAAGAAAATAATTAAAGCCATAAGAATAATATATAGGCTATTTAATTATTTTAAGTAATTATTTAATCTTTTTATTGTTATTTCTATATGCCAACTGGTCAAATATCTCCTCCAGAGAATTTGATATTCTGCATATAAACTGACTTTGTGAGGAATGGAAAAGACTGGCTTTGCTTTTGGAAACTGGGTCATCACGCCAAATTACGACTGGGTGTTAATCTACCCTGTGTATGCATGCAAGAGAGTGAAGACATTTTCAAAAAATCTCCCTCAAAAAGTCGGAAGGAAACTGGGCTGCACACAAACACTGTTTTTGAATGACAGTAAGGTAATAGTGAATGCTAAAAAATTAATGTAACACATGATTTATTTTAAGAAAACAGTTGGCCCCCATTAAACAGATTTTATGTCAGTCAAATTATATAATAAATGACAGTATTCCTCCTACAACGAGAAATGCCCCAAACAAGTCTGATTAATTAGTCATCATTTACTAATGCAAATGAGCATGATTAAAATTAGACTTGCAGTGGTGGAGGAATCCTGGAGGGGGTTGATGGAAGGCAATCAAGTATTTTGTGATAAGGAGAAACACATCTGTTCAATAAGTGAGAGCTGATGGCCTAATTTGTTTATTCTAATCATTCAAATGCAAACATGATTCCATTAGCCATAAACATGTAAAATAATGAAAGACTCAGATATGAATATTTGAATAAATAAATAAATAAATAAATAAACGTTTTGGATTATATTGGCAGTGCTGGATACACAAATTACACTTTTCAGGTTCATACCAAAAAACATTGTTCATAATATGTTTTCTGGGTGAATTTATCAAATAAAACTACTCTTAAAGGGATAGTTCACCCAAAAATTAAAATTCTGTCATTAATTACTCTCCAAACCCGTAAGACCTTCGTTCATCTTCGGAACACAAATTAAGATATTTTTTTGATGAAATCCAAGAGCTGTCTGACCCTCCATAGACAGTAACGCAAGTGACATGTTCAAGGCCCAGAAAGGTAGTAAGGACATTGTTAAAATAGTCCATGTGACATCAGTAGTTCAACCGTAATGTTATGAAGCTACGAGAATACTTTTTGTGCATGAAGAAAACAAAAATAACAATTTTATTCAACAATTTCTTCTCTTCCGTCAGTCTTCAACGCGTGTTCACGACTTCATAACATTCCGGTTGAACCACTGATGTCAGATGGACTATTTTAATGATGTCCTTACTTGCTTTCTGGACCTTGAAAGTGTCAGTTGCATTGCTGTCTATGCAGGCTCAGAAAGCTCTCGGATTTCATCAAAAATATCTTAAATTGTATTCCGAAGATGAACGAAGGTCTTACAGGTTTGGAACGACATGAGGGTGAGAAATTAATGACAGAATTTTCTTTTTTTTTGGGTGAACTATCCCTTTAATTTCTGAATGAAAATTGTCTGAAAATTTTAAAATTGTTTCTACACATTTTTGTTTTCTTCAGTTTTTTTTTGTGGTGATTGCAAAAGATTTTGATCAGCAAATGGCCTTTGGCCATATCATTAGTGTAACTTGGACTTCACTTCAGTAAATGACACATGACCAGAGATACATCACATGACCTCATAGTTAAGGACTCCCATTCTATAGGTCAAACATAATAAAACAACAGGAGAGGAGGGATTGAGCACACAACAAAGGAGATGCAGAGATCACCCAGTGACTGATGTAATAATGTATGGAAATTAAAGCACACCCTCTCATCACAATATTGCTGATGACCTTTCACTTGAAGGTTGCCGTCTTATTCTATTCATTCTGTTTCTATGTTGACTTAGATAGCTTAAGTTGAATTAAATCTTGATTAAATAAAAAACATAGGTAAATAATATTCTAATTATAATGGCTGTATTTGTTTTTTCCATATTAAAATTAAATTAGGCCTATACTGAATTTCTCAGTAATAGGCTATAGCTGTATGATCTATATTTAATGATAAACATACTTATACAAAATGTACCTGCAATTACAGAATCACAAATAAATCATAAAAAAAAAAACATAAAATATTTTTTTTAGTTTCTGTCAGATTTGGACCACATCTCTCCTCTCATGGATCTCAGCTACCCACTGCTGTAATCTACCCTGTGAAACCGCAGATGCCAGGTAAGAGAGTCACACTTTATCACTTATCAACAGATTCACCCACTGGACAGTTGGCTGTGGGGAGATGGGGGTCCCTGAGTAGGAAGTGGGGTGAAAGTAAAAACCGTTGCTGGGCGACTGAATCATAGTTGCTATGGTGAACTTGAGTTGAGCAGCTGGTCCAATCAGCTGAGACTAGGGCAGAGTGGATCTGAAGAGAGTGATGTAGAAACACGTGGGAGGAAGAGAGGAAGAGAGAAGGAGGGTGGAAGTAAAAGAGGGTGCAGAAAAGGAAGACTGACACAATAAGAGAAGAAAAGAGGGAAGAAAATGATCAAAGAAAATGATCAAACAGGATGACAATAGAACAGTAATAAGGGAGATGCAGATAGTGAGGGGGGAAAGCTAAATAAATTTGGGAAAATAAAAGAAAATTACCTAGTCCACAATATTTATGTACTAAATGTATTTTATACACATTTTTTCCCCTTTCATTTAACATCCCACTATGATGTTATTAAAATATATTGTGTTCTGATACGTGACCAAAACAATTGTTTGATATTTTTATATGTTGCCTTTTACATTTGTTTTCTGTTTGTAAATTGTTTTGTTTCATAATTGTTTTAGCGTGTATAATTTCCCTTAAGGCCAATAGTGTTTTTTGAAACTTTTTTTTTAATTTTTTTTTACTCATTTGACTCATTACATCGTACAGTAACAATTTTTTTAAACGAGCAAGTTTAAACGTCTTTTAATAACCCCTTAAAGAATATAGGGCTTCTTTGACCTCGACAGCAAGGTTAGATATACATGACAGTAGAAGCAGGTGCAGGCAGTTACTTAAACTCAAGGGGCTTCCTCAGTTCTTATTCATCCACATTATCTTAACTCCTCGTCAATGACAAAGCCTAATCGCGCCCCTGCATCACCAAAGCCTACCTCCTGCTCTGACTTGCATCTGTGGCGACGTCTTGTGATGGAGAGGCCTGGTCGCGCTGTGGGGCGGACAGGCCGCTGAAGAGCAGGGACGCACGGGATTGTATTGTAATGCAAAGACAAAACTCCTCCCTTGCTCAATGGAGAAGGAAGTAGGCCCAAAATATCGCTTCAGGGGAAGAATAAATAACTGTTTTCCCGGTTGAGCATCTATTCTGGGATTTTACAGGGATTGGAAATGAGGTGAATTCAAGATGGTGGATCTGTTCGTGGGTTATGGGTTTCAAGGCTTCCTAAATATTCAAATCCCTTCACTTCCTATTCCTCCACTGGCTGTCATTTGTAGAAATTGGATGTGCCTATTTGTTTACTATTCGCAAATGTTTACGATCATTTTTGGACACTTGCGCGACCAAAAAATCTGGGGTAGTGCGCATCAAATGTAGCCTATTTGGACTGGAACCAGGGTACGTAGCCTGTTATACATTTTTCAGTTAAGGTTTGAACCCCCAATGAATATGCAAGGTATGCATAGGCCTAGTTTATTCTTCGATTTCAGACGTTTAACTACGAAAGTAAGATTACAAGGTGCAAAATCTCTTGAGGGGTTAACTTACTATAGCAACAGCGCCACTAGCGCACTTTGCTACAATAAACATCGGACATAATATCGATAAAAGCGGTCAATTTTTATTATTTATCACTGTATTATAGATTAACTCATCAAAAACTTTTTATTAAATTTAAGATAATTGGCAGTTAGCTAATCGCTAGGCCCGCCACAAACTGTTGCCAGAGATAGGCCTAAGTGATAAGCGAAAATAAGAATTAAAATCATTGAATAATTCGCGCATGGACTCTAATTTTCGTATTTCTTTAAAAATGATTCTAATATTTAGCTGAAGTATTTCAGATTTATTTTTAGTCTATTAGGGCTACATTTTAGACTAAATGTACTACATCCTTCCATTAAAGCTCAGAATCTTCATGCAGTTCAGGTTTGAGACGGTGGGGATGCAATTCTCGCTCCCTCTCTAAAGTCTGGAAATAAATTAGACAAAAGTATGTGAAGCAAGTGATAAACCATGAACTGACCGTAGCAGACACTGTTTAGAGTGCTCGGGGACATTTTTAACAGCAGCTGTGGTTATGAACAATTTTGGGTAGCTACTACAGCAACTCAACTGAATGTAAAGGGCACTAATGGCTCTCAGTCCTCCGAATGTCAGCTTCACTGGTTTTCAAGGGCATCGTACTGATGGGGATTTGGTTAACGGGAGGGGAGGGGGCCCTCGGTGCGGGTCATGACGTCACCATGTCCCGATGTAATCCTCTCGCGCTTGAGTCCTATCAGCAGAGGAGGGCGAGCGCGCGGGGACGCGAGGAAGCGCTAATCTCTCCAGAAGGGATCAGCGCAGCCAAGACGCAAACGAGGCCATTTAACACTGCAGCAGAAAACGATTACGATTAAAAACGGGATACAATCGGTGTGTTTCAGCGGTAAACGACAGGCCTGATCTCATTGCGGGATGCAAGAGGGATACGGCGGCAGCTCAAAAGATGCTCGACGGAGAAAATGGAGCATCGTGTTTACGGGGGACTGTAGTGGTGTTTCAGTCATTTTGCTTTTTTTGGCGATGATATTGTTTTGAATAAGGTTGGTCGACAGCTTTTTTGTAAAACAGTTGATTGTGTATTTTGAGATTTTAAAAGTGTTTTGTTTACACTTGATGTAGTCTAAGGGATGCACTACTGCAGAGGTCAGCAGAATGAGTGAGAATCATAACAATGCGCGCCCTTCGGACGGATGCTAGCCTGCCTCCTCCGTTGCTTTCATTCTGTCGCCTGCAATGCAATTCCTTGGTCTATACGACAATGATTAATTCATGATATGCTATATTTGGGCATTGACATTCTTTTTGAATTCCTAACTGTACTGCCACCGAGGCACAAAAAAACCCAAAAGAAGGAGGACAATAGCCATGGCTGCTTGAATTGAGGCTGCAGAATCATATACAGAGCAGCTCTTAAAGGCAGTGAATATAGGCCACTGGTTGGCCTGCTCTGCGCAATATATGCGTTGGTATTTGACAGTGTTTGACGCGAAAATGAAATGGAAAACAATGTAGAAGCACTATTGTGTTTATTATTTTGACGTTTTGTCAAAACGCATTACGACATCCCTCTTTGCGGTACTCTTTGAAGAGCAGCCTGCTCTGGCGTGCGCGCTCTTGGAGGGTGGTGACACGGGCCCCACACTCTGCGTGTTCACGGCGGACCTTGATTTAATATACATACAATTAAGGCACGCGGTGAATGCCAAGAGAGGGGCCTTAAAACGGCGAACCTGTATCATTTAGGAAAATGAGCAGCAGAGATGCGCAAATCCGGAGTGAAGACTGCGCGGTGATACAGAAAAGCCAATGAGCTGAACAGGAACCGAGGCCGCTTGGTTTGCAGGCGCATGATAGGAATATTAATTTCGGGAGCTGACAGGAATGTGAAATTCCTTTTCAAAGTATATTATTATTTTATTTTGAATATCACTAAGTCTATTTCTACTGGTATATGAGGTCATTAGTAGCCTAATAATAATAATAAAATAGATTTAAGACTATTTGATAGATGCTGAAGTCCCATGATTTAATCATGCTATGCAGTGTAAACAACATAAAGAATATGATAGAGATTTGCTAATATAGACACTACACTGCTTGAATGAACCTTGAGCACAAATATTTAAAATGCTGGAAATATATTAATGGGTTTTGTGTACAAAAGAAATCGGGTTCCCATTGCAATACTGAAAACGCAGAAAAAACGAAGACAGGAGGTCAATAATATATCTTGAAAAGAATGGCTAACCTGACATTACTTGCATCATGATGTTTTGTGATCACTGTTTGGTCATGTATTGGTTAAATCAGTTAGTAATTGTCTGTGATTTCTCATGTGTAATGAGTGTATAAATGCTGCATTCAACTGAAATATATGGATTTGTTTAGAAAAAAAAATGCTGCCAAAAAATGGCAATATAAAGTCAGGAGGACACTACTGTGTAACATTTAAAATGTTTTCAAGTATCAAAACTGTTCAATCTTTTAATGCGCATAGTGCATCTACCAAGACCTGTCACTTCCTTCAACACTTTTTTTTTTTTTACCTGTCAATAAACCCTTATTTCATGCAAATCTGTTGCCTGTCTAGAAGTCTTGCTTCAATTTTTTATTTCTGGCCAGGATTCCACTTTCTGTTAACTATGTGCTAGAGGAGTACAACAAGATGGCAGCCAATCAGTTCAGAAGGCGCTGTACTCAGTTGTCTAGAGATTCAACTCTCATACAAGAGCAAATTCAACATCTATTTTAATATTTTTATATGACTTTTAGGAAATCATATTGCTATTTATATGTGCCACACATGCCTCTGCTTTTGACCACAATGTGCTGATGTAGCTTGCCTGTTTATTTTAATTACTGATGTTCCATCTCAGCAGTCTAAGCAAGTTGTTCACATAAATAAAACGGGCTACCATCTTTACACTATACAACCTTTACTGTATAAGGCTGATAGCACAATGCTTGTAGATAAACACTGCTTGCTCTCTTCAGCTCAACAATGGTTAGGCAAAGGTGAAATGCATAAAATATTCTTGGCAATAGTATCTGCATATCTAAAAATGACCAATAACACATCTTTAAAAATATGATTAGAGATATTTAACCATTTCAAAATTTAGGCAAAAGGAACATTTATGAAGCACTGGTGAGCATATTGAGATGAGGGAATTACAGTATTTCCACGTTTGTTAAAATTAGCTCTATTTCTAAGCTTATTTCTCATTTTTCAGAAGAGACAGTGACATAAATATGTATTTATCATGTATAATTTTGAGAAAATAATAAAAAAGCACAAATAACATGTATACGTCCGTCATGTCTTAGAATTAAGCATGTTTATCCTATGTTCATCAAAGGTGACTTCTTAAAATTAAAACCTTTCAGGTGGGTGTGGGTTAAAAAGTGATACAGAACTCTTGTGTTTTAGGCATCTCGGTGCAAAAACAATTGCTACCAACACAGTTTTCCCAACAAAGCAAGGCAGTAAAAAGAACACCTTCAAACACCAATTACACCATATATAGTATTATTTTAATAATGAGCATGATCAAATCTAAGAACGTGATAGATAGTGACCTTCGAATACAATGCATATTCATTTCAGGGGTGACTTAAATGTTTGTCTTGTAACTCTTTTTTTTAATATTTTTAGTATTTCATATATTTTCATGAATCTTTTGTTATATGACTATAGAAATCTGAAACCCTCACACGGTTCAATTCCGCTCTTCCACACACAAACACACAAAACAGCAAGCAGGTCCTAAAAAAATCACGCACAGAAACCATATACTCTTTTTTTTTGTTTGTTTGTTTTTCTTACTTTTAACAGTAAATCAGTAACATTAATTTTCAGGTTACACATTTGAGGCGTTCTTCGTTATTGTTATAATTATATGATCCTACGTTAAAGCTTAGCAATATACTGAGGACATGGGGAAGGAAAAAAGCGATAAAATGAAATCTGTTAAGAAAGGACAAAGAACAAAACAAAACAAAAAAAGAGGTGATGCATCTAAAAGTGATTTCAAATAAAAAGCAGTGAATTGCTACATCTCTCAGATTGGCTTAAAGAAACAGCGACCTCTGCTGGGCGGGGTTGGAACAGTAAGTAGTTACATTTCTGCTCTTTAAACATTAAGCGTGTATGGGAACAGAGTCTGAGCACTGGGCTCTGAACCGCAACGAATACATTAGTTTTACTTTCTTTTTTTTTTCTTTTTTTGTCCAGCCAGTGACAATGTTGACTTCCCTTGGTTAAGGATGCATGGGATGTCGTCTCCCTGATAACGCTGTTTCATTTGAGGTATAGAACAGCCATTATTAAACGGTTTCCGTAGCTTTAAAATGTTAAGGCTCCAAGCATAAAAACAGAAAAGAAAAAACAAAACCTGTGACATAAGTGGCTCGTCACTGAACAAAAAAAGTCAAGTGTTACATAATTCAAAAACAGTTTTTTTTTTTATAACATCATCTCATGTCAAGACACATGTCATTGTCCCTTCTACGCAGTTGCACGATTCTCCACAAATCTGGATCTACAGAACGTAAAACTGGCCCTTTACAGTTACTGATGCTGGAGATGCCCCTCCCTCCCAACCAGAGCGGAGTCTGAACACACCCCCCTCCCTCACCTCTGCCATATCACATGACTGACATACACTTCACCACCTTCCCTGATACACATACATACATACATACATACATACATACATACATACATAACAGAAGTCACTACCCACTCATTTAACCAACTCTGAAGGGCATGATGAGGAGTAGTGGGGCTGAAGAAACAAAAATATAGAATGAAATAAAAGACTTGTGCAGATATCGGTTGGTCAAAGGGGGGAGGGAGGTGTATGAAAACAATACCAAATGATAGAAAAGAAGAGAAAGGAAAAAAAAAACAAAATGATGACGCGACGTTGAGAGGTGCTAATCGACTTCAGCCCCCACAGGTGAAGCCGGAGGCGCAGAGGCTCGAGTCTGACGCTGGCTGAAGTCACCAGAATTAAATAGAAAAACATAATGATTGTTTATTTTTTAAATTTCATCTTGTGTCCTCCTTAAATTTCATTTTCAAATGGTCAGTCCTAAAACAACTGCTCATCATATGTAGGGGGCAGCCTTCTATTGTTTATTTCGGTTCTGGCGTTCCTGCAAGAGAGAGAAATGGAGGGAAGGTTACTTTGATGTACACAAAAACCAAAAACTACTGCATTCCAACAATAAAAAGGCATAATTTTGTACTACTTTTATATTCTCACACACAAACCAAGGTTACCGGAACTTTTCACCAATGAATTGACTTCACTTGTACAGTTATTCATTATTTGGATCTTTAAAAACATTTACTCATAAGGAGTGACTGATTTATTTAGTCAGTTGTTTCATGTCATATCAGCTTCTAAAGCAATTTTCATGCCACAACAGGGTAGTACATTGTAAAAATGATCTTTCAAAGTTGTAAATAAAACAATTTACTACAGTATTCAACAAGGAAATATTTCAGTCTTTCTACTTCTATATTTCATGTTTAATTTTATGAGTTACTTGCTGTTTCTTTGTAATTATTTGTGAAATTTACTAGCAATTTCTGAGTGAAAATTGTTTCACTATCTTTTTATCAGTATATCAGTTAAAAAAATTACGCAAATCCATTAATAAACATATGGTTAATTTACATACAGAAAGACAAATTCTACACAAGATTTTAGGTGCACTGTCAAACAAAATTCTAAAAGGATTTCCTTTAGATTTTTTACTAATCACACTCTCTAGGGAATTTTCTGAGTAAAACTGTTGTGTACGTGATTAAACAATACAGTTTAACAGATTATATTTGTCAAATAAGTGTTACAGGAGCAGGAAGATGAGAATTCATAGCCAATTAAATTTTAGATTTGAGCATAAATATAAAACATTCCAAACTTAAATTGGAAATCAAAATTTTTAAATTTTCTGACATTTCCAAATGTTCTATAACCATGTTAGCCCTGGAAAACAATAAAGAAAGAAAGGCTTACTTGATCCAGTCGGGATCGATTCTGGAGAGGAGCAGGCTCTAGGTTCTGTCAGTGGAGATGAAAGAAAGAGATTAAAATCAATAATCCTTTGACACAAATCAAAAACATCAGCACTGTCTTAAATTCTTGTTGCATTAAAATGTCAATAACTAAATTCTCAACATAAAACAATGCCAAATTTATCCATAACCATAAAACCACATTTAAAATGAGCAAATAAAGTAGAGCCAGTTTAAGACATGCATTTTTGCTTACTCTCACCAGAAATCTTACTGACAAAATACAGTTTTATAAGCAGCTTGATACTTAGAGCATCACAGTACTAAAAACCACCAATGGATGAAATATCAAAGACAGAATAATGAAATAACTGAAGCATCCACAGCAAAAGAACATCACCATTCGTAGACGTGCACTGATCTATGGCACTCAAAAACAGACGTAACCTTTACATAGGCAGTTTCAGTGACATGAACAGTAGCCTGGAGCCTTCACATGCCGTTCAAAGTTCTTTGGTTAATCGCTGATTATGGTCATTCACTTCTAAACAGAAATGTTTTCCTTCAGTATATGCATCTCTAAACCTTAAAGGGATAGTTCACCCAAAAATGAAAACTCTGTCATTAATTACTCACTCTCATCATGTCGTTCCAAACCCCTAAGACCTTCATTCATCTTTGGAACACAAATTAAGATATTTTTCATGAGTATTTTGGGGAGTATTACGACGTATGCGCGCACTTTGATCTGAACATAAACAACGTAAGCGCACACGTGCGTCGTGATACTCTCCAAAAAAGGCGCCCTAGGGTGACACGGAGGAGACAAATTGCTGAATTAAGTTATTTTTGCTTTCTTTGCGCACAAAAAGTATTCTCATAGCTTCGTAAAATTATGGTTGCACCACTGATGTCACATGGACTGTTTTACCAATGTCCTTACTACATTTCTGTGCCTTGATCGTGGTAGTACCCTTGCTGTCTATGGAGGTTCAGAAAGCTCTCGGATCTCATCAAAAATATCTTAATTTGTGTTCCAAAAATGAACGAAGGTCTTACGGGTTTGGTACAACATGAGGTTGAGTAATTAATGACAGAATTTTCATTGTTGGGTGAACTATCCCTTTAAGATAATTATTTATCTCATATAAAAAATAAAAAAAAATCTGCATGAACATATCCCAATCATTAGCTAAACAATTAATAAATATTAGAAAGATTAAAAAAGCACATTACCTTTCTTACCACCTCTTCCTCCTCCTGCCGTTTCTCGTAGTGTGAGAAGTCATCGAAGATGGAGGTGGTGTGTTTGTAGGTGGCGATGATCTTCAGCACCTGCTTGGCCTTCTCCAGAGGCACCTCCTGCGTGTCACGGGAGTTGGTCACGGGCTTGTTGTCATTGTTCTCCAGGCGGATGTGCCTGAGCTGGCTGTTGGGCACGTCTTTAACAAACAGCCAGTCCACGTCAAATTTGCCCTTCCACTTGTCCTGCGCCCAAACGCCGGCGCTGGTGCCGTAGTCTACGGGCGAGCGCATCTCCGCCACACCGCAGAAGTGTCCGCTGCCATTGACGCTGAACAGCAGGTAGACAGGACCCTTGCCGTTGATGGCGCGAAAGGCCGAATCCAGTCGCTTGTTACCGTGTTCCGTGCTGCACCAGATGGAGTACTTGATGGAGCGGTGGATGTCGTCCTCCGAGTAGCTCTTAATTATGAAAACCCGGCCATTTTTCAGGTTCCAATCAAAGTCCTTGGGATTGTAGCTGTGCGCTGCACGCAGCTTTTCAAGGACCGGGTGGGATTCCACAGCACCGGAGCCTGGAGGTCCGCCGCCCCCACCGTTGCCGACCCCTCCACCGCTCGATGAGCAACTGCTGTCCACGCTGCCGCCCCCGCCGTAACCAGGGTTGCGGTTACGTGGGGCGACCCACCGGGTTTGAGGGGGAGGAGCAGAGGTGTGGTTCTGGTAAGGCTGTGGAGGGGGCGGACCCTGCATGGCCATCTGCTGGGCAAGTGATTGGGCAGACGGTATAGGGGGCTGAGGCGGGGGCGGGAGCCCGTGAGGGTGAGGCGGGAGGTGACCCTGGGAGTGGAGCGGAGGCTGCTGGTGGTGGTGGTGGGGCGGCAGTGGCGAGGCCACTTTAGTCACAGGCCCCTTGTTATCCCAGGTGCCAATGTCCATGTTGTGTTTGATGGGCGGCGGGGGCAGGGTGCCTCCAGCCATGGGCATCCCCGGCTTGCTCTTCACCTTCAGCTGCTGAGGCTTGGCCGGTTTGCTAGCGATGGCCGCCCAGGATGTGGGTTTGGGAGGCGGTAGCCCGAGTGGAGTCCCACCGTTACCCGTGGCCACAGCCGCCGCCACCGGCCCTCCACTGATCACCGAGCCCACCGTCTTCACTCCGGAACCACCTCCAGTCACGTCGCCGCCGATCTTCAACCCCACCATGCCCTGCTCTAAGCTATTCATACCTGGCGCCTTATTCAGGGTGTCGCTTGGGAAGCCCGTTTGCCCGTCGGGTACCAGGGTGCCGCCTAAAGAACTGGGTGGGTAACTGTAACTGCCCCCATACGCAGAACTCTGAGTCTGCTGGCCCTGGGAGCCGCTCGTACCCCAGGCGGAAAACGCTGGGTTTTCAGGGAAAAAGTTAAAGCGGTGTGGATAGATGCTACTACCCAGCCCCCCTGGCTGTCCGAACACAGTGTCATGCATGAAGTGATGGTCTCCATTGCTGAGGGGGGCGTACGGAGTGAGGTACGGGATCGGCGGGTCTCCACCGGTGGACCAGGGGGCCTCGCTGAGGGGGTACGGGAACCCAATCGAGGGGGCATAGTAGCTAGGCAGGTATGGGTCAGTCATTGATTGGTAACTGTTATTCTGAGGGATAATCAGAAATAGAGTTGTTACAATTAATAATGAGAAAATGCAAACCAAATATACTAATTTCAAACAGCATAAAAACAGATCAGAGCTGAATCTTAGCAAACACTCAATACTTATAAGGAAATTATTGTAAACTCCAGAACAATTTATAGACAATGACGTAGAATATTGTACAACCAGTTCCTTTTGGTAATGTACTGTGGTTGTGGTAATGTACTAGTAACAAAAAACCTACAGTCAAATTTCCCAGAGTAAAACCTAGCTGGTTAATAATATTTTCCCCTGCCACAATTACAAGAGCAAAAAAATTATTTTAGATTTTTTAAAAATGTACACACAAATTTCACTGTGTAAAACCTAGTTATTATTATTCCTCTCTTCCTCAGTAAAAACAGCAGAATATTTGTTTCAGAGACAGATAAAGTAATTATACTTTGGTAATAAATACCGTCTTTTTACATGTACAAGCCTACAAGGATAATGCACTTAAAGCATATTCAGTATTTTGTTTTCTTAAAAATATCAAAAACATGCTTATGCTGAGAAGCAAAACTGTAAAAACTTTAGATATGTTTTCAGAGAATGCATGTTGATTTAAATGTGTTTTCACACCAAGACAAAATAACAAAAAACACATTTCTCACCGGATTAGACTGGCCAGTGAGGTATGGTTCAAAGTCATTGTCGTGGACCGTTTCCTTCTGATGAAGAGAGCCATTTTGCACTGAAATAATGAACGATGTTAAACATCAGGGTTACTTCTCAAATCACTACATCTGATAACAAACTCAAAGCACATGCTAAATCCAACAGTTTTCTCTGTCCCTTGGAAGATATCACTTAACCAACGCTATGCCATTCACATTTTGAGCTTCCACAAATGATAAACACTACAGTAATGTGTACTTCACCACACTGATCTCAGTGAGTCATTCACCACATGTTCTGTCTGACTACCACGATACTACAGACAGAGTCATAGATGAAGGTGACCATCTCAAAATTACCCAAAAATTCACAACTACAGTAGTTAACGCTACAGAATTATGAAGCATAATCTATTTAATGTGCTCAAAAGCCAATCTCCCGTTGCCAATTGATGTGTAAGTGTGGTGTTAATCCAACAGGAGCCATTCTGACCTCCAAGAGGAGGTATATGGCTCCATCAGGTGATTGATTGAGCTCTCCAACAACATTATTTGAATATGAGCAACACACCAACCAGGCCTTGATATAAGTCACAGAGAACTAATGCACGAATTTGATTTAACAGCCACAGCTGAGAGCATTAATAATGGTAAAACTGGACTTAATGTGAATGAATGAGACGTTTAATTTCTAAATCTGTATATATCATTCAGCAAACTCACCTTTAGCGTCTTGCCCTTTGGATGTCTTCCCATTCAGCAGGTGATTAGAGATGGATAGAAACAACAAGATACAACATTAACACCTTTGAATTGTAGTTTTAAACACGAGCTCTTCGTGTTTAACGTGTAAATACTACACAGCGTTTCATGCTCTTAATCCACATCGACTCCATCAGAGCATCAGCAATAAATCAATGCACTATCAGGAGTCGCTCGCCATTCGTTATTAAAGAGAAACGGGGGCTTATGATGGTATTTATTTAGTCAATCAAGGAATTACAAGTCCACCCGGACAGCTAAAGATTTCGTCGACCACGCAGATTAGCCCAAGTCCAGAGAAAACTGGTTATAACTCTCGGAAGCTGATGAGACATTTAAATTAAGTTTTATCCTGATGGTACACTGGAGCAAAACGCATTTCGTGATGTGTCGAACGGAAATGTCCGTTTGGACCGAAGAAACGCGATGTGATATTCAATTAAACGAGTGGAAAAAATGCTAGCTCGTTAGCCATCGCGCTTGTGTGAAGCAAGCAGAGGCAGAAGCCCGAAATGTCTCCGCAGAAGCGGCGGAGGCTGCACGCGCTTTCCCTGCTCCTCCTAAAGGCCTTAAGACTAAAGCCGTGCCACTCCAACCTACCTGTGGGTCAATACTGGTGGTAGACATAATTCATCAAGAGGGCCTCTTTAGATTCAGCAAGAGTCTTGCAAAGAAAAAAGAAGCAGCAGCGAGGGTGCTCGGCGTAACCCGAAGCCCGTGGGTTCCTCTCGGCTCCGTGCAGGCTGAACTGCGCTTTTTTCAGCAACTTCCACGACTTGATTCCGGCGATCCGGTCCTCGCGAGCGCACTAAAAGTCCAGCCTGAGGAGTTTCCGAGAGGCTCTGCGGCTTTGGGGTTTAATCCAATGCTGTCACACGCCGAGTGTGAATTTATTTCAAAGTATATATATATTTTTTCCTCCTCCCAGCCCGCAGTTATTGTGCACCTCTGTTCACTTCCGCCCAATGGCCGCTCCATCCGGGATCTGCGCGGAGGGACTGACGCCACATGGACCGGGTGACCATGCGGAGGTGATCAACCTGAGAAAACTGGGGAAAAGTTATTACTTCATAAATGTCTTGTTTCTCTTAGTAAATAAACTATTTCATATTTGTTCTTCCTTCTAATGAATGCCTAAAGACATTTAAAGTGCAGAACATTAAGTTACTAAATGAGAAGGCTGTACATATTTTGGCATTGCTATTTTACTTGTAAATACATATTTACCTTAATAGTATAAATCCTCCTGAGACCCAGCTATGGAGTTTTTGCCTCTGTAGTGGACATTCTATTTTAGTGAATTTCTCAGAGACCTCACATGTCACAGTTGTAAGTCTGGGTGTCCTGTACAGAGCACATTCAGGGCTTTTTAGAGACACTAAATGTTTGAAAGTTTCACTATGATCACACCCTCTCCTAGGTCTTTAAAGATGGCTAAATTTAATTTAGTGAAAAATTTTACATGGAAATATGATTATATTTTTTAATTGTCATTTAAATCTGAATAATTTTCAAATTGTTTGTCATAAAGCAACATCTCAGGAAAATGTTATGAGTTTTCAAATTCAAATATGACTTCCTGATATGACACAGGACATCATTTAATATATGTCCACTGTAGAGGACACCAGGACTAAAAGCATGTTTACTATGCATTTTGGGAGACATAACAATTGAATAGGAAAATTAATTATTTATCAATTGTCTTATGAAATATTAGATATTATTATGAAAATCTGGCCAGTTATTACTCCCATTATGACAATTCTTTTTTCAACATGCTGTCCCAACAGCAACACATTAATATGCAAATTAGATACAGTGTATAGATACACTGTGTTTAATGGGAAAACCAGTTTATGGAAATTTTTACACACATACTGCATAAAACAAAATGGTATATCAAATCATTTTGTTATATATTTTATAACATAGTTGAGAATCATCCTTAAACAAAGTTTAGTATAAAAAAATCCTGAAACCTGAAAATTGATTGTTTTGCCTTTTTGATGTCTATTCACGCCATTTTATTTTTAGAAAAACTGAGTCCTAGTGTCCTCTACAGAGGACATAGAATAAAATATGAATAAAATATCATTTTTCAAAAATGTTATTTTTCCATTTTTTTCTTATGGTCTAAACAATGTAATGACATGAAAAAATACAAAATTCACAAAGCTTTTTTTGGGGAGGTCTCAGGAGGATAAATATGTCTATAATAAATTATTTAAAATAACAATAAAAAAAATATATAGATTATTCTTTTACACAAAGAAAACTAGCTGATTCCTCTACTTGTCCTTACAGAAATTTTACATCACATTCATTTATTCATTATTCACCACAGCTCCTAGTATGACATATGTTTTTCAGAGGACCTGTCACATTAGTTTATTAGCCTATATTGAATGGGTTTGTGTTTAGTTCTGACAAAGAAGTTACTATCACAAACCATCCCGTATAGATAATAAAATATAAAACATTATACTTTTTAATGAATACTATAATGGAGTTTCAGCTGGTCCTTTCCTCTGGTTTCTTTTCGTATATTCATAAATATGTGCAAAACTTTCTAGAAACTTACAGACGAATACATACATTTCACACCAGATGTTGTTTACAAGCTTGATAAGTTGTGTTTTTCTTCAAGCTGTATTAAACCATTTGCCTGGGAAGATGAAAATGTACTTCTTTTTTTAAAGCTTGTAATTTAGTTTTATTATAGGCCTAAGCCATGCCACCACTTACTTTATTCATTTACATTTTCACTGTTAAAAGAATGTCATTAACAAGCACTGAGGACTCTTGTGTCAGCTAAACCTCATGCTGATAAAGGGCATTCAGGGTAGCTAATTGATATTTAGATCTAGCTATTGATCTTAGTCAGAGATGGGTGGGATGGGGGTCTTCCTGTTTACTAAGTTTGCAGTAGGAAACTATAGGGGACTAGAACCGTGCAGGGAGCAGCTCTGTTTCAACATAACACCCATTTCACAGATAATGCAAGATAATACAAGAGCTTTGCTGATGAGATGCTTTTGCTGAATTTCCTAAAGTTTAAATATGTTTTCAGTTTGAAAGTGATGCAAAGTGAGAGATTTTGCATCACATGTTGGATTTTGTATGCTGATAGCTTATGTTGTCATAGGATAATAAAATCACATTGCACATAGTGATGGCATACATAATAATCTGGGTGTGCTTATTTATCAAGACTGTTAGTAGTCTAATGCTTTTATAGTTAAAATGTAGTATGTAGGCTACAAACCATTGCCCCAACACTTATTCAACTTGCGGTTTTCTCATTTTAAGCACTAGGTGTCAGTGTAATGAGAGTCAATAGGGGAACTTCCTCGACTATATCAAAACTCGTTGACACAAATACCTTAACGAAATAAATGATCTTTTTCCTGTAAACTGTGGTGTTTCCCACAAATATTTATTAAGATATGCACTACAGGTATAGTTTAACAAAATAAAAGATGATATGACTCACTACAGTCAGCATTCAAAATACAGTGTTCAGTAAATGCTGTATTATTTACATTTACAAAATGAGGTTTGATGTTCTGTATGTTACAACATTTCTGTTTTTCTTTGGGCCAGCACATGCAGGTATTATAATTGCTCTCTCCTATACTCACTCACACAAATATGGCTTATGTTACTGATAGTAAAAGAGACAGATGTTGATCATTTAACATTTAACAGCATTTTGCTGTGTAGTGACATAAGTGCATGTAAAGCAATTCATTCTTCTTCATTTAATCTCCACTATTAAACCGTTAAACTGAAAGAGATCTTTACAATATGTTTAAAATGTACAAAATACAATTTGAACTGTAGTATTAAAAGCCACTTAAACTGAATGCAAAATTGTTTCACAGAAAAATCATATCCTGAAAGGAAAAAAAAAAAAAAAAAAATTCATAAAAGCATGTGAGGTCCATTTCTGTATCCTTTGGCTTTGGATGAATAGTTACACAGATGCCTTGTGACTTGCTTCTTGTTCAGTTGTTGAGTTCAATGTGTCATTAGGCAAAATAATAATAATAAAACACAGATACACGTACCTTTGAATTTTCATGTTCATATTCACAACACTCTTATTTTCTTAATTTGTGTGTATTTTTATGTTTATACATATATACATCATTTGGAATCCATCCAATCTGCTCCATTCTGAGAATGGTTAATGTGCTTTTCTTCCATCTCTTTCCCTTCTCAATGTTTCTTATCTCTTTTGATGATGAGATCTGGACATTGTCACTTATACAGATCTGAAAAATAACACAGTGCAGATACAAAATTAAGATTCACATAAAGTAACACTATCAGTTGTTTTGGAAGATGAATAAGAGCCAAAAATTACTTGGTGCACTTTTAATAGGTGTAAGATAAATTATTTTACAAACATGTGTCTTCCTCTTCATTGAAGATGTTGACGACATAGCAGGCAAATACAAATCCCAGGGCCTACATACAAACAAACAGCAACAGATTCAGTAAAGTCACATTTTTATGAGTGTCTGAATTTTTATATTGGTGTATATGGATAAGCTGATGTGTGAAGTGTTCATATTAAAACTGAAGTATGTAATTTTTCAAAAATTCTTATGTGTAGGTAACAAAACTTGTTATGCCTGACACAGCAGCATTGCTGGGAGAAATGTTCAGGAAACCTGTTTGAAAACAATCATTATTTCTGCACACTTCAGCTTTAACAGATAATGACTTCATCAGTTTTAGGGTCTTACAGAAATGAACAGTTGCAGGGCGCTGTGCATAACTTCGATGTACTGATACTCTAACACACAGCCAACCTCGGAGACCAGGTCAGGACTTTCCAAATGCTGCCATCTAGTGGTTAGGAGGTTTCTGTTCTCACAGCCCGGACCATTGTCCTTCCACCATGAATGGTAAGATGAAAGCCCCAAAGACAGATAATTGCTGTCCTGTAAGAGCACAGCATTCTTAATTTCAGTTTCATGGCTTTGTAAACATAGACTTTAATGCTGTAGTACAGAGGAAACATGCGGTGTAAGTTTAAAATGTTGTTTAATCCTGTTAATCTGTGGTTTGTAAGCCTATACCACAGTGATGATATCATTTCATACCAATGACATGAATGTATGTGAACTTGGTCTAGCACTAGACTGAACCCTATGAGCAATGAGGCTCTTTACCTTTGAAAGCCCTCCAAGGTCTAGATAAAGGCAACAGATAAAGACATTCCAAGTCAACCAAAACACGGTCCAGACTATATACTAAAAAAAGGAAAGAACATATGGTCATCAGAGATTTTAAAAATTCCACATCTAGTTAACTTCATTAAACAAAAATCTGTGTAAGCAACCATATTACTGTATTAGGCTATACGCTACCATTAAAACGTTTGGGGTGGGTGATGTATATTTTTAAAGACATCTCTCATGCTCACCAGGGCTGCATTTATTTGATCTAAAATACAATAATATTGTGAAATTTTATTACAATTTAAAATATCTGATTTTTTTTTCCTATATGAATATATTTTAAAAAGTAATGTATTCCTGTGATGGCAAAACTGAATTTTCTTCAGTGTTCCGTGATCCTTCAGAAATCATTCTGATATGCTAATTTTAAGCTCAAGTAACTTTTCTTATTATTATCATTGTTGAGAACAGTTGTACTGCTTTATATTTTTGTGGAAACTGTGATATATTTTTTTCAGAATTCTTTTGATGAATAGAAAGTTCCAAAGAACAGCATTTGTAACAATCCGTTGTAACATTATAAACATGTTTACTGTCACTTTTGATTATTTTAATGCATTCTTGCTAAATAAAAGCATTCATATCTTTTAAAAAAAATCTTTTGAAAGGTATTTATTTGTTCGTTTTTGATGAAGAAATTAAAACGTTTAATAATATTAAGCAATTAAAATGTATTATTGAATTGAATACATTTATTTTATTAAAAAATATTTTAATAAATTTATTAATTTAGGTATTTTTGTAATTTTTTATATTTAATACAAGTATTTTATAAATAATAAGTATAATTAATGTATTTTTATGAATAATACGTTATCTTACTTTTCTTTTTTTTAATAAAATAAGTGTTATTAAATGTAATATTATCTAACATACCTATTAAAGTTTAAAAATTACAAAAAATGTCATAAGGTAAATATAGTACAAACCAAAACTACATAGCAGGGCTTATATTGGACTGTCCCAAACAAGCCCAATATCACCACAATGACGTGCAGGAAGTTGACAAGGATGGGCGCCCACTGGTAACCTAGAAAGTCAAACACCTGTCTCTCCACAGCAATGATCTAGAGAAAAAAAAGACAGAGTATTATATGATCAAGATCTCTACACACTGTTAAAACAGTAAAACCACCAGCTACTTTGCATCTACACAACCAAAAAAACACCCTAATGCTGCCCCAAACACAATAATGATGGAGACCCCATCTATCTTTCCCAGAGACACACAATCAAAACCCCCACCTCTGTTTTTTCACATGCTGGCTTTTTACTCAGGGTTGCCAGGGTAACAGAGCCAATGGGGTACAAAGCTTGTGACAGAGGAATAGAGAGTGAGAGGTGGAGAAAGAGAAAAGGAGGGCGGGAGGGAGAAAGGGTGAGCGAGAGGAGATGAGGGCCCTCCTTGGAGGTCAGAGGCTCAGTGAGGGGAGATGTATGATTCAGAGGGGAGGTGCTGGGTGTGGGGGATGCTGCTCCTCTCATAAAGCTTCACTGCAGCAGTCATAAACCCTCTCTCTGCCACTAAGCACCCATCCCCCATACAATCTCTCTCTCTATGCCATAATGCTGCTGTGTACCAGCTGTGTTCCCAGAGGTTCCACCTCAAATCAACCTTTCATATCATGTCTTCACCACAGTCCCCATCCACTGTGTTCCACCATGAGGTGCGCTGACTTTAATGAGCCAAACATAAAAACATAAAACAGTGAGATGTTTCACAGATGAGCTCCACCTTTTGGTAACAGACATTGCGTCACAAACTCAGAACATACAGTATATATCCATCCTCGTAAATCTAATTCATAAACGTGAACAGTCTCCAACTCATTTGAAATATTTAAAGGAAATATGAGACCACCATTATACACAGCAACAGTGGCTGAACCTGTTGATATAGTCGACATGAAAGATGAATGTTCAGCCAAGACTTATAGGTGCCAAATGTTACACAAAATCGGATATGGTATGACAGACATGCAGCAGACCTCTCTTTTTCTATTCACTGGCAGTAAAAGGTGTAAAATGGTGAAATGAATTTGTTAAACCGATTAAACCATACAGCTATATTTTCTTTTTGAGCCACCCTGAGATCAAATGTACACAACTGTAAAGACTAATAACTGCACGCTTCTGTTCTGCGCTGTCTCACTGGATCTTCATCATTTATTTAGTAGGTGACAGTTTTTTTAAAAAAAGGTCAAGGCTGAGTTAATCCACTGAGATTATAGTCCAAATGTGATGTCATACCAGATAGCTAATATATAATGCTCACTTAAAAATATGTAACTGGATAAGCATCATACACACAGAAAGAAAGGAAAGGTTAGGAAAGACAGAAAAGCTAAGGTTAGACCAAAGTTAAAAGCCATACAAAGGTTAAGCAGAATAACAGCAGGGATGTAGGTTACTGTCTCTGCTGGTGTTCAGCACAGAAACAAAAGGGTTTCCTCCTGTGGAGAGCACAAGTGCAACTACTGAACTGAGATGACCAGATGAATCCAATACATCACTTTATGAGAGGAGAAAGGATCTCACATTACTGAAATATCATGTGCAATCAATGAGCTAAACAAGGATTAAACACACATTAAAATTCACACATACAAACATTTCTCGGCATCACAATGTACAGTTGACATCTCACATTCTACCTCTTATGTAGGAAATCTGCAGTTTAAATAGACCTAAATAGATTATATTCTATGCTGAATAAATGGATGGGTGGATGGATGATGAGATATTTTAAAAATCCTTTGAGAGAAATTATGATGCAATAGCAGCAAAACAGGTCAGAACTGATACAGAGTAACACATTACAGTAAATTCAGAATATAAAAATATAAATATAAAAATGAAAGAAAAGCATAACTGTCCAAAAGTGTTTATGTGCAGCCATATTCTGACGATGTAAACAAACGCTTCCAATATGTCTATGTACAATTCTAGTCCATGTTTGTACTAATTATAAATGAAAAACTGCGGATACTGGCACAAAACCTGACTTTCAAACAATGGACTGTTTAAAAGACCGCAGGCTTTAAGACTTGAGATGTTAAGAAACTCGACTCGAAGATAATATCACAAAGTAAAATTTCATAAACAGTGGTTTATTAATTAGACAGTTATTATTGCGATACAAAACTGCAGCGAGTAGATGCATATTTTCATTACAATTCTATAACGCACTTACCAGCTGAAGAGCGCAGAAGAACATCAACATACACCTCCCCGAGCAGCAGCCCATCTTCTCTATTCTCTCCGGTATAAACGTAAAACTCAAAATGGTAAATAAAACAGATTCATTTTTGAGGTGGCCTGTTTATTAGCGGTATTTTTCAGTAGGCTATGCTTCCCTTACAATAGGCTGTGATTATAGCTGTACATATCGCATAGGGTTAAAAACAATATGAAGCGGTAGGCGGGGGTAAAGAGGGTGAGATCAGGGGTAAATAAAATGGGGTGGGTCCTTAAATATAACAGCCGCACCTCCTGGTGCGCTGTCCAGAGGGAGCGGCAGGTGGAGCACCAGAGGCTGGAAGAGTTGGGAAATGATTAGATTTACCTTCCATACAAATCCAGATCTGACTACCATAGCGCTACTGGGTTGTTTTGTTTAAAATGCTCAGTTATGCAATGTTCTTTCCAGCTATAGGCGCTGAAACTTTAAACAGTCCTGTTGAAAACCATCTTAAGCTGGTCAGGTTGTGTGCTGTTTGGGCACTTTTTTATATGGCCCTAGAGCTAAACCAGCTGAGAACTTGTTGGCCAAACTGGAATACCATCTCCGACCTGGCAAGACCAGCAAACCAGCAGTTTAGGCTGGTTTAAAGCAGGGCAACTAGTATAGAAGATTGAGCTTTTACATATAAACTTTGCTTATTGTTTTAGCCCACACAGTATTTTCAGAGGCAAGTTTAAGGTGAATGATTTTGTAGAAACCCAAGCTTACTGCATAGTAAATAATTAAAATAGGGTGAAACTCAGGAAAGTTATTATAGCATAGCATCCGAGTTGCTCATTTTCATTCACCATAAAGGAATGGTAACCATGGTTGTCAAGAGAAGTAAAAAATTTTTTGTGTGCAATGCCTTAAATTTCAGCATGTTCCTCCTACAATTGTTATGTAAGTTAAAAAGACTTATAATGAACAAGTCTCGTTCTTGGTGCCTTTTTGAGTTTCACAACCACTAGTCCCCATCCACTTTCATTGTATGGAAGCCAACTTGGACATTCTGCTTCTGTACGTCTTCTTCTGTATTCCACAGAACAAAATAATAAAGTCACATGGGTTTAGAACAACTGTGATGAAAGAATTTTTTTGTACTCCCTTTACTTATCTAAGTAAACACTGAAAACTCAACACAAACACAAACAATATCATGCAAAACTGCACCATAAGCAGTTATCTGCACATAGGGTTTCCTAAGGATTTGTGTGTATATGTTTTTGTGTATTGACTTCTTTTTTTTTTTTTTTAAGAGTAATTAAGATGTCAGCCCTGAGGTTGCATTTTTCATCATTTGGACGCCCCCCTACTTGACTAGCCCCTGCAGTGCCCAGCCATGTTCAGCAAATATCACCCATCTGAACACAGCTGCCTGCTGCAGTGAGTATATGCTCGCTGGAACGGTCCATCGTCCCACAGATGGGTGATTAACAGCAGGGTGCAGGGGTTTAGGTCTGTGAGCCTCAGTATGTGCTGATAAACAAATTTACTATCTTTAGAGAGAGCTGTAGGTTTGATTGGTGGGTTTGTGATTCTTTGCTCTCCTTTTGAGCCCATGTGTCTCTGTGTGTTTGTATATAGATTCTTGTTACCTGTAGTAAACTGTTGTGCAAATTAAACTATATAACATTAAATTTAAACCATTTCTACAGCATGATGGGAAGACACAAATTACTTAAAAATAGATATTCTTTATATTGGCATTGATGGTTCCATTAAGAATTTTTAATATGCATGTAAATTTTTAGATCATAAATGTTTATTATTCAAATGTTCTTCAGACTTAGAACTGTTCACTGAAAGGCTTTTTGGGTAAAAAAAAAAACCCTTTGGAACCTTTAATTTTAAGAGTGTAATGTTGATTACATTGGTCAAAATTGTTCAAGCTCAACCATTCAACCCTGTCACCCAAGTTATTTCAGTAAGATGAAAAAAAATAAATCAATCATTGATAAAACATGTTTATCAATGACATTTTTTATATTTTAATATAAATGTTGTCTAGAAACTAATGTTTTATAATTCATTTTATATTGTCATTCATAAACACCATAGAAAAAAAAAACATAAAGCTCATATTAAGTACTTTTAAAGTATAATAAAGTGTCATGACACAATGATATGTGAAAAGGTAATCATTAGGCATCATTGTACACTGGTGGCAAAAAGTTTGGAATAATTCAGATTTTTAATACAGTATAAACAGTAATATTGTGAAATGTTATTACAATTAAAAACTGTTTTCTATTTGAATACATTTTAATATGTAATGCATTCCTGTGATGACAAAGCTGAATTTTCAGCCATCACACCAGTCTTCAGTGTCACATGATCCTTCAGAAATCATTAATAATCATGAATTTGGTGTTCAAGAAACATCTCTTTTTATTATCAAATTTGAAAACAACTGTGCTGCTATTTTTCTGTGGAAGCTGTGATATTATTATTATTTTACATTATTTTTGATTAGATAAATGTAGCCTTGGTGAACAAGTGAGACTTCACTTAATTGAGACTTGGTGATATATATATATATATATATATATATATATATATATATATATATATATATATATATATATAATCAAAGTATGATGGATCATGATAGTACCAGTACTTTCTGTACTGTTCACCCTCTGGCTGTCATTCCCAAACTGTCCGCGCAGTGGCGCAAAACGCGAGCTCCAGATGCCAATGGAGTGGGCACCGCGCTGTCATATGGTACTGTCGCCGATGCTCGAGACAGGATTGAGGCTTGAGGAGGCTCTGAGGCTCAACGGAGGCAGTCGTGACGTGGTCTTGATATCACAACCGAACCTAGACTTGGAATAGCCCAGCTGTGCCTTTGTACCTTTCGCCTTGTGAGCGACGCGGCATGCACAGGAACAATGGGGATGGTCAGAGGTTGCGCTGAGGACGCCAGATGCCATACCGCACACATGTCCTCCCTAACATACAAATCCAGGCTCAACGCAGGTTATTGATTATGCTTGCGGGGTCCGACCGGGAGCCAGACGTTTCAGCAGCAGCAGCAGATAGAGTGCAGCGAGGTGGATGCTGCGCGGCGACGCGCCCCCTGAATCCCTAAACTGAGTGAGTATCTTCAGCAGTATCTGTAGACGGGTCTCATTGGCATGCACTTCTGCCTACGTGCTGACCACACAACGGAATCCTGTATTAAACGCATATCAGAATGAATAGCATGATCGTTTGCTGTTGGACGCTGGACGAATACGCGTCCGGTTTATATGAGATTAGTGACTCGGATCATTTAAGTCAGACGACACGTGTGCAACAGCTTCAGTGTAGCCGCATTACCCTTTGTGATTCGACGCTTAATTAATCGATTAGTAAGCAGGTTGTGGCACACTCTCTCACTCAGCGGAAACCAGCACTGCTCGATATCACATTTAATACCGTGAATTATGGAATCAATTAAGAGAACAGCGACATAGCCGCTCGTTTATTTGCTTCCCCTCAATTAAAAGGGATTTCGATGGAAACCTCTTGCCGTCTGCTGTGGGAGCTGGCCTCGAGGACGCGCCTGCACTGCGCGTGCATTTCCACTTTGATCTTGCGAGATTATTTCTAGAGTGCATCGATGATTGGCGGGACAATACCCACGGGAGCAACGCATTACTCCTGCTGAATAAGAGGTCGACCGCTGCGGGCCATAACATATCATGCATCACATATGCGAGCCGGGAAAACAATGGTGTTGCATACTGGCACACTTGACAAATACAGTATTATTTCAGTTCTAACAGCTCACGTTTTGAAATTCATACAGGCCAGGCCGAATCAAAATAGTGTCTATTCTGCTAACCTGTTGTGTGTCTGATTAAACCGCCGCAGTAAAAGCTGACTGAGCTCCTGTCTGCAAAAAAGGCGCAGTTCCTACTGTATAATTTGGGCACGAGACGAGTCAATAAACGCACTGAACAGGTTAGGGCAGCACGCGCACTGGCTTATTGTCGCCCGTGCCAGATAAAATGTAAAAGTCAGAGCACTAATGACTTTGAATTATTCCGTATAGACCGTATTCCTTTCATGAATATTTAAGTTTGTTTACCATCCACTAATTTTGTTAACTTCGTTTCTTACAAATTCTTAGCGCGACTGCTTTCCAGATTGACTACAGTACTAGCCAATAGCATTCGAGTGCGGCTTGTGGAAGAGCATATCATTGGTCGAATTTACTGACGAACACGCCTCCTAAACTGAACTATTCGCCGGTTTGAATCGGAACTACTCGGTGCGGGATCTCTTTCCTAAACGAGTATTAACTCTTTCTCATTCTCGTTAAAATAATGATTCCAAACTCGTTCTGGAATATTTAGGTAGATTTTTTACGCAAATTTAATAAAGCATAGGCTAATACGATTGTATTCAGTCACAAATGTGTTTTTTTTAACTGAATGGTTCATTGACTCACTCATAACAAAAGGCACTGGTTGACACCTGCTGGCAAAAGGGGCTACGAATTTGAATGAATCTTTTTGTGAACGGATTCAGAAGAATCGAGTCACTGAAATGAATTAAATCACCAACACTGAAGGGAAGGCTTGTCAGTGTACCTGTCATACAACAGACAGATGAGGGTTGTGAGTGTGTCAAGTATGTGAGTTTGTGAGAGTGGCTGCAGTGAATCAGACCATTGGGGCCAAACTGCTCAGTCATAAAGCTTCCTGTTGATTGGTAGAGACTGGAACAGATATGATGTCTTAAACCATGAGCATCAGAGAATGCAAGCAGAATGTTCTGTACTGTCCAGTCAATGAAAGAGAAATCCCACATTGGCTCGCATGTGATTCAGTGTAATGTCTGGAGTCGGGAGGGGTAAAGAACTGTTTTCTGTTTAAAAGATATTTTTGTTTAAAGAGGCAAGAAGGCTGCACTGGTTGGAATCCCTATTAGGTTATAATATAAAAGTTCATCTTCAAATTGACAACTGGCAAATTGAATCTTTTAATAAAGCATTCCATTCAGTTGTTCTGTTCTGGAAACCTCTTACATGAATCACACACCTTGTTTTGTCACATCTGAAATGTGTTTCCGCTGTACTCAATTTCCTGAACCTCTTGTTTATCCTGGGGTGGCCTACTAAATGAACAGAGCCTTCAGATTTTGAGAGAAGCGTCAGAGATTTGCTGTAGGCCTGTGACGGTGTGATAAGGCCCCGCAGGCAGACATCCATTAAACTTGAGGCTCTGCTGATGATACTGTGAACTGCAGAGGAGTTCCTTCTCTCAGCCTTATCGTGGAGCAGATGAGTGGTCATAGCTCCTCACAGGAGGAAACATACAGCCTATATCTGTCCTTGAACATATGTGTGTGTGCATATGCGTGTGTTTGTGTCTGCAGAGCTTTTAGACCTATAATATCTGCCAGAAGAGCATTTGAAACCAAATCCAAATTATTTTCCCCAATTAAATCACCTATAGTTACAGATTGTGAGGGTGAATGTTTGCTGACTTGGCTTGAAAAAGATGTCCTATGGAAGAGACCCTTTCTGATCAAACCAGTATGATTCAGCTACAAGCAAAACTACATTTCAACAGTCTCTTAGCGAGAGGTCAAGAGGTCCTTGTCTCCTCCAAACAAAGGTCGTGAGGCCAGGAATCTCTGGTGACCTTAAAATGTGGTATTTTGAGTCATTGTGTTTTAGTTCTCTCACAGTTCAGAGGCTGTTCGTGACACCAGTAATTTGTCCACATTGTTTTTTTGTACTTAACTGAACAGGTTTTTAAAATGACAAGAAAAAAAAAAACATTAGTATATAAATAATAACATTACACAAATAATGCTAAAAAATTGCACTTTCTAAAGGCACTTTCCACAAATAATATAATTTGGTGACCCATTATTTTTTTAAAACATGGATGCAGAGTAGTTTCTTTTTCATTTTCTTTTTTTTTTAAATTTTGTTAAATTTGATGTTGGTTTAATGTTTATTGTTAGAACATATACACCAACCAGGGTTTTCAACTACATTTAAGTGTCAGTTTTTTTGACAACAGGGTATAAAATGACAAATAAATCTCAAGGTTACACATCCTTTCACCAATCATTTGCTTTAAGCGAAAGAAAGAGTTTCAGACCGTATATTTTACCCTGTTCGTGGAAAGTGTCAGATACACAAGTGAATTCACTCCAGCAGCTTAATTGAGCCGAGACGGTTGTTTCCTGTAACCCATTTAGGGAAATTTCATGAGTAGAGTTACAGTATGTAGCTCTAAGCTACAGTTAATGGGTGTTTTGTTTACGGTTTTTACAATGATGAATTTACGTTACATTTTCTAAATAAAATCTGAGTGTTGTTGGCTAGTGCAAAACTCTCCCTCACAATCACATTAACAGGTGAAGTGAGTGGCTCCCAGGGTGTTGCTAATGTGTTATGAGTGTTTTCCATTGGATTGCTATACGGTTGATAAGGTGTACTGGGTGGTTGCTTGGGCATCTTTAGAAGATTGCTAGGAGGTTGCTCACTGCTCCAGGTCAAAACAGCTGACCCTTAAGTTTGATCATTATATATAGCGCCTTCAGTAGGATATTTTTCATCATTTTTATTCTTACTAAGCAAGTGTTATTTCTCTTCCACTTGGTAGGAGACGACACAAGATGAAGTGACCACTGGAGCCACAGTGCAGAACAGATAACAGAACATGTAACAGACAAATACTACAACAGGCAGTCCAGTAGACACTGTAGCTGTAAATATGAACACACACTGCAGCTGTTCTCTAAAGTGAGTTCTAGTAGCATTAGCTGTTAGTGCGGTAGGATGGAAATAGTAGCAGCAGTACAGCTGTAACTAATAGTTTCAACAGTCAATTATTCTTACTTCTGGAACAAGTTATAATCTTAGAAAAAAGCAGTTATGTAAAGGTGGCGCTGAGGAGTTTAGCTTTAAGGATGTGTTTGTTTTAAACCCAAGACAAGATGACAGAGGACACCCTGTTTTGCCGCTTGCTTGCCAATAAATCATTTAACATCCCTCATGCTAACATGCTGCTCAGAGGAGACTTCAGGGCTGTTCACGCATACAGAGATTTACAGCAACAAAGCAGCAGGAAGTCATTCATTTTCAATGAGAGTTGGTGATTTCTGACAACATGAACGTCAGCGACAGAAGTTGAGCGGAGTGCGATGCGGTCGGCGACTACCAATGAAAGAGCGGATAGTAATTTGCCCGCTACAGTTACGGATACAGCCTACTAAAAATGTGTTTTTGTTTCATATATTCATTTGTCGTTATAATTTTTGTAGTTTACGTCTCCTTATATCATCTTATACCCACTCCCCCATTCTTTTTGCTGATGTAGAATGGACAGAAAGAGAAGGAAATGAGTGAAAAGGAGAAAAACGAGAGGGGGAGGAGGCAAGAGAGTCATGTCTCGGGGGTTTGGGGGGACGTGCCAGTTTCTCTCTGACTGAAATCTAGGGCTTCACAGTAATTAAAACATGCCATTCCCCAATCTCTCTCTGTTTCTCTTTCTTCCTCCCTGTTCCTAAGCTCCTTACAAACTGACACTCTCTTTCTCTTTATTTCTCTGGGGAAGTAATTGACTGGAAAATAGAAGCTGGTATCTGACATAGAGATGGAGACCTGCCATTGTTACATGATCTGATTTAGTTTTTATTAAAAAAACAAGATTCATTTCACACACATACAACCCATAATGGTAACAGGGAATCTCAAATAAAAAATATTATTCATGTGATTTTGACCTGGAGTTACTGGAGTTTTGACATGCTGAGTCTTCATGGAGGACTCAAGGGACCTGTAAGCTTTTGTTGTTTGCTATGTCTGCAATTGCATTCAACAACCACTAGGGAGCAGTAGTTTAAGCATTGGATTTGTAAAGCTGTATTGAAGGAATAGTTTTCAAAAATAAAAATTTTGTCATCATTTACTCACTCTCATGTCGTTCCAAACCTGTATGAGTTTCTTTCTTATGTTAAACACAAAAGAAGATATTTTGAAGAATTTTGAAGAACCAAACAGTTGTTGGTCCCCATTGACTTCCATAGTAGGGAAAGAAATACTATGGAAGCCAATGGGGACCAACAACTGTTTGATTACCAGCAATCTTCGAAATATCTTCTTTTATGTTCATCATAAAAAAGAAACTCATGCAGGTTTGGAACGACATGAGGGTGAGTAAATGATGACAAAATTTTTATTTTTAGGTGATCTTTAAGTACAGGTGCATCTCAATAAATTAGAATGTCGTGGAAAAGTTCATTTATTTCAGTAATTCAAATTGTGAAACTCTTGTATTAAATTCAATGCACACAGACTGAAGTAGTTTAAGTCTTTGGTTCTTTTAATTGTGATGATTTTGGCTCACATTTAACAAAAACCCACCAATTCACTATCTCAACAAATTAGAATATGGTGACATGCCAATCAGCTAATCAACTCAAAACACCTGCAAAGGTTTCCTGAGCCTTCAAAATGGTCTCTCAGTTTGGTTCACTAGGCTACACAATCATGGGGAAGATTGCTGATCTGACAGTTGTCCAGAAGACAATCATTGACACCCTTCACAAGGAGGGTAAGCCACAAACATTCATTGCCAAAGAAGCTGGCTGTTCACAGAGTGCTGTATCCAAGCATGTTAACAGAAAGTTGAGTGGAAGGAAAAAGTGTGGAAGAAAAAGATGCACAACCAACCGAGAGAACCGCAGCCTTATGAGGATTGTCCAGCAAAATCGATTCAAGAATTTGGGTGAACTTCACAAAGAATGGACTGAGGCTGGGGTCAAGGCATCAAGAGCCACCACACACACACGTGTCAAGGAATTTGGCTACAGTTGTCGTATTCCTCTTGTTAAGGCACTCCTGAACCACAGACAACGTCAGAGGCATCTTACTTGGGCTAAGGAGAAGAAAAGTGAAAAGTGAAAGTGAAAGTCGTGACGTGTTGTCAAGTATGGTGACCCATACTCGAAATTGGTACTCTGCATTTAACCCATCCAAGTGCACACACACAGCAGTGGCAGCCATTGCTCCAGCACCCAGGGAGCAATTGGGGGTTCGGTGCCTTGCTCAAGGGCACCTTAGTCATGGTATCGAAGGCAGAGAGAGTGCTGTTCATACACAATCCCCACCTTCAATTCCTGCCGGTGCGAGAATCGAACCGGCAACCTTCAGGTTACAAGCCCGACTCCCTAACTATTAGGCCACGACTTTCCCGTAAGAAGAAGAACTGGACTGTTGCCCAGTGGTCCAAAGTCGTCTTTTCAGATGAGAGCAAGTTTTGTATTTCATTTGGAAACCAAGGTCCTAGAGTCTGGAGGAAGGGTGGAGAAGCTCATAGCCCAAGTTGCTTGAAGTCCAGTGTTAAGTTTCCACAGTCTGTGATGATTTGGGGTGCAATGTCATCTGCTGGTGTTGGTCCATTGTGTTTTTTGAAAACCAAAGTCACTGCACCCGTTTACCAAGAAATTTTGGAGCACTTCATGATTCCTTCTGCTGACCAGCTTTTTAAAGATGCTGATTTCATTTTCCAGCAGGATTTGGCACCTGCCCACACTGCCAAAAGCACCAAAAGTTGGTTAAATGACCATGGTGTTGGTGTGCTTGACTGGCCAGCAAACTCACCAGACCTGAACCTTGTCAAGAGGAAAATGAGAAACAAGAGACCAAAAAATGCAGATGAGCTGAAGGCCACTGTCAAAGAAACCTGGGTTTCCATACCACCTCTGCAGTGCCATAAACTGATCACCTCCATGCCACGCCGAATTGAGGCAGTAATTAAAGCAAAAGGAGCCCCTACCAAGTATTGAGTACATATACAGTAAATGAACATACTTTCCAGAAGGCCAACAATACACTAAAAATGTTTTTTTTATTATTGGTCTTATGAAGTATTCTAATTTGTTGAGATAGTGAATTGGTGGATTTTTGTTAAATGTGAGCCAAAATCATCACAATTAAAAGAACCAAAGACTTAAACTACTTCAGTCAGTGTGCATTGAGTTTATTTAATACACGAGTTTCGCAATTTGAGTTGAATTGCTGAAATAAATGAACTTTTCCACGACATTCTAATTTATTGAGATGCACCTGTATGTTGAATGGGTTTGGCTGGTTAGCATATTGGCCCCTGCAGTTATATATCATAACTAAACTGGTGTCAATAAGGATATTTCCTCAACATATATACTGTTAATATTTCATTACATTAATATTTCATCAGATTTATTTTACATTAGCCAATATGAAAGATTTTTTTTTATTTATTGATGAATATATATAAATTTACTAGCAATGTCTGAGTGAAAATTGTCTACACCCATTTTTTAGTTATCAAATAGTTTTTGATGTTGCATTTTTAATGACTATAGACAAAATAATATAGAATTGCAGTCTGCCAAGTTCCGATGAAGTTCAGACTTTATTCAATAAACCCTGCTCACTTCATATCATAATTTCATCTCCTGCAATCTGTGGCTTCACGGCTTCCTTTTTCAACGTCTGAAAGAAGACTTTCATTGAGCTGGTTTTGGTCTCAGACAAAACTCTGCAAGCTGGTTTTGGATACCACACAAAACTGATATCTTCTGATGAGATCTAGTAAAGAAACTGGATCCAATTTCATGGCACTGAGACACAATCCAACATCGTATCTGCAATGGTTGTCTGCCATATCATGAAAATAATTATTGGCTTATCAGTATCAATGTAATTTTAGTATTTATGTTTTATAATTGATAAATATTTATGATTTGAAAGTTTCACGGGTCGGGTCAGTATCAGCCAAAATTTTAATATTGCTGCATTTCTAATTTTATATATATATATATATATATATATATATATATATATAAAATCTGGAATTTTTAACATCTTTTAACAACATGTTACCCATTTTTACTGGCTAAATTAATTTATACTGTAGTCATGAAGTTACGTAATAATTTCTTGCACTAATAGACTAATAGACTAAGACTTCTGTTAGTAGCTCTCAAGTCTAGAGGGGTTGTTTCATTTATGTTTCATTTAAAATTGTTTGGTGGACTGAAAGTCTCCAATTAAGAGTGAACAGGATGTTTTCGTTTTGCTTGGTCACATTAATCAAATATGAAGTGGTAATAATTTTAAGGGGATTGTCCTGGGTATCCTAAATAATAGCGCAGCATTAGCTGATTTTACCAATTAAATAGGATTTTGTCTTGCTCTAATGAGTTGGTTTTCAGAAAGGCAAATTAATCAGTCTGAGAATAAAGACAGGGACTCGGTATCAGAGACAGGCTCTGCTTCTTCCCAAACAGTATCTGTGTAATTACACAGGAAACAAGCTCTTTACTGTTTAATTAGCCCAGCAAAGACAAGATGTAGATTTAGCCACAAACTCCTCACACTTGCCAAGTTCGACTCGGTCCAGAAAGTGTGATGGGAGTTTAACTGTGCTATTTTTGAGAGATAGTTGAATTTGAACTTTGACAGAGCACATATGTGTGTGCATATATATGTGTGTGAGATGACTAAAAGAGCCCTAGTCTCATAAACAACATAAGGTCCTATCCACATTGCAGCTTATTCTGGCCAAGAACCACCCACTTAGACAGGAACAGACCAACACGTATTGATTATACCACAATAATAGTGCCGTCTTAGTTTCAGACTAGAAAACATCAACAGTTTTATCATTTATGGCTGTTATTAAAGGAAATACTCAATCTAGTAAGCCATAAATCACACTGAAATGCTGCTTATGTTCTGTAGATGCAGAATATGTTAATATGTTAGAAAGTTTAGCATCTATAATACCTTTGATTGGGTTTGTTTATGTAACACAGTCTAGTCACATATTCACATGGGCTAAACAGCATCTGGACCTATTGACAGTGGCTGGGACTATTTTATTCACTCAGCTCACGCTTGCCTAGGTCTCTGCATGAAAAACATCATTATAGGGAATGACTTCACAAATCAGTAGGACTAACATGTGATTTGGCCATTCGGTGGGGTGAAACACAGTCACATCAAGCTCCATCTGGCCTCAGACTAATGATGTGCTCATGACAGAACAATCGCTGATGGAGCGCTCGGTTTCAGTGTTGTCCTCGCCCCTTTCTTTCCAGAAACACACAGGACAACACATACTAGTACAAGTTTGCAATATAAGGGAATGTTTTGCTTTTGTTTAAATAGTCATCATTTAGCAAATACTTCAGATCTGAATGATGACAAAGCTCTTCAATGAAAATCAAAATTTTTGTTCTAGCTACAAACGTTATGACAGGATATTTTGATGAGTGTTTGGTTTTTATTTTTGCTGCATCAAGCTGGGAAGCCCCACCCATTGTGACATTTCATTGGTCCAAATTCCTCCTGCTCATACAGAGTTCTTTAGTGCCAGCACCCTTTTAAGCGGCGTTGGTTTTCCATTGATTTCTCCCATAGGGATTTTAAAAAAGTCTTCATTAAAGCATTATAAGCCATGAACCAAGGTGAATCACAACATTACATACTTTTAATTTGAAGCAAAATGGTTTTTGGAAATTGGACAAAAGACTGTGTATGTGTTTAGTGAAGGAAAGAACTACAATCCCATTAAGCACTGCAATTAACATAGTTAAATTAAAAACGAAAAATATGTTAAATATAAAACTATTCTTTTAAAGTTAATTATATCTATAGAAACAATACATTTTAAGTTTATTACAATAAATGCATTGCAAACAAATATTAAAATATTCTGAGAGCATATAGGTATTATATCAATTTGCTAGCTGCAACTCTCTGATTGGTTGAATTTTTTGACCAGAATCATGGGTAATGTAATTTTTCACCACAAATTCCACTGTTAAACACAATTGTTTTAAAAATAAGTCAAAATAATGCAAACAGATGGCTTCAACAAAAGCATATGCCACCAATTAACAAACTCAGAGCTCATAACAGGTCTGTTAAAGGTTTCTAAGTTATCATTAAAAATGAATTTGCCAGTGGAGAAAATGAAGCTGACTGTTGCACTCTACTGCGCATCAATTATGTTCTGATTGATTGTGATTGTCTCACAACGCATAGCAGTTTCATGTTCAATGTGGACAGACAAACTGCTTGTCAGTGAAAATTTGTTGCATCAGACCTAGTTAGGATACAGTGCTCTATGGCTGAAGGGCATTATGGAAATGATGATTTTTGCAACTCTGCAGTTCATCAGGTACTCTAACATGTGATTGGGAAACCAGAAACCAAGAAAGCTCAATTCATAAGCCATTGGGCTGCCACTAGCAAATTCTGTCATACCGCTGCAACCTGAATAAGAAGCTCATGAGCAAAATTTAGATTCACCTCCAATTAAAATCACAAAGACTTTTATTGTAGTCATCAGTGTTTCAATATCCTGAGCGTCTGTTTATTTTGAGTAACTCAAATGGTGCTAGAAGAGAGAAGCTTTTAATAATTTTGCATTTAATTTGTTTAGGCATGAAAGAAATGGGAAGAATGTCATTGCCAATAAATCAATGAGATTTGAAATATGCCATGGGCACTCTAGACATATTTTCAGTAAAACATCTCTTATACTGTGATTAAATATTAGCAATAGATATGTTCCTTGCAAAACTGCATTAAGTCAGAATATCTATTGTTATTATTAAATGCCAAACCTCGACCCTTTGAACCAACCATCTAATCAGTTAAAGTGCAGTCGCGTTAGCAAAGTTTCTGCAAAACTGCTGGCAAAAAAGATCCATTATTGTCAATAGTGTAGTGATGTATGAAGCACAGCTCTCAAAGAAGTCACTTTCAAACCAAGCAGATTTCTGCTGGTCAACAGCCCAGCGTGGAAAATTTGCCAAATCTGCATTGGGAAATCTTTGTCCTCACAAGAAATTGCAGACTGTGTGGATTCTTACATAAAAGCAGGGAAGACACCATGTTTAATTGAAAACGGATGAAAACAAGGCTGTGAGGGATAGAGTTTCAGACTTTTATGGACTGTGTAAAGGTCCTAGATCATGTAATTTTCAAAAACAATTTTCAATACTGTTTTATGGAGTTTTTTTGGAAAGATGCTTCATCAGCTGAACAGTTGGCATTTTGTAAAACAACAGTACAATCTACTGAACACACTGTACTTCTATGCCTCACAGCCTTGTTTTCATTCCTGTCAAAAATTAAATATGGCACTACCCTGACTAAGCTGTGTTGAAAAGACTGAATTAATTCACCGAACAGTAAATGTGATTACACCTTTAGTCGGTTAAAATGTGCATGAGAATTAAAAAGGAACCACATAAAGGACTCGAGCTGTTCAGAAATCAAGCTACAAACACCTAAGACTGTGTCCCTGCTCACCCACTGAGGAGATCCTGTTAAAACAGATCATTAAGACCATGATGCACCGCAAGAGTCGGGATGGAAGGATTGAGAAAGTGAAGGTGAGAGACAGCGAGAGCTTCATTAACACAAAATACACAGAGATGTTGGGAGATATGGTGCTAGTACCAACAACACTACATCAGGTTACTCTAAGCATAGCTGCACATTTTTGGAGGTTGTGTTATCCCCAGAGTATATATAAGTAATTTTATAAATGCTATAAATAAATAAACACACACACATATGTGTATGTGTTAACGTCAACTAAAACTGTTAACTAAAACTAAAATGATTAAAAATCATTTTCTAAAATAAAATATAAATATTAGATCAAACATTTTAAACTTAAAGAGCTTAAATAAAAATGAGAAATGTTGCCTTTGCAATTATCTGAAATTAAATAAAGTGTTTAAATTGATGTACTAAAACTCCAAAAACCTTTGTTTCAGAGCAGCTGCAGGTTTTACCTGGTTCCATTTGTCCAAACTGTGTTAAGTGCAGATCATGACTACTTTACTCTGGTCATAGTGAGTAATTTAGGTTTTTATTTGGCTCCAGTGGTGATCGTAATATTCATAAATATCTGGAATGTGAGAGTCTGGATGCATCCCTTAGCTTAGCACAGCAGTTTTCCTTACTTTTAGCTGGCAGCCTTTGACAAACACAGTTTCTGTTTTCTATGTGTATAGTCAGTGCATGATGGATCCACTCATTAATCTTCAGGCATGTTCTTTCATTGATGCATACTCAAGAGACCCGTGAACAGCTTAAAAGGGGTCACCAGGAATTCAGGTGCAACTCAGGGCAAGTATGCATGCATACTACACTTCTGACAACTGTATTATAGTAAAAAAGGCCTTTTTTCAGGCTGACAAAGAGCAAGACACAATGAAAGAGACATTTTTTTCCTAGCATTGTCCTAGCATTTCGACACGCTGTTGTTTGCTTGTGCTTATGAGGTATTTTTAGCTCTTATCATGACTCACTTCCCTTTGATAGTACTAAACCAAGAGCCAAAATAATTAAAACTGGGCTAATTCCTTATCTGACGAAATCCACACACTCAGCTCATGCATGATGCCTGTAAGGTGTAAGTCAGAAATAGCCATAGAATTCCTTGTACCGCCACCAGCAGTACAAGTCTTCATGTTGAAAAATAAAGACTGGATTGTGCGTGCAAACAAAAGGTGACTGAACGATTCAGGACTCACTCTCCATTCAGAAGCGCTGGCCCATTCAGAAGATTTCTGATGTAATGGAGAACATTGGACAATTGGAGAAGTGCACGCAATAATGCAATCAAGTGTGTAGACTGTATTATACATTTGCCTCATATGGGTTCAATGCAGCTGTTCTCTTGCGCAGTCATCTGCGATGTCCCTTATAGAAACAAGACGAGCAGATATATGGATATAGAGAAGAGAAAACTAAGACTGGCCTAAATATATATATATATATATATATATATATATATATATATACATACAGTGGTGTGAAAAATTGTTTGCCCCCTTCCTGATTTTTTATTTTTTTGCATGTTTGTCACGCTTTAATGTTTCAGATCATCAAACAAATTTAAATATTAATCAAAGATAACACAAGTAAACACAACATGCAGTTTTTAAATTAAGTTTTTTATTATGAAGGGAAAACAAAATCCAAACCCACATGGCCCTGTGTGAAAAAGTGCTTGCCCCCTAAACCTAATAATTTGTTGGGCCAACTGCAATCAAGCGTTTGCGATAACTTTAAATGAGTCTGTTACAGCACTGTGGAGGAATTTTGGCCCACTCATTTTTGCAGAATTGTTGTAATTCAGCCACATTGGAGGGTTTTCGAGCATGAACCGCCTTTTTAAGGTCATGCCACAGCATCTCAATATGATTCAGGTCAGGAATTTGACTAGGCCACTCCAAAGTCTTCATTTTGTTTTTCTTCAGCCATTCAGAGGTGGACTTGCTGGTGTGTTTTGGATCATTGTCCTGCTGCAGAACCCAAGTTCGCTTCAGCTTGAGGTCACAAACAGATGGCTAGACATTGTCCTTCAGGATTTTTTGGTAGACAGCAGAATTCATGGTTCCATTTATCATAGCAAGTCTTCCAGTTCCTGAAGCAGCAAAACAGCCCCAGACCATCACACTACCACCACCATATTTTACTGTTGGAATGATGTTCTTTTTCTGAAATGCTGTGTTACTTTTACACCAGATGTAATGGGACACACACCTTCCAAAAAGTTCAACTTTTGTCTCGTCAGTCCACAGAGTATTTTCCCAAAAGTCTTGGGGATCATCAAGATGTTTTCTGGCAAAACTGAGACCAGCCTTTATGTTCTTTTTGCTCAACAGCGGTTTTCGTCTTGGAACTCTGCCATGCAGGCCATTTTTGCCCAGTCTCTTTCTTATGGTGGAGTCATGAACACTGATCTTAACTGAGGCAAGTGAGGCCTGCAGTTCTTTGGATGTTGTTCTGGGTCTTTTGTGACCTCTTGGATGAGTCGTCGCTGCACTCTTGGGGTAATTTTGGTCGGCCGGCCACTCCTGGGAAG